>CM051237.1:264377606-264928628 GCA_027917425.1 Gastrophryne carolinensis
TTTTTTTTTCCTCTCAAATAATTGTTTCACCTCTCCTGGCCTGGAAAAAAATTATTTTGAAAATGTTTTTGATAATTTAAATTTTTATGCAGAATTGTTATTAGTCTGGCATTAAAGCGTTAATGTCACAGTGTTACAACAATGTCATTCCATGTGTTTTCACTTTGTTACTACTGGTGGATATGTGTTCAAAAACAGACTTTAATCACACAGCGTCTGCAGCTCTATGCTATAGCGAGCAGATCCAGAGCGCTTAGTCTGTTTTTTTGTTAAATATGGTGTGAGTCGCTGAGAGTCAGTCGCACTGAGCTGGCGTTACCTCTCGCTCCCTGCAGCACTGTACTGGTGTTACAGCACCCAACATACATCACATTCATCAATGCCAGCCAGGTTACTACAGCGACTAAGGCGCTCTGTTACAGCGTCTGATACCCGCTTACAGCGTCTACTAGCGGTCGCTCTAAGCGCCACTATACAGACGCTCATCTGCTGATACCTGGCATTAGTAATAAATGTAAGTGTACCGTAAACATAGCTACTAAGCCTACCTTATAACATGGAAGTTACTGTAAGTAATTTGTATACTAAAACTCCAAATCAATGCACATATGTCCTTATATAACTATATTCCAATTAAAACATTCTTTAGCTGATTTTCCCTCCATCCTATCCTTTAGGTTGAGGAAATAAAGTGAGATTGCTATGTGATAATTTCCCAACAACAATGGTGTAACTATATGAGGAGGGGCCCTGGTGTGAACATTAAATAGGACCCTTTCAGGGGCATACAGCAAACTTTTTATTGTTTTTGTTGTTTTTTTTTTTATTGTTTTTATTGTTTTTTAACTCAACTGAAGAAACAAATGGCCCTTCCTTTATGCCAAGTGAGCGCAAACCTGATATATAAGGTGGAGAAGCAACAATGATGGGGCCCACTGACTTTCTGGGCTGCGCTGAGTTTGCAACCTCTCAAGTTAACCCCGTCCAACTGGCACCTGCCCCCAGCCCAACTCAGAGAGGGGGGGCAGCCATTGTGAAATACACACAGAAAACAGGCATTTTATGTATGCACAAGAGGGCTTGGCAGGAGGGGATCTGAAGCTGCATCACACATACCCACATGTGGCACCTCCTTTTGGAATTTATGTCCCCAACTCGTGGAGAGCTGATAAGTTAACAGAAGAATGGACATTCCTAACTCTGAAGCTTGGGTCAGTAGAAGAAGGGCATTTGTACTGGGGAATATAAGCAAACCTAAACAAGTTCACGTGTTTTAATCCACAACCCAAGCCCTGCTGGAAGCTCCAGGTTGTGGCTGTATTGCCATGTTTAAACAGTGCTCCGTGTTGGTCCTCTGTTCCCTCTGGTCACCAATAAGCTGCAGGCACTGGAAACGTGGTCCGTTTTTTCTGGTTGCACTTATTTAAATCACACAAGTCCCAGTATATCCGTTTATGATGCTTTTATTTGTAAAAAATGGTTTAAGACATAATCCAATGGTAGAAGTTATTGGCCTTTGTTCTTTGTTCAGTGCAAGTCCAAAAGTTCCTCTAGTTCAGGTCCAGAATAGTCCAACCTGAAGATCTAGAGCTTTATGTTCGGTATTTGTTCTGTTTGTTCAGCAATGCGTGCGCTCTTCCTCACGTCTGTTGGCAGCGAAGTGTACAAACGATTATAAATAATCATTAACTACTCATTAATATCAATCTGTCACTAATGAAATCAAAAGGACCGGCACACCATTATGAAAATTGCTTGTATTCAAACTTCATGCAAACGTTTAAGCGCACGCAGGAAGGGATAATGAATGTTCAGGTTCATAAGATGGCAAAGAACAGTCCTGTCTGACAGTCTTCCTTGACAAAGGGGGCTACTGACCCCCGAAACGTTGGATTACCTGGACTGTTCTTTGCCATCTTATGAACCTGAACATTCATTATCCCTTCCTGCGTGCGCTTATATGTTTGCATGAAGTTTGAATACAAGCAATTTTCATAATGGAGTGCAGGTCCTTTTGATTTCTTTGGATCTATAGCGGCGCCACCGCGGTCCTGGCACCCGCCACTTATGGGATTTTGTAAGAGTGCACCAGCCACACTGTACTTGTTCACAATCTGTCACTAATAAAACAATTTGTATAATGCAACTAAGCTAGATTTTTACATTGCATATCATTTATTTTGATCTGATATAAATTGAACCCCATTCACTGAAGGATAAATGTCTTGTACCAATAGTCTTTAGGAATGTTTAAAGTAATTTCTTTCATGGACTACAGTTAAACAATCTAAGGCGCCTGCAAATAGTTGGGATGAAAAGAATAATAAAATCTTTATGACCCAATTACCAGACAGCAGGCTAGAGACAAAGAATGATAAATGAATACTTCTAAGATCACACACAGTGTTCATGCCTGAGGAAAATATGTGCACATTATGAATGCCACACTTATTAAGCAACTGCTTTTTGGCTTGCAAGTAGGCCCCTTCTGTGTAATGTTATATAAGGTATACAGTGGATGTATATAAAACTTAGAAGCTGAAGTTGAAGGCATTTTATACATTCAGTAAAATTGGAAATGCGTTTGATGTGGACATAAATGAATCTGTAGCATCGTTCTGCTTTGATAGCACTTATACTGATGCAAACTGTGCAAATTGATTGATTTCTGTGTAGAAATGTTAACACATAACTTCTCCAAGCGGCTCAGGCTAACTCGCAGCACAACTATTTTTTGGGGGTGTCAAAATGCCAGTGTTTGGTATTTTTTTGTGTTTAAATGGTGAGATTTCCAGTTATTATAGCCTTTTCTTAGGGCGTGTCAAAGAGTCTTCTGGTTGGAATTAAATAAACAAATAGGTGGGGATGATGTAGACATCAACAAAGTGGTAATGTATAAGCAGGGGCAAGTTTGTCATTTCTGGGTTCCCATGCAAAGCTGTGTCTTGGGGCCCTAATAAAAGACAAATTTTGGATGTAGCCATGGCCTGCTTATGCGCTGTGGTAGCAAGTGAACCCAGAGAATTTCACACAGATGTGCATCCTGGCATTGTCTATTCATGGTATAAGGAATTGTCCGGGAATTGTAAGCATCCAATTTCTGCTCTTTGTGGCATCACAAACTAGGATGCCCCACTGTGTGAAACCCCATTAAATCGCAGCACCCACTCACCTAACCTCATTCCAATGACACAAGTGCAGATCATGGCCTCACAGCTCTGGAAGGTACATGGTTAACAGTCCCCACTGCTGCAGATGCTCTTACTCCTCACATAACTCATTAAGAGGCTCCATTGTAGGTGTGGAGGATGTAAGCTGTATTTTCACTAGCAACTAAAGACCATTCAAGTTTTCCCACTAGCAAAAAAGATGGTGTAAGTTTGAACCGGAAACCTACAGCTTTTATAGATCCCAAAACCCACAAATCAAAGTTTGGCGTACACACACCATAATTTCCCGCAACAACAAGGCTCTGAGTCACCTGACACGGCCCAGATGGGAATGCGTGCAAGAGAGGCGCTGAATCAGGCCATATGCGCGGTGAAGGATCCTGGGCAAAGTGGAGTGGAGTCTAGTGGAGTCCCCCTTAAGTAATTGTAGACCAAGGGCTGTCCTTAGTAACAAATGGTGGAGGCCCTGGGATGTGATAATATCAGAGAGAATATTTCACAGGGATGTGATAATATCAAAGAGAATATTTCACATACAATAATGAGTTTACAAGAAAAAAACCTTCCTTTCTCAGTACTCCTGTACTCTGGAAGCAGAACATACAGTGACCACAGCCAGGTGGGGGGAATGGGCTGCTGCCAAGAAGCAGGGGAGCATTTCAACATTTTGTTTTTTTGTTCCTAGTAGAGGGGTGGGAGGGACAAAAGGGTGGATTTTATTTTATAGTAGCAGACATTAGGTTTGTTTTAGGCATGGGGAGCTTTACAAAGGAGGAAAATAGCCCTTCAAAGAGCCCCTATAGTCATGTCATCACGTTCTCATTCACATGTTTGGTAGCAAATGGCAGCCAATAATGTGACCACCAGCGACCAGGTTTGATGTGCAAGCCCATCTCGACAAACCCAGTTGGGTACCAGCAGTCATGTCATATGTAGATCCAAACCTAATGTTCTTTTCTCAGTAAGGGTATATGGTAGTAAGTGATAATTATGGGGAGGTGTATATTAGCAGACGAATCTCCAGTTTCTCACTGTAAAGAAGATATACACCAGTAACAACAATTCATAGCAATGAATAAAAGAGATAAAAATTGCTTCTACACTTGGCACAGTAACACTGATTATGCCCACAATGTATGTGACCTGGCCACACTGTCAAAGCACATCTCTTGCTGCCTCCTAGCACACTCTCCATTCTCCAGTCAGACCTAATGACCCTTACTGTGCCCTGGTGCAGGGGCATACATACCATAGGGGCAGTGTGGACACTTTCCCCCGGAACTGTTTAACAAGGAGGCGCAGCCTACGCTGCCTACGCCGCCTCTATGGTATGTACCTGCATACTTACCTAGCCATGCCACCTCCATGCTGCCTCCTTCCCTCTGGGCTCCCTGTCTCCGATGAGAGGGGGGTTTGAACAGCTTTCTGCTGCTGGTGGTGGGGGCCCTGCTATGGGGACCCATCAGGCCTATGTAAGGTCTCTGACCTCAGTATATTCAAGAAGACAGGACTAAATACCCTTTCACAGACCAAAGGGCATACATTTGGGTCAACCTAGGCCATACATTTCATGAGGACTATAACAAGAATAGGCGCACAATCAAATTTCTCATTTACAAATGTAACCCTTTG
This sequence comes from Gastrophryne carolinensis, assembly GCA_027917425.1. NCBI lineage: Eukaryota > Metazoa > Chordata > Amphibia > Anura > Microhylidae > Gastrophryne > Gastrophryne carolinensis. The sequence continues at coordinate 264,382,409 of CM051237.1, forward strand.
CCTAGACGGTTCCATAATACATAAGCCCCCGACAACAAGCTCATTTACAACTTGGACTTATGTACATATAGATTGTAAACTTTAGTCCAGAGCTCCTCCTGAAATTTCTTGTAGGGATATTTTATACTGCACAGATTGCCTATGATGCATTTCTGCCATAGATTGAATGATGCTACCTATATTAATATAATAAATAATATCATTAAAAAAATATTTGCTAACATATGCAAGACAGAACTTGTAATTATATATGTCATTTAAAAAAATGATCTCTCCAGTGAGTGTATTTATTTCTGGTTAGAGATGTGCACTGACAGAAAAGAGTAGCACTGATTAATACTGATCTAGCCAATACTAATTTCCATCCTACTGTAAGATAAGCTGTAAAGTTTCTAGGCCGCCTTTTCTCTTCTCTTTCCCATACACTATCCAGGATTTCCTGCCCTTTTAATTGCTACATATGCTCTGTGGTCTGCCTTTGCTGAGAATTTTACTTTCCTAACCTCATACTGAGCCAAATTACCAACCAGCACAGGAAGCCCTGACGTGAGCACTGCAACGTTTAACATCACACAAGGAATGTAAAACTGTCCCGCTAGGCAAAAGGGGAAACATCCAAAATTGTTAAATACTATGTTAATGTTTCTTCTACCACTCCATTTTAGCTCTGCACTGATTTTGTATGTGGAAACGGGAGATTAAAATCAACAGCCTCTTGGCTCTGTCTGAAATGTACAGTAGTCCTGGTGTTTAGTATAGCGAATTGCTTTCCTGTGGTAAATGGGAATATTTAATCTTATTTGAATTTTGTTGGCCTGCAGGTAATACCTTGTGGTTATTTTATAATGTATGTGGGACTATAACAGCTTAATGAACATAAGTAGCCCAGTACAAATGTGCTATTTTTATAAATACAGTTACCACTGCAAATATCATTTGGATAGGCTTTAAAATATTTCAAAGAGAACATATTTTCTGTTTCAATACTTTTTATTATAAGTATATGCATTTGAAAATTGTAAATAATAATAAACATAGATACACTCTTGAGTATACTTAAACCAGATCAACAGTCTAGCGCAGTTGGAAATGAAAGGTAGTCCCATTTTGGAGCTTCCTCTAACAGGATGCAACTTCCTATTTGCAGGTGACCTGCAAGCCCATGAGTGACAATCTTGTTTTTAAAATTTATCCCAGTTGGTAAATGATTTTTTATGTGCAGCAGCCTACATTTCCCTGGATAGGGTTGCATATGAGCACTGTTTTTTATAGTAGACTGGTTTAATTCATTTTTGACTGTTGTTCCGCTTTAATAGTAAATAGAACAAGCTTTAATACATACATACATACATAACCTATGATTTTGTCTTTCCTTGGTTTTATTCCATGCCCCGCCGTGAGAAATCCCGAAGATGGCAGAAAAAAATCACCTCACCAAAGAAAGCCACCTACTGTGACAACATCATTCGGCAGGCATCTCTCATTCATATCAATGGGGAGCGAGCACTGCTGCATCCCCTGTATCCCTGAGCAAGCGTGTGCAAGATGTGGGGGATGCAGGGCATGTGGCAGGGTGCTCTGCCCTTTGTAAACAATGAAAGCCATCTTCCAAAAGATCTTGTCAGAGCAGGCAGCTCTCGTTGAATAAAATCCCGCACATGTGCTGTTGGAGCATGGCAAGGTGAGTTTTTTGGGGCTTCCTGAGGATTTCACACAGTGGAGCATCCCAATTTGAAAATCCAATGGCTGCCCCTGGAATATTTTAGATTCCAGGCTGGCCACTGGTGGGTTTTGTTTCACTTTAACCCTTTAAGTGCCAGCCCACCTGGAGATTTTGTCACGCTCTGTTGCCAGAGCATTTTTCACTATTTTGAGCTACACATGTTCAACTGTAATTTTTGAAGGGATTTTCTGGGACTTCCCATAAAAATTACATATTGTTTTTTTCAGCGGAATCTGGGCTTTAACAGCATATGTTTATCAATTTTGTAGTCTTATCCTAATTATTTTGGGCAAAATATGTGAAAGAAAATTAAAAATACACATGTTTTTACATTTTTCAGTGTTTTTCTTTAATCAAAAATAAAGGTTTTACAATAAAAACATATTGAGGGTAAAAGCCCCATTTCTCCCGGTTACAACGGTACCACACATGTATTAGTAGACACCCTTTCCTGCCCAGGAGACCCCAGAAACTGCAAAGAGCGCTAGAGGAGATTTTCAGATAAAATACAAATACTATGCGCTCCTCGCAGTTTTTCAAAAAATACAACCCTTTACATTTGAAATACCCCCCACAAACTATATATTTTTGGAAAGTGTACAATTCAAGGTTTCTAAGCATACTAGGCTTGTTGGGGTGGGTGCATTGGTTTGGACTCTATTCATTGGCAGAATCTCTGGTTCCAAAGGATTTCCGTAAAAAAATAAGCAAAAAGCAGGTTCAAAACCATAATTTCCTATAAAAACAATAAGCAAGCCAGAACTAACACAGTAAATCTGAAAGCACAACGTCTGCTGAACAAAATAATACCCCACATGCATAGGTACTTTGAAGGGTAGAGTTGCCAAACACCCCAAAGTCAAGCATGCACTTGAGGGTCATTTTACTGGCAAAAATTAGCTGCGCACACAAAGTGCGCACCTTGCAGTTTTTCCAAATTTACAACCCTTTACATTTGAAATACCCCTCACAAACTATATATTTTTGGAAAGTACATACCTCAAGGTTTCTAAGCCTACTGGGCATGTTGGCGTGGGTGCATTCGTTTGGACTCTATTCATTGGCAGAACCTCTGGTTTCAAAGGATTTCCCTAAAAAAATAAGCAAAAAGCAGATTCAAAACCATATTTTCCTATAAAAACAATAAGTAAGCAAGAACTAACACAGTAAATCTGAAAGCACAATGTCTGCTGAACACCACAATACCCCACATGCATAGGTACTTTGAAGGGTAGAGTTGCCAAACACCCCAAAGTCAAGCGTGCGTTTGAGGGTCATTTTACTGGCAAAAATCAGCTGCGCACACAAAGTGCGCACCTTGCAGTTTCTCCAAATTTACAACCCTTTACATTTGAAATACCCCCCACAAACTATATATTTTTGGAAAGTACATACCTCAAGGTTTCTAAGCCTACTGGGATTGTTGGCGTGGGTGCATTCGTTTGGACTCTATTCATTGGCAGAACCTCTGGTTTCAAAGGATTTCCCTAAAAAAATAAGCAAAAAGCAGATTCAAAACCATATTTTCCTATAAAAACAATAAGCAAGCAAGAACTAACACAGTAAATCTGAAAGCACAATGTCTGCTGAACACCACAATACCCCACATGCATAGGTACTTTGAAGGGTAGAGTTGCCAAACACCCCAAAGTCAAGCATGCATTTGAGGGTCATTTTACTGGCAAAAATCAGCTGCGCACACAAAGTGCGCACCTTGCAGTTTCTCCAAATCTACAACCCTTTATATTTGAAATACCCCCCACAAACTATATATTTTTGGAAAGTACATACCTCAAGGTTTCGAAGCCTACTGGGCTTGTTGGTGTGGGTGCATTCGTTTGGACTCTGTTCATTGGCAGAACCTCTGGTTCCAAAGGATTTCCCTAAAAAAATAAGCAAAAAGCAGATTCAAAACCATATTTTCCTATAAAAACAATAAGGAAGCAAGAACTAACACAGTAAATCTGAAAGCACAGCGTCTGCTGAACAAAACAATACCCCACATGCATAGGTACTTTGAAGGGTAGAGTTGCCAAACACACCAAAGTCAAGCATGCGTTTGAGGGTCTGTTTACTGGAAAAAAATCAGCTGCGCACACAAAGTGCGCACCTTGCAGTTTTACAAATTTGCAACCCATTACAATTGAAATACCCCCCACAAACTATATATTTTTGGAAAGTACATACCTCAAGGTTTCTAAGCCTACTGGGCTTGTTGGCGTGGGTGCATTCGTTTGGACTCTATTCATTGGCAGAACCTCTGGTTCCAAAGGATTTCCCTTAAAAAAAATAAGCAAAAAGCAGATTCAAAACCATATTTTCCTATAAAAATAATAAGCAAGCAAGAACTAACACAGTAAATCTGAAAGCACAGCGTCTGCTGAACAAAACAATACCCCACATGCATAGGTACTTTGAAGGGTAGAGTTGCCAAACACCCCAAAGTCAAGCATGCGTTTGAGGGTCTGTTTACTGGAAAAAATCAGCTGCGCACACAAAGTGCGCACCTTGCAGTTTTTCCAAATTTGCAACCCATTACAATCGAAATACCCCCCACAAACTATATATATTTGGAAACTACATACCTCAAGGTTTCTAAGCCTACTGGGCTTGTTGGCGTGGGTGCATTCGTTTGGACTCTATTCATTGGCAGAACCTCTGGTTCCAAAGGATTTCCCTAAAAAAATAAGCAAAAAGCAGATTCAAAACCATATTTTCCTATAAAAACAATAAGCAAGCAAGAACTAACACAGCAAATCTGAAAGCACAGCGTCTGCTGAACAAAACAATACCCCACATGCATAGGTACTTTGAAGGGTAGAGTTGCCAAACACCCCAAAGTCAAGCATGCGTTTGAGGGTCTGTTTACTGGAAAAAATCAGCTGCGCACACAAAGTGCGCACCTTGCAGTTTTTCCAAATTTGCAACCCATTACAATTGAAATACCCCCCACAAACTATATATTTTTGGAAAGTACATACCTCAAGGTTTCTAAGCCTACTGGGCTTGTTGGCGTGGGTGCATTCGTTTGGACTCTATTCATTGGCAGATCCTCTGGTTCTAAAGGATTTCCCTAAAAAAATAAGCAAAAAGCAGATTCAAAACCCTATTTTCCTATAAAAACAATAAGCAAGCAAGAACTAACACAGCAAATCTGAAAGCACAGCGTCTGCTGAACAAAACAATACCCCACATGCATAGGTACTTTGAAGGGTAGAGTTGCCAAACACCCCAAAGTCAAGCATGCGTTTGAGGGTCTGTTTACTGGAAAAAATCAGCTGCGCACACAAAGTGCGCACCTTGCAGTTTTTCCAAATTTGCAACCCATTACATTTGAAATACCCCCCACAAACTATATATTTTTGGAAAGTACATACCTCAAGGTTTCTAGGCGTGCTGGGTTTTTTGTTGTGGGAACCTTTTTATGGATGAAAAACCTTGAGGTGTTCATAGTTTGCAACGGATTTCCCTAAAAAATATTAATAAATATGCAGCATACAAGAAAGTTTTCCTAATATATCAATATGCAAACAAGAAAAACCTCAATAAATCTGAAACCGCAGGGTCCCTGGAACAGAACAATACATAACATGCATATGTGGACACAGACCGCTAGACAAATAGCACAAAACATCTGAAAAAGCAATGCAAAATAAACTCAATAATTGTACTAATAGGTTCTGCTAAGATTAGTCATGGGAGGATTAGCCTTGTGCTGATAGATTGTGAACGTCAGTAAACACTGAAATCCTAATGAAGGGCCCCATGTTTTCATCATCTATCACAAGTATCCAGCGGCTCCTCCTTCACCATTTCCTCCATCATCTTCTGGCTTTGCAAGTACCAAAAATAAGAAAACAACACAGGGACAAGAAAATGCAATTATCTAACTGAATTTTTAACTAGAGAAAGTATATGCAAATAGCCTAAAAGATTCCAGGTATGGCCACTTACCTTCACCCAGATGTGGAGATATATTCTGTTACTATAGATCTGGGGGTTTTTGCAGAGCAGGGTATTCCAAACCAGGATGACCCCAGGGCACGGAACAAAACCTAACCTAACCTACATACAGTCTAAAAATCCAGAAAAAAACAATTAACCAGAATAAAACAACTAAAAATCGAATTTAGTATGGTATGCTTCAAAGCAACCTTCCAAACACAAACCAGGTTGGCTGGGACATGTCGGGCAGTAGTAGCGCACATCTCTCCTAAAGCCACGCCTACTACAAACACTACAAGGCTTCTGGGGATACCTCTTCCTATTGATGGAGGGGATGCACTTTATGAAATGCTTCCCCACTAATCTAGCCTCATCATCATTACCAGCCATCTCTGGTGCCTGCTCGGTATCCCCAAATAACAGAGCAGGGAGTATCTGCAGCTGATATTTTACAAACGACAAATTGGAGCCTGGTACTGCTGCCTTGAAGACAACAAAGGAGTTATAAGTTGCTAATTGGACCAAATGGATAGCAACTTTTTTGTACCAGGCTCTGGATTTTCTGGTGGTGTTGTAATATGTTAAAATTTGGTCTGTTTTATCAACGCCACCCATGAATTTATTATAATCTTTGATACAACGTGGCTTTTGGGAAGGGGCTCGGGGACCACGTTGCCGTAATTTCACGACTGACTCATCGTGGATTGTAGTCAGCATGAAAACATTTTTTTGTCCATGTATTTCACGGCCAGGAGCTCATCGCTTCTTAGAGCATACGACTCTCCACGATTTATTTTTTGTTTCAGCAATGACCTGGGCAAGCCTTTTCGATTGCGGTTGATGGTGCTGCAGGCCGGTGTGTCCAATGAGTAGAGGGCTCGAAATAGGGGTATGCTGGTATAAAAGTTATCCACATATAAGTGGTAACCTTTCCCCAGTAGAGGAGTCATGAGTTCCCAAACTATTTTGCCACTGACAGACAAATCAAGGGGACAACCAGGGGGGTCCAGATGTGTGTCCCTTCCTTCGTAAAGACGAAAACATTTGGTGTAGCCGGTCGAGCTTTCACACAATTTGTAAAATTTTATCCCATAGCGGGCACGCTTACTAGGGATATACTGACGAAATACAATGCGCCCTTTATAAAGCAGAAGCGATTCGTCAATACTTAAATTTTGGGAGGGGGTGTACACTTCTGCAAAGCGCTCAGACAGACTATCGATCAGGGGACGTACTTTGTGAAGTCTGACCGGGCTCACCACGGGGAATTGCAGTGGCATTGTCATTAAAATGTAGAAACCGCAGTAAAATTTGGTAGCGGTTTCTGGTCATTATGGCCAGAAAAAATGGTGTTGCCAAAAGGGTTCGGGTATCCCAGTAGGAAATTTTTTTTGCAGATACCCATGGCTAAAGTGAGCCCCCAAATTTTTTTTAACTCACTTATGTTTGTGGGATGCCATGCATGAGCGCGGGCGTGCCTTTGTGGGGGATTTTGTGCTAGGACCCACTCAGCATAGCAGTTTGTATGGTAGACCATGTCCTGTAGGATGGCCTCTGTGATGTAAAATTTGAAAAAGTCAACAGGACGGAAGTTTTTTGTGTCAACGTTGACTCCGGGGACCGAATCAAAAGGGGGAATTTCGGGGGAATAATTATTAGGAGGCCTCCACGTAGGCACTCCATCACCAGCTGCAGCACTCTCCATCTGATCTACACTCTCCTACAGCGTGGCTTCTCCTTGTGCGCTACCATCCCTCCTAGGATGCCTAGCACTACCACTGATACTACTGCACGGCTGTGTCTCTTCAGTAGAGGAGACACTGTCAGACTCACTATCTGAGGGCAATTAATCTGACCCTGAATCACTATACTCTTCCGAGTCTGACTCCATCATGTAAGCCGCTGCTTCCTGGGCAGAGTACCTTTTCCCAGCCATCCTGAAATCTGCTAAACAAAGGCTAAAACCAAATGAAAACAATAAAAATACTACACTAAAGGGGAGGAACTAGGGGGAAGTTTACAGTAACTAAAAGCTAAACTAAAGCCTAGAACTAAAGTTGTGGAACAAAACAGACAAAAAGCAAATACTCAAAAGTAAACGTCAGCAAGCTTGCAGAACCAAGAATCTTCGGAATCTAAAAGGAAGTTAAAGTAACAGAACATTACAATTAAGAAGGAGGGTTGAAACCACCTGCAGCTGTAGTGCCCATGTACAGAGAGGCTGCAGGAGGAGCAGGTGTGTACACAATATGTATATGCTGGAGTTGTACCTCTCTGTACATGGGCCCCTCCAAGATTGAAACAATGAATGGACAATTGCAGCGGCGCAACATGGTAGGAAGGAGCTGGTCCGGCGATCAGTGATCACTTACACACTGAGCAGTGGAGGGAGGTGAGGATGGGGTGGCTCCTTGTGTTCCCCCCACTCAACGGAGGGGAGAGATTTGCGCTGATCATTGACAAGTCAGGGCAGCAGCGTAGGTAAGGGGGGGATTACATGTAGGGAGAGGGGCAACGCTAGCAGTTCAAAGCTTAGTGTGCCCAGGTCAGTGACAGGTCTGGGCAGTGGCATCACTCCCTGCATGTGATTGCCGCTGCCACGACCTGTCACCGACACGCCGTTATGGATGCACGTTCCAAACCGAATGCCTGCGTGCATGCGCAGACGTGATTGCATCATCCGTCTGGGGCCTAAGGGGCGGGGGAAGCGGGGCGGACGCAGCAAGTGCCGGAGGACAGAAGCCAAGAGCCTGCGAGACACCTGCTGGTGTAATAACAGTACACTGTAACATGAGGAACTGTATTGCGGAGTCATGGCATTAGAAAGGTTGAGAACCACTGCTCTACTGTATCCACGTCTGTGCTCCTCCGAGGTGTATCATCAACATGTAACATCAATGCTGCCCTGACCTGTCACTGATCAGCATGAATCTCCACCCCCTCTGCCAAGGGGCAATGGCGATCACGCTGCCCCGACCTGTCACTGATCAGCGTGAATCTCTCCCTCCTCCGCCCGTCAGAGGGGAGAGATGTTCATGCTGATCAGTGACAGGTTGGGGCAGCGTGATCGCCCCTAGCCCAAGACCTAACCTAGGGATCGGGCTAGGGTTAGGGATGTCTCTCCAGCGCTCGCTCTTTCCATTCCCCCTCATCCCATCCCATATGCAGTGTGGCATTCCCTCCCATTTCATTCCCATTTGCAGTGTGGCATTCCCCCCACCCCATTCCCATATGCAGTGTGGCATTCCCCCCACCTCATTCCCATATGCAGTGTGGCATTCCCCCCACCTCATTCCCATATGCAGTGTGGCATTCCCCCCACCTCATTCCCATATGCAGTGTGGCATTCCCCCACCTCATTCCCATATGCAGTGTGGCATTCCCCCCATCTCATTCCCATATGCAGTGTGGCATTCCCCCCACCTCATTCCCATATGCAGTGTGGCATTCCCCCACCCCATTCCCATATGCAGTGTGGCACTCCCCCCACCTCATTCCCATATGCAGTGTGGCATTCCCCCCACCTCATTCCTATACGCAGTGTGGCATTCCCCCCACCTCATTCCCATATGCAGTGTGGCATTCCCCCCACCTCATTCCCATATGCAGTGTGGCATTCCCCCCACCCCATTCCCATATGCAGTGTGGCATTCCCCCCAACCCATTCCCATATGCAGTGTGGCATTCCCCCCACCTCATTCCCATATGCAGCGTGGCATTCCCCCCACCTCATTCCCATATGCAGCGTGGCATTCCCCCCACCTCATTCCCATATGCAGCGTGGCATTCCCCCCCACCTCATTCCCATATGCAGCGTGGCATCCCCCCCACCTCATTCCCATATGCAGTGTAGCATTCCCCCCACCCCATTCCCATATGCAGTGTGGCATTCCCCCCACCTCATTCCCATATGCAGCGTGGCATCCCCCCCACCTCATTCCCATATGCAGCGTGGCATTCCCCCCACCCCATTCCCATATGCAGCGTGGCATTCCCCCCACCCCATTCCCATATGCAGCGTGGCATCCTCCCCACCTCATTCCCATATGCAGCGTGGCATTCCCCCCACCTCATTCCCATATGCAGCGTGGCATCCCCCCCACCCCATTCCCATATGCAGCGTGGCATCCCCCCCACCCCATTCCCATATGAAGCGTGGCATTCCCCCCACCCCATTCCCATATGCAGCGTGGCATTCCCCCCCACCTCATTCCCATATGCAGCGTGGCATCCCCCCCACCTCATTCCCATATGCAGTGTGGCATTCCCCCCACCCCATTCCCATATTCAGCGTGGCATTCCCCCCACCCCATTCCCATATGCAGCGTGGCATTCCCCCCACCTCATTCCCATATGCAGCGTGGCGTTCCCCCCACCTCATTCCCATATGCAGCGTGGCATTCCCCCCACCTCATTCCCATATGCAGCGTGGCATCCCCCCACCCCATTCCCATATGCAGCGTGGCATCCCCCCACCCCATTCCCATATGCAGCGTGGCTTCCCCCCCACCCCATTCCCATATGCAGTGTGGCATTCCCCCCTCCCCATTCCCATATGCAGTGTGGCATTCCCCCCACCCCATTCCCATATGCAGTGTGGCATTCCCCCCACCCCATTCCCATATGCAGTGTGGCATTCCCCCCACCCCATTCCCATATGCAGTGTTGAATTCCCCCCACCCCATTCCCATATGCAGTGTGGCATTCCCCCCACCCCATTCCCATATGCAGTGTGGCATTCCCCCCACCCCATTCCCATATGCAGTGTGGCATTCCCCCCACCCCATTCCCATATGCAGTGTGGCATTCCCTCCCATCCCATATGCAATGTGGCATCCCCCCACCCCATAGACAGTGTGGCATACCCCATCCCAATTCCATGGGCAGTGTGGCATCCCCCCCCCTCATATACGTGCCATTGACCCCCCCCATCCCCCTCCAGACAGCCAGCACAGATCGGGAGGAATGATGGGAGAGGGAGGCAGTGGGGGAGGAACGAGGGAGGGGGGCAGCGTGAGCGCGGCAGCCCCGATCAGAGATCGGGCAGAAGGATGGGGGAGGGAGGCTGTGCGTGAGCCAGGAGGGAAGGGAGGGGGGACAACACATGTGGCCAGTGACAAGGACAGATCGGGGGAGTGTGATCGCTGCTGCTGCCGACCTGTCAGATCATCATGAATCTCCCTCCCCTCCGCCGATGGGCGGAGGGGAGAGAGATTTATGATGATCAATGACAGATCGGCGCAAAGCAGCGATCACGCTCCCCCGATCTGTCCCTTGTCAGTGCAGGTCGGCAGCGTGATGGGAGGGGGGACAACACAAGGGACACAGACAACACAAGGAACACAGACAACCACTCACCTCAGATCCAGGCAGCAAAAGGCCGGATGCCATGTGATCTGGCCTTTTATAGCAGTGCGGCGCCGGATGATGACAGCTGCAGAAGCCGCACTTTGATGCTCCTGCAGCGATCGGGTCACAGCTACAGCCCTCAACTCACCTCTGGATGACCCCCCAAGCCTCGTCTTCAAGAAGAATCCAGAACTGTGGTGCTGCGACCTTCCAATCAAGTTTAAGGTAAGAAAATGTCAGCTACGTGACTCTCGTGTAGCTGGCACTTAACGGTAGGAGAGGCAGCTACGTGAGAGTCACGTAGCTGGCACTAGAAGGGTTAAAGACTCTAAGATCTTATGAACGAAGGATAAGTTATGGACTCTCCTATAGATCTTAAAGTGGTCAAAAACCCATCTCTGGCACCTCTAGGAATTAATTAGACTCCTGGGTCACCTGATTCCCTCTCCCTGGGGCATCCTAATTGAGGACACCCTGCTGTGTGAAACCTCCCGAGTCCCCAGTATAACCTTATCTGATCACTGATCCAATGGTGGGTCACGGCTGCACTATGCTATACTTTTGGACAGGCTCGCGTTTGACCAGGCATTTGTGCCCCTGACAGAGACTAGTGGGGATGCAACCATCCACACTCAGCTCCATTGGGTACTGATATTATTCTTCGATGAAATTCGTGAATGAAACTGAGCACTCTGGTTGGCTGCGTGCCTCTCTATGTACTGGAGGACCATGGAAAGGTGAGTATTTATGGGCAACCTAGGGAGTTTCACACAGCAGGACATCCCAAATCCCCGGCCAGATCCAACAGGCGCTGACATAGGCCAGGGAACACTTTGTGCAACAATCAAAGGCAATTAGTTAGAGTTCTGCGCAGCGACTTCTAGCGCCAATGTAGTCCAGAGTGCAGCACCAGATAAGAGTGAAAAGATGCTAAATGGTGCACATCATAAATAAGGCCCTTATTCTAGCATACTTCATGTCATCACGTTGCCCCAAAACTGAAAAATAGTTGAAATAGTTGAACCAATAGGGATGAAGAAAAGGAAGAAAAGAAAGAAACGTAATGGTATGAGGTAAGTGAAAAAGGGAAAAATATGATTTCTAATTAATATTTGCTTCACATTAATCTCCAATATCTCTACTAGAGATCAATATGATAAATATTGCAAATACTAATAATCATATCAGCCCAGCGGCCACTAATCTTATACAAACCGATGGCCGCTAAGGCTCTCCCTACACAACCAGTGACATGTCCTAAGAAGAAATATACTATTTACCTTCAATACTTTACAACTACAATCTATTGTGTGAGAATTATCCACCACGCACACAGTAAGATGTATATATTAAAGACGGGTTTAATTAGCAGCACAGTAATTAACCTTACTAACCCAATATGTACATAAAGTTTCCCCAAGATTACCTTAAATATAGGCAGTTGTTACATAAGATAGAGTAAGTTACATTAGTTACGGTACAATACATGTTATAATGGATATAGAGAGATATAATTCAGAGACAGATAGAGATACACAGAGATACTTAAGGTTTCATGGCCATCATGTAAGGCGTCCATCCATTCATCGACTCCCTGCCATTCATCGACCCCCATGCCTCCTGGACGCAGCTTAATGTATTGAACACTAGGGGGAGTGGCCAGCATTCCCCGCCTCGTGGGAGTGTCTGCCAAGGTCGGCCCACATCAGGACTCCTATGAAATTAGATGTATATTTCATAAAGGGTAAAACTCCCACAATATGCATGTTATCAACTTGTAACCAAGAAATCCATGATCCCCATTAATTTCTTAGTTAAATGAACCCAAACACCCCATATATATCATCCAGGATCCGGTACTATGTGGATTACCCAGTTCTGAACAAAATATTGTTATGTTTGATATCAAATGAAAGGCCTCATAGTCCTGAATGAGAATCTCTCATTAATATTGTTATAACTGACATATTACAAGAACCACAATGCCTCCCAGAAATGTCATCCAATGCTCAGGTGTCCAATGTATATTGGCCATCTGGAGACCTCATTCGGAATTACTTTTCAAGGCAAAACACCCCAACGGTTGGAGGTAGCTTTCTGGCAGCTAGGTGTGATAGGTGTCTATTGTTCTTATAGACATGGCAGGATGTGGGACCACTATTTGAATGTTAATTAGGGACAGCGTCCTTTAACATATCCCCCTGTGACAGAATAATATCTTTAGATTATTCATTCTGACATATTCAAATATGAAGAAAGTGCTCATCATTGCACACCTATAGGTCCCTTTACAATTCACAATCAAATATAAGATACCATTGTTAAACTTTAGGCAGCAACAGTCTGCCAAGAGATTACTAATGAGAAGCTGAAAAAACAGGAAAAAACCTTTTTCTATGGAAAACCCTGAAAAAGCTATTTCATAAAAGTCCAGTTAAGATGTTTCTGGTGTGGAATTCCTGCTGCTCCAATCGTCAATCCACATCATCGTCCCGTTCCCTCATTCTCCCAAAGAATTTTGGTCACACAACACGTTCCTCCTCCGCCCTCCTCCGAAAATGAGTCCTGGACTTGAATGCCTGTGAACGTAGGAAACACAGCAGATGAACTGTCCATGCCAAAACATTCCAAATCATGAACATTTAATGATTCCATCTGAACCCGCTTCCACAGCTATGTCTCCTCAAAGTTCCCATCTGGTATTATATTTGAAACACCCTTCCCCATAACCCCACCATAGTGGTTCTAAATGGGATTTCACAGATTGGCTCTTAAAGATCTGTGTATATTTCTTGCAATTGAAAAGGGGAACCATTCTGTTTGTACACTGCGGTACTGGGCGCCCAATCTAGCTGAATAGACTACAGTATCCCGTCTATGTGCGTATCGGGGCCTACATTCAGGCTTTGCACTTTGCAGAGACTTACAGAAACCTGACACGTGCCCTATCTTCCCACAGGAAAAGCATTTTGTTATGATGTTTTTCACATACCGTTGGGGCACAGGAGGCCTACCTACCTCCCCCTGTGTCCCTCTAAGTATACTCACCTGTTTAGCTATGGATCTAGTATCCCCAGGGGCCTTGGTTCTTATTTCCCCTGATTTACCTCCATTATACCTAGCCCTGAGATCAACTCTCTGTTCCTCAGAGGCCTGCAAAGCTATGGCTTCTGACCTCTGAGCTTTTACAGTCCTACATAAATCAGGGCTACTCTTTTTAATGGATGCTGCCTCTACTTGTGACTGAAGTATAACAAGCTTCGCATCTTCTCCCTCTATTTGAGACTGAAATTTACCCAACTCAGTCTCTTTTTCCAACAAAGCAGGCCTTAATTTACAGACCTCCTCCTCTCTTTCAGTTAGGCATTGATACTGCTTATCCAATTATTTGGTCATTGTCTGAAATTGTTGCTTTGTATCAGAACAATCTCTACAATGAACATTGGATGCTACCTCCTGCACACTAGCTTCAAATATACAGAGTAATTTGGCTAACATGTACAGGTGTTTTAGGTTCTTATTAAACACAGTATTTCTTTTAATGCACAAATCATGAGAGAAGGCTTGTTTCAAAGGTACTGCCCACAAAACTTCTGGGGATTTCTTATCCTCAGGTAAAAATATTGGATTAAAATCACTATTCTTAGCTAACTTATTAAAAGTGGAAAGGGTATTGTGTACTTTACCTGGTGCCATATCTGTCCAGCTGACGAAAGATGCTCCTTTGTCCTGGCGTAAAGATGCTCCTTTGTCCCAGAGTTTTTCCCGCCTTTTTCCAGCAGATCAGCAAAATGGCTCAGGAAGATTTCACAGCGCAGCCTCTCCCCCCGTTTTAATGGTTTTGCAAAGTGAGAGAAAAAAGCATTAATACCATAGGACAGACACTAAAGTAATAGATTCACTGTGGAGATTATAACCTGTGTCTGGTTCTATAAACAGACTGCGCTATTTAACTAAAATTTCAAAGCCTGAGTGCACAGCGTCACACAATCACTGTGTCCCTAGCTGTGGCACACTACCTACTTATCTTAATTCCAATAAACAGCATGAAACTACCACAAAACCAAACAGCAAAATTAAATCATAAGACAGAAAAACACTACTCATACAAAAATAGGTTAGATGTTTACATTTTATAGTGTTAAGCCTTAAACAAGAACTGTGCTACTCCTCTGAATTTCAAGTATATGCGCCCAGCATACAACCTACACTTCATGTGTAACTATGCTACTTATGCACAAATCAACTTATCTTAATTCCCTGAATAGCACACGTTTTAATAAAACAAAATGCACAAATAAAATTAAACAATGGGTCTGACTCGCCAGTGAAAAAGGGGAAAATATGATTTCTAACTTATTAATTAATATTTGCTTCACATTAATCTCCAATATCTCTACTAGAGATCAATATGATAAATATTGCAAATACTAATAATCAGCAGCCACTAATCTGATACAAACCGATGGCCGCTAAGGCTCTCCTTACACAACTAGTGACATGTCCTAAGAAGAAATATACTATTTACCTTCAATACTTTGCAACTACAATCTATTGTGTGAGAATTATCCACCATGAATTACCAAAAATACTGGGCCCTAGAGCAGCCCAAAAAGTCCCTATACAATTATACTGCACACCAGAAATATGTAAAAATATATATGTAGAAATTTATTAAATCATCCTTAGAACAACAACAAAAGACATCACAAGACTCACTTAAAAAACATATACACAGATATTGAGGAAAGGGGTTTGTCCTATTATGAGCTATTAATGATCATTGATACACACTATAAAATCATCAATGCATAATTGTTAATAATAAAGACATATCTTGTTCATACTGAATAACTTTCATTGGCTGAATATGCAGGCGTGTTAGAATGAAAAAGTGATACATGCATGAGAATAAAAAATAGAAAAGGAAGGCTCAAAGTAAAAAAAGTGCAAAGTGCCTAGGTGACTACGGTGCAAAGTGAAAAATAATTTAGTGCTGTGGTATGACATCCACAGAAAGCAGGTGCATAAAAGGAGCTCAACCTAATGCTGTGCAAATAGTGCACACGCCAGCATGATTAGCCAATGATATAAAGTCACAAAGTTAATTTAAAATTCTTAACATCACCAAATCCAGGAGCTCGGGACCCCAAAACCGCAACTAGCCACCGACGCGTTGCGTGGCCTTCTGCCACTTCGCCAGGGTGAAGTGGCAGAAGGCCACGCAACGCGTCTGTGTATATGTTTTTTAATTGAGTCTTTTGTTGTTGTTCTAAGGATGATTTAATAAATTTCTACATATATATTTTTACATATTTTTGGTGTGCAGTATAATTGTATAGGGACTTTTTGGGCTGCTCTAGGGCCCAGTATTTTTGGTAATTTATGGGCTTTTGTCCCTACTTTACTAGCACCCATTAGCAATTAGTAATATACTCTAGTTGTGCAGGCCCCCCCCCCCTTTTTTTCACAATTATCCACCATGCACACAGTAAGATGTGTATATAAAAGACGGGTTTAATTAGCAGCACAGTAATTAACCTTACTAACCCAATATGTACATAAGGTTTCCCCAAGATTACCTTAAATATAGGCAGTTGTTACATAAGATAGCGTAAGTTACATTAGTTACAGTACAATATAGATTATAATGGATATAGAGAGATATAATGCAGAGATAGATAGAGGTACACACAGATACTTAAGGTTTCATGTAAGGCGTCCATCCATTCATCGACTCCCTGCTATTTATCGACCCCCATGCCTCCTGGACACAGCTTAATGTATTGAACACTAGGGGGAGTGGCCAGCATTCCCCGCCTCGTGAGAGTGTCTGCCAAGGTCGGCCCACATCAGGACTCTTATGAAATAAGATGTATATTTCATAAAGGGTATAACTCCCACAATATGCATGTTATCAACTTGTAACCAAGAAATTCATGATACCCATTAATTTCTTAGTTAAATGAACCCAAACACCCCATATATATCATCCAGGGTCCGGTACTATGTGGATTACCAGGTTCTGACAACATATACATGTTATGTTTGATATCAAATGAAAGGCCTCATAGTCCTGAATGAGAATCTCTCATTAATATTGTTATAACTGACATATTACAAGAACCACAATGCCTCCCAGAAATGTCATCCAATGCTCAGGTGTCCAATGTATATTGGCCATCTGGAGACCTCATTAAGAATTACTTTTCAAGGCAAAGCCACAACGGTTGGAGGTAGCTTCCTGGCAGCTAGGTGTGATAGGTGTCTATTGTTCTTATAGACATGGCAGGATGTGGGACCACTATTTAAATGTTAATTAGGGACAGCGTCCTTTAACAGTAAGAATAGTATAAAAACAAAGAAAACAAGCTCAGGCACCTCAGAATATCACTCTCCACTGCAAACTATCTGTCTTAATTCTCAGAACCGAAATGGCAATATAATTCTGACAAGGATTCCAGGCCTTTCAGAAAGTATTTTGGCAGTCCAAAGAATGAAAGTTAACTTTCTGTTAACTATATTACCATTGATTCCATTTTTGAACTCAGTTAAATCAGAATAATTTTTACTGTAGGTAGCATAACCACTCTTGTAATGCCTGCAGACTAGAAAATATGTAGGGTATTTAGAGTGTGACACAACTCTCTCCAAGTGTCCCTGTCCCTTGTGGGGGCAAAAGAATATATTAACATTTTTGAAGTATGTTTTATTTGTGCAGTGAAGTCATGTACTAATGTGCTTGAGCTAGAAGCATACTGGGTCCATGTTGATTGTGTGTAAAAGCACCCTTTTCTGCCCAGGAGACTCCCCAAACTGAAACAGCGAAACACTTTACGTTTGAAATTCTCCCCCACAAACTATATATTTTCTGGAAGTACACACCTCAGGCTTTCTAAGTATACCAGGCTTGTTGGCGTGAGCGTGTTTCTGGAATGAATGCCTACATGAATTATTTGGTTGCACAGGGTTTCCCTAAAAAAGAATTAAAAAGCAGAATCAAAGCCCCATTTTCCTAAAAAAACAAAATATGCAAACAAGAAAAAACAAGTGAAATCTGAAAAAGCAAGGTCCCCCAAACAGGAGAATGCCCAACACGCATAGATACTGTCAAGGCAAGAGTTGCCAAACACCCCAAAGTAAAGCATGAGCGTAACTATAATTTCACTTGAAAATTTCAGGCCCGCAGAGAAAGGGCGCACCTTGCAATTTTTCAATCGAAACAACCCTTTACATTTGGAATACCCCTCACAAACCATATATTCTATGTGTACTGAAAGTACACATGTTAAGCTTTCTAGGCGTACCAAGCTTGTTGTAGTGGGATCATCTTTCTGTAAGTAATTCCTCGAAGAATTCCTCGGTTGCACAGGTTTCCTTAAAAGAATGTATAAAAAAGCAACACATTTTCCTAAAATATCAATATGCAAACAAGAAAAAACAAGCTAAATCTGAAAATGCGAGGTCCTCCGAGCAGAACAATACCCACTTGCACAGCTACTTTTAACCCTTTTAACTGCCAGCCTACTTGAGTTTTTGTCACCCTCTATTGACAGGTCATTTTTCACCATTTTGCCCTATGTTTACCTGAGGTTTTTGCAAGAAATTGCGGGAATATTATATATTTGTCTTGTGGCAGAATTTTTTTTTTTTTTTAAAGTTTCTTTTTATTTGCAATTCAACAAACGTCAGACACAAATACAGGTCACATATCACATGGAGGTGCCACAGGCACCCAGTTCAGTAGCAAAGTTTCAATAAACATATAGACACGACACCATGCACTCAACACACACACACGCGTTCTGGACTCGAATATCTAGTTACCTATTCACCGGGATGGGAGGACCAGTCGGAAGATCCGTCTCCAGGGCGCTACTCTCATCTCTTTAATGCCACTCCATTCGCTCAATCCCTCAAGCTTCCATAGGTGGGCGGCCCTGCCCCTTAAGTGGATCTAGAACCTTCTTAATCGTCCTCTGAGGTGGTGTCTTGACTTTGCAGCCAGGGACCCCATATCTTCTCAAACTTATCAGGCACCCCCCTGGCCGTGTATGTCAGTTTGTACATAGTGAGTTTCTGGTTAATTAGAGCCCTCCACGCCCGTACTGATGGTTTGGCCGGATGTTTCCAATTAAGCAGAACACATTTCCTGGCATAAAAGAGCAGCAGTCTAAATAATGATTTCAGCGGCCTCGACAGTGACAGTGATTCGACCACCCCCAGAAGACATAAGGAAATCGAGCCGGTGATCCGAGTGCCCACTACTTCACCAATCAAATCCATTACCTCTCCCCAGTATCTCACCAGAATCTCACAGGACCAGGTCACATGTGCCCATGTACCAGTCTCCTTCTCACACCTGGGGCATAAGTCACTAGCAAGTAATCCCATCTTATGCAACCGTACCGGCGTGATATAGGCTTGATGTATCCACTTGGTCTGGATAAATCTGTCTCTGGCTTCTATGACCGATGAGTGAAGGTTATCTAAGATTTCCTCCCAGTCGTCCTGGTCTAGGGTCTGGTCCAGGGTCTGCCACCTGCTTTCAACCTTCCCCCTGGGGGACCCCAGTCCAGCAACCAGGCACCTGTACAATGTAGAGACAGGTTTCCTCAAGTCCGACCCTCTCACTGCACTCTCCACCTGGGACACCGAAAAATTCGGACTGACCCTGTGGAATTGAGTTTGCAGAGCGTGCCTAAGTTGCAGGTATCGGAAGAAATCCCGGTGGGAAACTCGAAAGGACTCCCTGATTTGGTCAAACGATAAAAGCACTCCATCCCTGTACACCTGGCCCAGCGTCCGGAGGCCCTTCCCATCCCAGAACTGCGGATCCTGCATTGAAACTAACTCAGGGAGCTTGGGATTGTTCCAGAGAGGAGCAAAGGGGGACCAATACTGGGCTTCGTCCGGATTCTCGATCAGCTTGGCCACCCTTCCCCATATGTTACATACTACCCTCATGCAGCCGGTGGCCTCCCGGACCCCCCAAACCCCCCTGTACACCAAGAGGGATAGTTTCTCAGTAGAACCCAACACCGCCGCTTCCAGACCCACCACCGGGTTGTTTTGCGGCTTACAGAGCCACCAGTGCACAAACAGGAGCTGTGTGGAATAAAAATACATTTGCATGTGTGGGACCGCTAGACCCCCCTCCGCAACCTGTGCTTTCATTATTTGCCTGTTGAGCCTAGGTGGAGACTGCCCCCAGATAAAGCCAAACAGGATTGAATCCAACGTCTTAAAGTGGGAAACGGGCAGCAACACTGGCGATGCTTGATATATGTACAGAAATTCTGGAAGGAATATCATTTTGTATATATTGATTCTGCCCATGACTGACAGGGGCAGGTTTGCCCATTGAGCAACCCTCTGCCTTAGCCTTGACACGACAGGGGAAATATTCAGAGACATGAACTCACTTGGTTGCCTACTAATCATGATCCCCAGGTACTTAAATTGTTGTACTATTTTTATTTGAGACCTCGGGGAGATGTCGGGGGCGGCAAGCTCATCCACTAACATTAGACTGGATTTATCCCAGTTAATCCTCAAACCTGAGAACCTCCCAAACACTCCAACAGAGTCTAAAGCTGCGTCCAGACACTTGTGGCCTTCCGCCAGGTATAGCAGTGTGTCATCTGCATATAGGGATATCTTTTCCTCTACTGCTCCCAGCTTCCATCCGGAGATACTCGGGGAGTTCCTGACAATAATCGCCAAGGGTTCGATAGCTAAGGCAAAAAGCAGCGGTGACAGTGGACACCCCTGTCTTGTCCCCCTATGCAAAGCGAATGAGTTAGAGTAACACCCATTAACCCGTATCCGGGCAGTTGGCCGTTTATATAACAATTTGATGTATGTAATAAAACTAGGAGGGAATCCAAATCTTTCTAGTACTGCCCAGAGATATTCCCATTCTACCGAGTCGAAGGCCTTTTCATTATCTAATGATATGACCACCCGTTCCCCATGGTTATCATGTATAATTTGGAGATTGGACATCAGTCTGCGAAGATTCACACACGTGGTACGCCCTGGCATAAACCCCGACTGATCTGGCCCAATCAAGTGTAGTATAACTTAATTTAGCCTAGTGTCCAGTATTTTGGCTAATATTTTTGCATCTTGGTTCAACAGGGATATGGGGCGGTAAGACGCACAAGAACCAGGGGGTCTCCCCTCCTTATAAATGAGGACCACATGTGCCTCATAAAAAGAGGCCGGAAGGCACTCACTATCAAGCGCTTGTTTCAGCACTTCCCACAGCCTAGGGGTCACCTGTTCAAGGTCCTGTTTATACCACTCGGCCGGTATCCCATCTGGCCCTGGCGCCCTCCTGCTAGAGAGCATCCTAATTGCGCCAGAGACCTCGTCCATGGTAATGGGGGAGTTCAAAGCCTCCTGATCCTCCACGGCCAGCCTAGGAAAGGAAATCTGGTCCAGATAGTTATCCAGCTCAGACGCCTCATAGCTCACTCTCGAGGAATATAAGGCCGAGTAGTATTCCAGAAACTTCTGGGCAATCTCCTCCCCCCCTGTCACCCTCGCACCGTTATCCAGAATTTCA
Source organism: Gastrophryne carolinensis (assembly GCA_027917425.1). NCBI lineage: Eukaryota > Metazoa > Chordata > Amphibia > Anura > Microhylidae > Gastrophryne > Gastrophryne carolinensis. Next base: position 264,403,999 of record CM051237.1, read on the forward strand.
GCAATGTGGTTGGGCTGGCTTTCGGCTCTGGCTAGGTAGGCCAGGGTCTTACCGTTCTTATCCCCTTTATCAAAGATTGTTGCTTGCTTATAAAGCAGTAATTTCCTAGCCGAGTCGGTTAGAAGTAGATTATATTCCCTCTTTAATGTCAACAGTGTTGAATGGTCTTTGCTATCCGAGCTTGCACTAAACTTCTCCTCCGCCCGCGCCAGCCTACACTCAAGATCTGTCACATCCCTCCCCTTCTTCCTCCTAGCCGCAGCTATAGCACTAATGGCCGCCCCCCTGGTAACAGCTTTGAAGGCATCCCAGCTAACCTCCACCGATGTCTCCCCCTTGTTACAGTCCCAGAACGCCTCAGTAGAGGATTTCAGACTACTCATAATATCGGGGGCTTCCAACCATAGAGGGTTCAGGTTCCATCCCACCCAGTTCTCCCGCCTCAGCGACAGTCCAGCTGTGATCAGTAGGGGTGAGTGGTCCGAAACCCCTCTCGGAAGGTAGCAACAGGTTGCCACCCTGGGTAGAAGTTCTGGTGAGGAGAACGCAAGGTCAATTCTGGATAGGGACTTGTGTGTAACCGAGTGACAGGAAAACGCCTTATCGGTGGGGTGTTTCCACCTCCAAAGTTCCTGTAGCCCCAATGTTTCTGCTCAATTAGCCAGTTGGGTCTTAGGACCAGGATTCTTACTCATCCTATCCAGCGCTGAATCCAAAACCATATTAAAATCCCCTAACAGCAGTATCGGGGCTGGAGGATAAGAGAGTACTTTCTCCATTATTTTGTCTAGGATCCTAGCCGAAAATGGTGGGGGGACATACACTCCAACTATTAGCATAACCGTATCCATCAATTTAGCGTGGAGAATGACGTAACAACCCTCACGGTCAACATGGACTGAGAGCAACGTGAACGGGGTGCCCTTCGAGATCAACACCGATACTCCTCTTGAGTAGGCCGAGAATGGGGCATGAAAGGAGCCCTGGATCCATGGCCTCTTCAATGCCAACACCCTCTGGCCCACCAAATGGGTCTCTTGGAGAATAACTACATTTGGTTTGTACTTCTTAACAAATTGGAGGACAGTGGCCCTCTTGATCTTATCATTAAGCCCCCGGACATTCCAGGAGAGAAATTTACACTCACCCATTGTCACCGCTTAAAGTGCTACTACTATCAGGAGCTGCCTCCCTGCGGTCTCCCACCCCCTCCAAAAATCCTCCTGTCACTCGAGTCCAGCAATCAGACATCACATGCAAACCCACACACAAACAACCACAGACAATACAGATAATATAACATTTTAACTTTACCCCTTCCCCAGGATGTATTGGCTATTCAGGCATCACAAGAAACACTACTACATTAACTGTAAACAAGATGCATAACAAAGCATCAACTCAGGCTTCACCAAATCGCCCATTCGCGGGGCCCTCGGGAGAGCAGCGGAGGCGAGCCCCCGCCACCCGCCCAGGCCGAAGAAGGGGGGAGAGAAAAAAAAGGACAGGTTAAATCAGGTCAAATCAAAGCAGTGGCTAATCTATTCTTTCCAAGCGGAGCCCAGTCCGTCAGGCCCCCGGCAGAGAGTCCAGCCATATGTCAGCTTCCTCAGCCGATGTGAAGAATTTAATAGACTCTCCGTTTTGAACACGCAGCCGCGCCGGGAACAGCATGGCGTATTTAATCTTTTTCTTCCTAAGCCGTTCTCTGACCCCGTTGAATGAGCGTCGCAATTTCTGAACTTCTGATGTGAAATCCGGGTAAAAAGACAGCCGGGCGTTCTCATAGGACACCGCACCTTTCATCCTAGCCGCGGCGAGTATAGCGTCTCTGTCCTTGTAATGGAGGACTTTGAATATAAATGGTCTTGGCGGGGCCCCGGGCGGGGGGGATTTCAGCGGGATTCTGTGTGCTCTTTCTATAGTGAAAAATTTGGTCAGGTTCCTGGGTGCCAGGGCATCCCGAATGAGGTTTTCAGCAAACTCCTCCGGGGAGGAGCCCTCTGCTTTTTCGGGCAGTCCCAGGATTCTCACATTATTTCTCCTATTTCTGTTTTCCGAGTCCTCGGCCCTTCCCAACAAGACAGTCACCTGCCGTCGTAGGGTAGCCAGCTCCCCCGCCTGCACAGACAAGCGATCCTCCGCATCCCCGATTCTCCTCTCATTCTCCCCGGTGCGGTCTCGGATCTTATCCAGGTCGTGGCGGAAATAATTGAACTGCTCCTGAAGAGTATCAAATTTAGTTGTAAGGATGTTTTGGCAAGAGGCTATGGCAGCCATGATCGCCGCTGTGTCCGGATTGGAGGGCTCCAGCCCGAATCCGCTAGGGGCTTCCATCGTTTGCGTGCTGCAACTGACCGCTGTGGATTTGCGCTTCCTATTGCCTGACATGCGTAAGAGAAAGGGCGTATTGGGTGTCAGGTACTTGTTTTGCAGAGCCCGGATACAGGATTCCAGAGACCCGCGGATATAAGGCTTGTTCTGCGGAGCCCAGATACAGGGTTCTTGGAGGACCCAGCTACTGCACCGATACAGGGTTCAAGGATCTCGTATCGCGGCTTCAGGATAGCACTCCGGTGCTGCACAGATACAGGGTTCAAGGAGCAGATGCATAGGATTCAAGGAGCCCCCAGATGCTGCACAGATATAGGGTTCAGGGAGTTCTCTTAGGCGGTACTGGTTCAGATATAGTGTACAGGAAGCACTCAGATGCTGCACGGATATGGGGGCCAAGGGGCACTCAGAAGCTGCACAGATATAGGGGTCAAGAAGCTTGTATGACGATTCACATATAGGATTCAAGGGGCTCTCAGCCGTCGCACAGATATAGGGTCCCAGGAGCTTGTGCAGCGGTGCCGATATGTGGGACAGGGAGCTCACGGATGCTGCACCGACCCCGGACTCAGGAGGGCTAGCCTGGCGGACCAGTCACGGGGGTCAAAGGGCGTCGAGCAGTGTTAGGGTTCGAGGGGCCTGTACTGCGGCCAAGATGCACAGATATAGGGTTCAGGGGGCCTAGTCAGCGGCACAGATGTAGGATTCAAGGAGCTCTCAGATGCTGCACAGAAATGGGAGTCAGGGAGCTTGCCCAGTGGCCCGTCCCGCTGCACAGATACCAGGGAGGCAGGGTATATAGCACAGATATAGGGTTGCAGGAGCTCAGTTCCAGCCCAGATTGGAATCCAAGGTGTCCCACAGGCAGTATACAGGCAGTGGGGGGGGGACCCCGGCGAGAGAAGGGGGGACGCCCAGCCCCCGAACACCGCACAGGTGTGGGATTTCAGGTTTGCCCGTTGATGCAGCTCTCAGATGCTGGCCGATCACCAAGTGGAGGTTTCAGGGGGCCCCGGACGAGGGAGCCCGAGGGACCAACCTCAGCCGCTCCAATGAGTGGGGAAAGGGCCTCCCAGTTCTGCCAGGGAATTTTAGGGGGGATCCCCTCTGGCTTCACCCGCCCCCTCTGACAGGTCCCCGCAGCAGGGTTATATGTGAATGCTCGCAGGCTTCTCCCGCACAGTCACTGCAGCTCACCTCCACGTCAAAATGGCGCCGACCTCTCCTCCGGTTTCCCGCCAAGCCGCCACGCGCCGCGATCCTCAGCAAGGAGCCACCGCGCTCCCGAGATGGGGTCCACCGTGACCGCTGCCGCCTCTCCGCAGAAGCAGGGGGGAGATCTTTCTCAGCCGTCCCCCCGAGGCCCACCGAACGGCCGCTTGTCTTCTCCGTCGGGCAGCCGCCGCCGCCCGGACCCCTCCGTCACCAGCAGCACAGCGGGGGGGGAGCCGGCACGGTCTCCGGGAACTCCTCCTGGATCACAGCGCCGCCCAGCTCCACAGAGGGCCGACACCTCGCCCACTGCCCCTTCGCGCTCCTCACACACCGGGGGCCACGTGTCCCGCCGCCCGTCCGCCGAAGCACTGGTCTGCGCAGGCCGTCAAGCACACACGGGAGTCTCCCCCGCCGCCGCCACCACGGGTCTCCTCAGCAGCCGGCTCGATCTCCCAGCTCAGGTAGGTGAGGCCGAGGTCGGATCAGCTTGCCCAAATAGCCCAGGAAGGCAATAAAACAGGAGCCCCTAGCAGACACGTCCGTCTAGGCGGCCATCTTAACCACGCCCCCTCTTGTGGCAGAATTTAGGCTTTAACATTAGACTTTCATTTTTCCAGGGCTTTTAAAAATATTTTGGAGTTAAAAAAGTAAAGAAAAATAAAACAATTTAAAAAAAAATTGTGTTGTTTATTTTAAATAAAACATTGATTTTATTAAAGAAAACCATATTGCACGTGAATCCCAATTTATCCCGATTACAACGGTACCACATATAATGCTTTCCTCCCATCTGTCCCTGAAGACCGTGTCCCACGCTGGTCACTCTGTTTTCTTTTCTCCTGCTGCTTTTAGAAGCCTTTTATACCTGCTGGGTGACAGGACATAAAAGGGTTCATTAAAAAATGGCATAGGGTCCCTTGTTTTTTTTTTATTTTTAAGGTTAAAACCCTTAAAAACACTAACAATGGCGTGGGCACCTCCTACCCAGCCTAACCAGCCCGGGGACCAGCTTTGGGGCCTTATAGAACAGGGTTAGTCGCAAGTGACTTGCCAGTCCCCAAACCTTGTGAACTGGTATAGGGGATCTCATGGATCCTTACCAGTTCACAAAGGGATAACTGCAAAAATTGGTCAGTCCCCCAATCTGACAGCTCAGTGTCGGTAGGGGATGACATCACGGAGTGATGTAATCCAATCCCCACCCACAAGAGGTGGTACTTGCAGTGGTGACTGTGGAAGTATGGAAAGGGCAAATTTCAAGCCCTCTCCTCATGGTGGAAGAGCCCGGGGGGGGTCGCCCCCCACTCGCTGAAAAGGAGACCTGGAGGGAGGGAGGTGAGTAAATGTATTTTTCTTTTTTACAGTCAGTGATGGCCACCGCAGGGGGGACTATTCCAGGCCCTCTCCTAAAGCCAGACGAGCCCTGGGGGGATCGGATGCCGTCAGGTGAACACAAGACCCAGCCGTATAGATCAAGGGGCTTGATGAGTGTTTTTTTTACCTTATTGGGGGGGGGGGAGCAGGGGGGAAAGTCAAGCCTGTAACCCTCACATGCTTGGCAATTAACAGTAGAAGAGGCAACCACCTGAGAGTTAAATGCTTGACGTTTAAAGGGTTAAATATATGCCACATTCATTGAAGCAGTAAAGGTGACAGCAGGGTTCTGTTTATTTTTTTCTTAGCGTTTTTATACAAAAAAATAGGGGTCCCCTCCCAAAGGCTACCAGCCTGAGCACCAAGCATAAGAGATTGTAACCCAGGGCTCAGAGATCATACTATTGGCAGCACCTGTCCCTGCAAGTTACATGCCCTTTGTGCCGCTTAAGCGACAGTCATTAAAACAAAGAAAAGTGGCAAAAAAAAATTCAGACAAGATTTTTTTCATTAGATGAAAATTGTATCTAACGAAAAAAATGAAAAAATACAAATATTAAAAAATAAAAAGTCAGGCTATTCTTCGTAAGATAAAAATTGTATTGAACCTAACATTCCAAAAACTACCAAAGAAATATTAAAAAAATAATCCTGCTGCCAGTTTCAGTGTTAAATTGACTGCCCTTTATAATCGTAATTTAGTAACTTAAAACTGAAAAAAATACAATTAAAAAAATTATAAAAAAAAAATTAAAAAATAATGCTGCAGGTAGTTATTTGCAGCAAATTAAACACAGGAAGAGCTCTTTATTTTTTAGGTATTTATGTTTTTAATTTTTTGTTTTTGTTTTGAATGTTTTCTGTGATTATTCAGAGTACTTGTGACTGTACAAGTCACTGGTCAGACCCCATATGGAATACTGTGTACAGTTCTGGGCACCTGTGCTTAAGAAGGACATATCAGAACTGGAGCACGTTCAAAGAAGGGCAACAAAGATAATAAAAGGAGTGCGGGGGCTAGAGTACCCGGAAAGATTGTCCAAGTTAGGCTTATTTAGTCTAGAAAAAAGACGATTGAGGGGTGATCTAATAACTATGTATAAATATATTCGGGGTCAATACAAGGATCTGTCCCACAATCTATTTATACCCCGGAGTGTAACCATAACCCGGGGGCATCCACTAAGGTTAGAGGAAAGGTGCTTTCTCCACCGACATAGGAGGGGATTCTTCTCTGTAAGAGCAGTGAGACTATGGAACTCACTGCCAGAGGAGGTAGTAATGAGGGATACATTAAAAATGTTCAAAAGTGGCCTTGATGCCTTCCTGGCATGTAATAACATTTCTGGCTATGGCTACTAGACCACTGGAAGGAGTTAAACAGGCTGAACTGGATGGACTAAAGTCTTTATTCAGCCTTACATACTATGTTACTATGTTACTTTCCCTACCCCATTTTGTTCAGGGCAATCTCCCTGGTGATATCCCCTGATCTGCCCTCTGACACTCGTGAGAAAATCATTTTAATTGTTTTTATTTATTGATGTATTTCCTAATTTGTTTTTTATTTTCTGTTATTATTTTGAGTACTTTCTCTACCCTGTTTTATGCAGGGCAATCACTCTGGTTTCTGTCCCGATTTGCAGCCTTCTTGCCCTTATTAGCAGCCATTTTTGGGCCTCCAAAGTCCCCAAAACAAACTTTTGCAGCAAGTTTTGCTGTACTTGTTGAACCCGAAATTCAGCGCCAATACCCCCAATTCATAATAGCTCATGAGCAGAAGGGTTTGACAAAACAGCAGAGTAATCACCAAGAGCACATAATAGAACCTGGAATTTGTTCCTGAAGTCAGAAAAAAAATAAGCCTTACCTCGGTCTTGGGTGGTGGCATCTTAGGAAGCAAAAACGGCTTCCCCCACTCCGTGCACGCTCCTGTCCACACATTCAAGAAGTGTGCACATAGCAGGGAATGCTGCTTTGTGTCTTTCTTTGCGACAGCTGCATGGGCCCTAGAGAACAGCTCTGGACCTCAGCCGTGGTACTTTTTTTGTCTTTGTAGCCCCTCTGTCCTGTCTGAGCACCCGACAAGGGTGACAGGGTGGGGGGTTACCCTGAACCTGGTCTTCCTCTTTAGTGAAATGTGGCATTTAAGAGTATGGAATGCTGAATACTTGGGCCAACTGAACCAATTTCTGTTTGGCTCATTACAAGCCCTCAGACATGTTATAAACCTTCTTGGGGCAAAATGACTTATTTCACGAAAGATTTGTGAAAATGGTGAAATGCAAGATTTTCATAAGCTTACTCTGAATTTGATTTATATTTAGATTCAGTTATTTTTGACAATCATTGCTTAAAAGGCAGCCTGGAGCAACATGTTATGTAACAAGCTGATAAAGCTCAGGTTTTGTGTCAGATCTACATGCTGGCATCTTTCATGTTCCAAAGATTCCATGCAGTTCTATAAAAAGGTTTAATACTACGGTTACCATGGAGACAAGCGTACGCTGTCATTTTATGATTTTAGACAGCCTGAAAGATAGCACACAATCTGCTCTTGTGCTAATTGAGATGACTGTTGCTGTGTACGCTTTCAGCTAGACCATACAATAAGGGAACAGATTGGTTTGCATTAGCAATGCAGGTCACATCATCTCTGTTCATTGCTGACTGTCAGCAGAATGAAATGATTGGGAAAACAGTACACTGAAATTTAGATGTGTGAAAGGAAGGAGATGGCAATGGTATATTAGTTAAAATACAGCGGCCTAAGCAAAATTCCAACTTGTTTCTGGGTTTCTGGAAAGTCATGATCCCACACAGCCCAGTGATAACATGCTGTACAAATGATTATTTTTGCATTTTTTGGTTACCGTTTTATGCCAACCACAGACCAGTTATACTGACCCATGGCCTACAAAGGAAAATGATAGCATGGGCACCAAATTGTGTACTTTGTACTTACTGAGGCCATCCACATACTGTTTTAAACTGACAGTGGCTGTCTAAAACATTGCAAGGACATAAAGTGTTTTTAGGAATTTACATTAAAGGGACACTCTAGACTTTGAATTAAGATATTAGTGTCACAGAACATATGGTACAAAAAGGGCCCTTGCATATACAAGTGTAGCAAGTGGACGGAAACTCATGTCCACCAAAATCCAAGGGCATGTTCACATCTGTGCACTACCGTATTTTTTGCCCTATAAGACGCACCTGCCCATAAGACGCACCCAGGATTTGGAGGAGGAAAATAATAAAAAAAATATTTTTACCAATATTATTACCAAATGTGCTAAAACACCCATTACAGACAGTGTGACATTCCCCCCTCCCATTCCCCATATAGGCAGTGTGGCATACCCCCATCCCATTCTCCATATAGGCAGTGTGGCATTCCCCCTCCCATTCCCCATATAGGCAGTGTGGCATTCCCCCCTCCCATTCCCCATATAGGCAGTGTGGCATGCCCCCATCCCATTCTCCATATAGGCAGTGTGGCATTCCCCCTCCCATTCCCCATATAGGTAGTGTGGCATTCCCCCTCCCATTCCCCATATAGGCAGTGTGGCAATCCCCCCTCCCATTGCCCATATAGGCAGTGTGGCATTCCCCCCTCCCATTCCCCATATTGGCAGTGTGGCATGCCCCCATCCCATTCTCCATATAGGCAGTGTGACATTCTTCCATCCAATTCTCCATATAGGCAGTGTGGCATTCCCCCTCCCATTTCCCATATAGGCAATGTGGCATTCCCCCCTCTCATTGCTCATATAGATAGTGTGGCATTACCCCTCCCATTTCCCATATAGGCGGTGTGACATGCCCCCATCCCTTTCTCCATATAGGTAGTATGGCATTCCCCCTTCCATTCCCATATAGATAGTGTGGCATTCCCCCCTCCCATTTCCCATATAGGCAGTGTGACATGCCCCCATCCCATTCTCCATAGAGGCAGTGTGGCATTCCCCCTCCCATTTCCCATATAGGCAGTGTGACATGCCCCATGCCATTCTCCATATAGGCAGTGTGGCATTCCCCCTCACATTTCCCATATAGGCAGTGTGGCATTCCCCCCTCCCATTCACCATATAGATAGTGTGGCATTCCCCCCTCCCATTTCCCATATAGTCAGTGTGACATGCCCCCATCCCATTCTCCATATAGGCAGTTTGACATTCCCCCTCCCATTCCCCATATAGGCAGTGTGACATCCCCCCTCCCATTCCCCATAGGCAGTGTGACATTCCCCCTCCCATTCCCATATAGTCAGTGTGACATGCCCCCATCCCATTCTCCATATAGGCAGTGTGGCAGTATATCTAATTGCCTGTTTCACTCACTCCTAAATAGGGATACCCCATTAATTCAGACCAAAACCCAGGTAATTGAAATTCCTGGGTTTTGGTCTGCTTTACAAGGTTTTGGACAGAACTTGGGCAAGCATGGGGCTGAGGAACAGATAATTCTGGCTGTAGCTTGAGGTGATTAAACAGAAACACTGACTTTCACAGCGTCAAGATCGTCATCGCAAGTAGCAGTCCCCATCCCCCATGTAAATAAACTTACTGTGCACACATCCATTCATGTCCCAGCTCCATCCCCTGCGCTGCATGCTGCTGATTCCTGTCACAGCCCGGAAGACACAGCAGAAGCAGCATGATAATGACGTGCAGAGAGGGGGGTTAAGGAGAGGGGCATTCAGAGTGCAGTGAATAAATTAAAAGTTATCAGCGTGCTGCTAGAGAGAGGGGGGAGTGCAGCTTGCTTCATTCACTATCCTCTCTGTGCTGAAAGGAGAACAGTGGCGATCATAAGAGGGGAGAGGGAAAGTTAAAGAAGTTACATCCTGCGCGGATATCAGCTGGTGGTAAGCAGCATTGATTCAGTAATTCAACTTAAAGAGAAAACTGCTCTGTTCCCCTCCCCGCTGCTGCTATAGGTGTCTTTTCCCACAGTGACAGCAGTGGTAGAGACAGAGACAGTGCCCGCCGATCCTCCATCTTCTCCTGCCCTCCAGCAGACGGAGGATCGGAGGCACTGTCTTTGTCTCTACCGCTGCTGTCACTGTGGGAAAAGACAACTATAGCAGCAGCGGGGAGGGGAACAGAGCCCGCTGCTCATCTAGCTTCTTCTGGCCTCTGGCGCAGTGTGGCAGACAGCCCCTACAGCCGCGCGGGAGCACCCGTAACGCGTGAGTTCACTTTATTTATTTATTTTTAACATTCGCCCAATAAGACGCATGGACATCCCCCCCCCCCCCACACACACACTTTTGGGGAAAATAAGTGCGTCTTATAGAGCGAAAAATACGGTATGATGCATTAGCGTTTTGTAAAATGCAGAACAAGATGCAATGCAGCTTATGGAAGTCTATGGACTGTGCAATCAAGCACTTGCATTCGCTTTAACTGCACTACATTCACATTGCAGTAAGCTACTTACCACTGCCTTCTGGTCCACTGCTGTGGCCACCGCAGCTGCCTCATCTCCAGTCCTCATTGTCTTTCCTCCGATCCATGCTGCTGATGCTTTTCAGAACATTTTGCCACAAAGTGCACATGTCCTGCCTCTCTTCATTTTAGCAGTGAGCACCTGCAGGGATGCTTATTTATAACTCTTAGACATGGCTTCTCTGGGACCCATGATGTCACAGTGCATCGCTGTGATGCTTATTCACTGTAACTGATGTAATGTGTGGTGGAAGAGTGCGAGGACACTGGGAGACCAGATCTCAGAAGGTTTTGAAGCACTAGACCAACCATAAGCTGTAGCTGTGGAGAAAAGGTCTGTTTAAAAAGCAAATGCATTTAAGTCCATGGTTGGATGGAACACATTAGGTCAGTGGCTGGCAGGAGGTTATGTACAAGGAAAAACCGATGTGAGTGCATGGCAGTGGATATGAGATAAGTAAGGACAAGATTGCTTCAGGGTAGGACAATTTGGGTGGCACGTCACTCTGAACTGTACTGGGACTGGCTATTTTCAATGCTTTTATATTGTGGTACTGCAGAGTGGCTCTTTTTTTCCATATATCGTGAGGCTTATTAAAGTTTAATGAGAGTTCCTACTTGCTACTGATTTTACTTTCTTGGTGTGAATACACAAGCTAATTCTTCAAACCAAACGTCAAAAGATATGCAGGCTGGGTGGGGATTTGTGTGCTGGGGTATTTCATTTGTGTTTTGTCTGTAAACCATACAATACCCTATTATGTAGTCATAGGGAAAGCTATTTAACATCACATAGGTTAAGATGGGTACATATATCAGCCCTACAGCCATTACAATGCATATACACCATATATTGGTAAACATATAGAGTATCAGCAGAATATTTCCTCAGTAAAAACATACATAAAAACATGTCACAAAAGCATGAACAGCACATTAACCAAACATATAATAGGCAGAGGAGGGTGCTCACCCTATGTTTCGGGGATTCCATTTGTCAAGTTAAAATGAGGCCTGCCTCTATCCCGGTTTAAATAATGAGGATCCCCCCATCTAGCTGTGACGAGCACGGTCACATCACTTCCGGTATCAGTGGGACCAAGGCAGCTGCCAATCAAAGGCGGAAGTGCACTCCCCCATGTGTGTAGGAACACCCAACCCCATTACAGGTGAGAATGGTGAGTATTTCATAAGCAAAATTAGCAAAATGAAAAAAAAAATGACATTGTACAATCAAAAGTGATTAGTGTTCCACATAAAAGCTTTCCTGTATGGAGAGCTCTTTCTCTGATCGGAGTTGTGTGGACTCGCTATGAGGGGCAGCAATTCAGGGCCGCTGAGCCAACAATGATTGAAAAGCAAACAACATGGCAGCGTGCAGCAGGGCTCTGATCTCCACTGAACCTCCAATTAGATAATAAAATAAAATACAGGTCCAGTGATTATCTCCCCGTAGCACTGCCAGAGGGGGCTGCCTAATGTGACCTTATGGCACCCCTTTGTTGATTATATCTAGTCTGCGGCGCCTCATCTAAGACCATGGCCCCCAATTCAGTAACAGTTAAAAAAAATCTCATGGTAGTAAAATATTCACTAAGAAAAAGCCTGAATTTCACTGTTACTGAACCACCAGCTAGGAAGACAATGAAAATCAAGGCAGAGTAAAAAAGAGTAAAAAGTGCCATTGACTTTCATTATCTTCCTACTACTTTTCTCATAAAGTGATTTTTTTACTACCATGAGAGTTTTTTTCAACTCTTACTGAATCGAGGCTCATAAGGTTAAGTCGCCCTTTAATGACTTTCTTTTTGGAGGTCTTGCTACCAAACAAAAAAACATGTAAAAATGAAAACCTTTCACACAAAAATTATTGCAGAAAAAAAGGTTCTGCTGAATGAATCAGATGAGGCACTGAACCCTCAGTTTTTATTATCTTAGGATGTCATAACTGCCAAAATATTAACTAAACATTTCTTTTTTACTTGGGGGTCGGTTACAATAACCTGGGGGTATTGTTTAGTTGATTTATTGTAGGTACACTATTAACAGTCAAGCATTCCACGTTGGCAGTAAAAATAATTTCCAGTGAGGCAAATCTTGTCATAAGCTGCCAATAAAGAAAACCTTGCCAGGACGCGGTTATGAATGTGTTCAGGCAATTTCATGGTCTAGATGTTTGAATGGCATAGCTTATTGGCTTGCAATCACTCCCCTCTAATGCTGCCTAATGTTATGGGTGTTGCCAGAGGTTTTTTTTTTTTTATTATTCTGGTGTCACCAAGAATTGTTAAACTCTGAAAACAATGAATACAAGATGTCTCCCTATTTTATGGACATATTTTGTTAGGAAAAATATTTAGTAACACTCTCATGGCAAATTTTAAACGAAACAAGTTATACATTCATCATAATATCAGTAGTCCATAAAGGTACCCTCAGAAATGTTTTCATGTTTTTTTTTGTTAAAAAGCAACAATGATTGATAATGATTGACCGCTCATGTAAAAAAAACAAAAGAGGGCTCACCTTTTTTCCCCCGCAGCTGATTGGTCTGCAGTAAGCAACTCCCCCGATCACTGTATTGCATCCCACGCTACCCGGGGCCAGAACACTAGTCGGCAGCACTTCCGTTTCCAGCTCACACAGGTTACAGGACAGGGGCTACCACACCTTCTCCATTCACCACAATGAAGGGTTTGTCAGGCATCATCAAACCCCCATTGTAATGAATGGAGAGGTCATGGCAGCACTGCTGGGAACTGTTCCTGTAATATTGAGGGCATTATTCCTACTTGAAAACATTTCCAACTACTGTCCGGGCCCCGGCCAGCACAAGATGTGATCCTGCGATCAAAGAGGCTGACCACCAGAGTTGGAATGATCAGCTGTGGGGAACAAAAGGGGAGTGCTCTTTTGTTTTGTTTTTTAATGCTGATTGTCACACGGATTTCAGCTCAAACTAAAAACAGATCTCTGCAATGTAATTAAATTTAAAGGAGATATATACACCCACTGTAGCAAAATGGCAAATAATAAAGTAATTTTGTTTATGCATGATGTGCAAATAACCCCTTCATCATTCATCTAAAGTGCTTTGATTGTATTATAAGATAATTTTTAATATAAGATAAAGGTTTTAACCCTTAAATTTTATTAGAAAAATCTCCGGATCCCCCCCCCCCCCCCTCCTATATATACGTATAATTGTCCTGGAAATTCTAGCAAAAATCACAGTAAACATAGAGCAAAATGGTGACCTGTCAACAGAGGGTTACAACATCTCAAGTAGACTGGCAGTTAAAACGGTTAAAAGTAGCCGTGCATGTTGTGTATTGTTCTCTTTGGGGGACCTTGCACTTTCAGATTTAGCTTCTTTCTCTTGATTGTATATCGACATTTTAGGAAAATATGTTTTTTATACTACTTTTTTTTACATTTTTAGAGAAACTCTGTGCAACCAAAGAATTCTTTAAGGAATTACTTCCAGAAGAAAGCTTTATGTGTGTACTCTCAGGGAATATATTGTTTGTGGGGGTATTTCAAACGTAAAGGGTTGTTTTGGTTGAAGAAGCGTAAGGTTCGCACTTTGTTTGCAAAGCTGAAATTTTCAAATACATTTATCCATACATGCATACTTTACTTTGGAGTGTTTGGCAACCCTAACCTTGAAAGTACCTATGCATGTTGGGTATTGTTCTGTTCAGGGGACCTTGCGTTTTCAGATTTCACTTGTATTTTCTTGTTTGCTTCTTGTTTTTTATTTTAGGAAATTGTGGCTTTGATTCTACTTTTTTTTTTAGGGAAACCCTGTGCAACCAAAGAATTCATTGAGGTATTACTGTACCCACGTCAATAAGCTTGGTAAGCCTAGTAGGCTTGAGGTGTGTATAGAATATATAGTTTGTGGGGGTATGTAAAGGGTTGTTTTTCTTCACTTGTATTTTACCTGAAAAAAATCCGAAAACGCTGTTTCAGTTTGGGGGAGTCTCCTGGGCAGGAAAGGATGTCTACCAATACATATTTGGTACCATTGTAACTGATTTTATTGCAAAATTTACATTTTTTTAATACAAAAACACTACAAATTGTAAAAAATAGATTCTTTTATTTTTTGGCACATATTTCACCCAAAAATATTGAGAATACACTAATGAAAGGACAAACAAGACATTTCAAAGTAAAGCCTAGACTCTGCTGAAAAAAACAACATATATTTTTCCTGGGATATCCCTTCAAAGATCACAGTGAAACACGTATAGCGTAAAATATAAAAAAATGGACTGGCAACAGAGGGTGACAAAATTACTAGGTACGGTGGCAGTTAAAGGGTAAAAAACAGTGAGGACTTTTTGGGGGCAGCAATTTGGATAGCGGTGGTGTGTTATCTGAATGGAAATGTTTGCATTTAATTTTGTTATTTTGGTTTAATGTGGTGAGATTATCTAGTATTTTTTTCTCATGTTAGCAAACATTTTGTGGAAGCAGTTTTTACTACCTGCTATCTGTTGCTATTGGCAACTATACATCAATTCTGTACTCCAAGGTCTACAAGCCTGCCTCTAGGTATGTATAGTAAGCTTGATCACCACAGCAGCGGCAATTGCAACAGTGTTCTGTGCCTACAGGGCTCACTTCTTTCTTATTGTAAATCTTTGTATACAGAATTCTGGCATCCTTAGAGCATAGAACCTTTTTCTAACTGACTTCTAGACCCCCATATGCCTTCCGGAAAACTGTAGTTTAGATGTCAAAAGACATTTAATTAAATGTCATCTATGAACTAAAAATAAAACCTAATGTCTTGTAGCGTTGATCCCTGGCTTGCTATGGAGGCTGCTGGAGGCTTACAATCACAGCACAGGATCTGGGGTGGAAGGTAACACCTCACATTTGAAGCAGGTTGGCAAGTATTATGTAACTGCAATTACACAATCAAAATAGAAACATAGAAACATAGAAGGTTGACGGCAGAAGGAGACCATACGGTCCATCTACTCTGCCCTTATGTAACTGTATGTACTCTTCATCTTAGGATAAATGTGTGCTTATCCCAGGCATGTTTAAATTCAGTGACTGTTGGTTTTTCAACTACCTCTGCTGGAAGTTTGTTCCAAGCATCTACTACTCTTTCTGTAAAATAATATTTTCTAACATTGCTCCTGATCTTCCCCCCGACTAGCTTCAGGTTGTGCCCCCTTGTTCTATCATTAAGCTTCTTCTTAAAAACACTTCCCTCCTGAACCTTATTCAATCCTTTCACATATTTAAAGGTCTCAATCATGTCCCCCCTCTCCCTTCTTTCCTCCAGACTGTACAAATTAAGTTCTTTAAGTTTCTCCTGATAAGTTTAAAGTTTAAGTCCTTCCACCATTTTCGTTGCCCGCCTTTGGACACGTTCTATTTGAATAATGTCTTTTTGCAGATAAGGTCTCCAGAACTGTACACAGTATTCTAGCTGCGGCATCACAACTTCCCTCGTCCTACTGGTGATGCCCTGAGCTATGCAGCCGAGCATCCTACTTGCTTTTCCCATTGCCTGGCTACACTGTCCACTCATCTTGCAGCCATCAGTAATCAGTACCCCTAAATCTCTCTCCTCAGAGGTCCTACTATGCTACTGTTGGTTAACAACCCAAAATATTTTTCAGGTACCCTTTAAGTCCATGTGTATAAAAAAAAGTCAATATGTATAAAAGAAAAGAAAGCAATCTTTCTTGAATGATATTTATTTTTTTGTGCATGAACCATACTTTATAACAAATACATAAATGCCATGATTTATACATGGCATAACAGAGAATAAAACGTTAGTGCTGCAATTAGAATTAGTAGAACTATAGGGTTGATTCACCACCAGGTGCAAAAGGTACACAGAGAAGTTGATTATGCACCAGGTGCCACAAATGCACTTTACAGTAAAAAGTCCACTTTAGGTGAAAAATTAGATAGAAGAACATTTGTGTTTGGTACGGGAATCTACCCCTAGGTGGAAAATAAAAAGGCATTGCATTTTTCTTCAAAAAATGTGCATTTGTGCAGCTGGTGTTAAACTGAAGGGCCATTTTCCCCTAAAGCGTAGTCATAGTAGGCAGAAAAATTTAGAACCCCAGTTGCAGTAAATGGAAAACTTCAGGTCCCCAATCCAGGACCTTGGCACCGACAAAAACCAGGTTGGATTTTTTAGGGAACTTGGGGTCGGAACAGGAGGCCGTTGATACTCCTTTTATTGTCAGGCAAGATGTACAGAAAAAGGTTTAATATCAAAATTACAACAGCCACAGACTGGCTAGGTTATCATGTGGCCTTCTACCACCCCACTTCAAGACTGCACAGGGTTTCCCTTGAACTGAAAGGTGGTTCACAGGGGCGTACTTCTGATAACTGGGCTTCCAGGCCCGCCAGACCGATAGGTTAGACCTAAGACATAAGTTTGGTGGTAGTGGTTGTGACCGCTTTTGAGCCTCCTAGCATTGTCTCGGGAGGGTTGGGCCACCTTCTCTCCCTGGCAGGGAGAGGTTACAGAAAGGCAAGCAGGACTGAGAATAGACAGGGGATACAAAGGAGTTTTGGTCATCCTGCAGTGGAGTCTGTGGTAGTGAGTTCACCTTTACCGCAAATCTGGGGCCTCTGGTTCTCTCTCCTGTCTATAGGAGTTCTACAGTGGAGTGAAGGGACTGTGCCACTACTTCTTCCCTGAGCACCGTTGAGTCTTCGGCTTCCTTGGAATAAACTTTTTCATTTCACACCATTCACGCACTTACTACTCTTCCTCTCTTATATACTATAGGTCCCTCTCTTACTCCACCTCCAGGGCTGCTCAACCCTCTCCGCTGAGTAGAAACTTCCACCGAGGACAGAGCTGTTCTGCAGTCATCTGCCCCCTGCTCCTGCTGAACTTCCCTACCTGCCCTACCTCCTACCCTCCCTGGCTCCCTACACACTCTTTACTCACAAGTGCACATTTTCACCAATTAGTGGATGAATGTGGGGGTCATGTTAATTAATGGTTGAACCAAGTTAATGTCATGGTGTGTTTTTTGGGTGTGAAACTCAAATCTGAGTGATCTAAAGAATTCACGCTTTTTTTCTGTTTTGATCATAGGGTGCTGTTTTTTCCAAACATTTTTTGTGAAAAATTAGAACCATCGTTTTTTTTTTTAAACTTTTTCTTGTCAAAGTTAAAAAGCTCACTCTAACGTACAGTAACTTTCAGTTCATCCCCAAAAGCACACTTGGTAGGGGTCATGCTTATTATTTAGCGAAGCAAGTTTAAAATCGTGTGTAAAGAAAATTCCAGCACCATTCAAAGAAAGTCCCAAAAGTGTAATATATGGAAAAAATAAAACATAACCTTTACTGTATCTTCATTAAAACAGATCTGCTGTCCTTGGGACTATGTTGGTCCTGGGACCCCTGTCCTGGCTGCTATGCGTTTCGGGGGTTGCCTACTCTTGTGCGCCTCCTGTCAAGCGGTACTGACTCACCTGCCCAACCTTGAGTGAGGACACTCCTAGTGCAGCACTGCCAGCTGATACTAGGAGTGTCGTCACTCTTGGGCAGTGACGCCCATTTTTCTGTGGCCTCGCCCGTGGACTTTCAAATGCAGCCACAGCTGTCACTGACAGGTAGGGGATTGTGCGGGGCTCATGTGAGTTTTATAGTAGTGCACATCCTGCTGCACATTCTGTGCCCCCTCCACCACGGCCACCCCCCAAAGTTCGGGTCCCCATTGATTTTAGTGGCCAAACTTGCTGGACCTGAAATTTGGGGGTTCACTCTTCCCTAGCTATAAAGTAAATTGCTAATAAGAAACAGGGGTGTAAAAATATTGTACAAGAAATTAATAACATGACATTTGGCGACATCTAAGTTCTGTGTTTACATTTGTTACAAGTAATAAAAGTTCTTTACAAATGTGTTAATCATTATTTATAAGCAAAAAACACTTCAATACAGTTCTGCCCAGTGTGTTCTATGGGATTTTTATCTACAGCGCCTAAAGCTTTAAACTGGCGCAGCGCATTCAAGAGCACTGGTCACCACTTACAAAAATGGCGAATGTGATAAATTAGATGCAGGCTGGAGGACCTATCAGTGCTGCATGTTGCTTTGCTTCATGTGATGCTGAGGCAAATACATTGGTGCTGAGTGGAAATTACGGGAGTTGACGCTTGATAATTGAGGCTCATATGCAAGTATATATAGAGTTAAAATGCAGAGAGTTTGAGCCCAGCAAAAAAAATGTCAAAGCATATGGTAGTCTAATTTATAAAGGAACTAGTTTAGTTTTTTATCTTGAAAATAAACATATGTACCAGCTGTAACACATTTTGTTGTTTGTGATCTCTCTTAATTCATGTTAATATAGCCTTCCAAAGAATTCCAGCAACATAACATAGACTTACTTAACTTAGAATATTCGAGTTAACTAATGACCCAAATCAGAATGCATTCTAATATATAGGTAAAATGTGGGGGCTATATTCTGGTCTCTGGAAAGCAACTAAAACAGCCACATGTGCTCAAATTTCATGGCAAGACCACCAAACAACCGAAGAACATTGCATTATTTTGGCAAAATATCCCCTTTAGTCCAAAGTATGTTAAGGGTAAGAAAGGAACTTCCCTTTAACATTTAAGGTGGATCAAAACCCAGGATTTTGACTGTCCCGGGTTTCAGTTCTTGCCCCCGTGGGCACCCCGATCCGGGTTTTCCCCTGTTGTATGAAACCTCCTAGGTTGTCCAGTCTAACTCACCTTTCCCTGGTCCTATGGTGCATGCGTGGTCTCCCACCCAATCATCGCGCTCGGATCTGCTCACGCTCCCTTATATAAGTCTAGCCCAGTCTAGCGGTGCCGAGCCAAGCACCAGAGGCCGCAACCCCTCTAACAGGGAGTGTGCCCATGACTGCCATTTACAAATGACTGCCATGAGCGTGCCCTACTAAAGGTATAGCAGGCGGCAGGAGGGAGAGAAGAAGGTGAGTTTACTGGGCGACCTGTGGGATTTCACACAATGGGGCATCTTGAATCTGGATGCCCCGGATGTAGGGAATCAGGTGGCCCTGGAATCTTATAGATTCCAGGGCCTCAGACATGGGTTTTGGTCCACTTTAAGATATATGTAGATGATGCGCTTTTTAAGTGAAAGAGGAATCCACCTCTGGCCTGCAGTAATTGTTAAATAGGTAAATGGTAGAGGCCCAACAAATGTATTGCTGGTAAAAAGGCTACTTCTTTCACTTTACAAGCCACCGTATAACTCAATAAATCATTGGAGCGCTGGTTTACAATATCAGCTACAGATGTACAGCATAATACACCACTCCATCAACTGGATGGATGATGAACATTAAAATAAACAGATCCCAGAGCTCTACCCCCAAGTAAACTATTATTCCAGAAAGAGTAGGCAGAAAAAGGAAGCCCCACAACACCAAAACCAAAAAGAAACTAGCACTCTATATAACAAACTCATACAAGATTCTCAAAAGCTGCAACTACAACTCTAACCAGTCATATTACAGTTTGTTTGTTAGAATGTATACTCACTTCTTCTGTAATCAGCAGATCAGCAGACACAACAAAGATTCATGCAGTGGATACTTTCTGGGTACGTCAGTGCATGTTACAGTATTCTTGAAAAAAACTTGTTTCAGTCAGCCTTCCACCTCCGCCATCTTGGTTGAGGGCAGACAGGATATCTCGGTCCATACCCACAAGATCACTCAGGATTATGGCTGGAGGGAGAACTGAGGCAGAGCCGGCTAAAAGTGAGTGGGCGGGAGGTGCAGGGGGAGAGTCTAGCTGTGAAGGAGAGCGAGGAGGGAGGCTGCTGATGCTGGGCAAAGTAGAGCGTGCCCTAACTGACCCCACACTTCTGAGGTGAGCCGACTGCCCAGTCGGGGAAGGAAAGAGAGACTACACTCTATAGTTACCGGGTTATTGGCAGATAGGTGAGATACCACTTCCATCAGTCAACAAGCACACTTTATATTTGTAATCTCCATTGCAATCCATATTTGTAATCCACAGCACTCAGGACTGGTTCCCTTTTAGTAGCAAGGTAGCTGCAGCATTTCTCTGTCCCTGTAGTGGTGACTAGGGCCCTATTTTTCTCCTCAAGTACCAGGTAGGGTGCTTGTCTCTCCAAGCTCTCTGATAAAGTGCCACAGCCTGGCTGGATCTTTCTCTTTCCTGTTGATGTCTACCTCCTGAACTAGACTTTCTCCCATTCCAACTACTGCATTTAGAGTGAGCTAATGATGATTAGCTGAAGTGTTCTAACTACAGCTGAGCAAAGCCGGCATGCAAAGTACAGGTCTGTGCCGAACTTTGCAAGTTCAGGTCCCCGAACACGGATTTCAAAATGAAATCTGTGTGCGTGTTAGGAGTTCAGCCCGAACCAGAAAGAAGAAAGATTAGCCTTCTTCCTGCCCTAGCAACCACAGCCATGCCCATTCTGGCCATGACTGTGATTGGCCCAGCGACATATGTAACCCTGCCGCATAAAAGGCAAGGTCCAACTCAGCACACTCAGAGTGCTTCTGCAGTAGATAGGGAGAGGTGCTGGCTGTAGTTGCTTATATTTAAGCTTGCTATTGTACTTGTCAGGACATTTATTTAGGGACAGTGGTTGGAGTGAGGTAAGACCACATCAGGCCCTTTTTCTCTACTTATAAATAAAATAGTGTCCACTAGTTCAGGCCAGTTGGCTGTCACTGCAGTTTAATATCAAGTAATACTGATGTATACCTTTGCTCAGAGTACTGTGCTGTCTTTCCCATTTAATATCAATTTATACTGGAATATATCCTTGCTCAGAGAACGTATTGTCATTGCAGTTTAATATCAAGTAATACTAATGTATACCCTTGCTCAGGTCACTTGGCTGTCATTGCAGTTTAATATCAAGTAGTAGTAGAGTATCACGTGTTCAGGCCACTTGGGGGCCACTACACTTTAATACCAATTTTAGTGGAGTATCCACTTGCTCAAACCATTTGGGTGTCACTACTCTTTAATACCAATTGTTAGTGGAGCATCACAGTTCCTCAAACCACTTGCGTGTCACTACTGTTTATCCAATTGTTCAGGCCACTTTGGGTCACTGATCTTTAATAACAAGTATTAGTGGAGTATCCACTTCTTTGGGCCAATTGCGGGTCACTGTTTTTAATACCAATTTTTAGTGGAGTATCCACTTGTTTAAAAAACTTGGGTATCACTACGCTTTAATAACTAGTATTAGTGGAGTATCCACTTGTTTAGGTCACTTGTGTGTCACTGCTCTTTAATACCATACTAGTGGAGTATGCATTTCCTCAAACGTATGTGTCACTACTGTTTATCCACTTGTTCAAGCCACTTGGGGGTCACTGCTCTTTAATGACAGTTGTTAGTGGAGTATCCACGTGTTTAGGGCACTTAAGGTTTTTTTGAAAAAAGAAAATTAAAAAAAAATATGTAGTGTCCTCTGGTTTAGGCCATATGAGGCTCTTTTTTTGTTTACAAACAAATAATATTTGAGTGTCCCCTAGTTCAGACCACTTGTGTGTCACTACTGTTTAACACCAATTTTTAGCGGGGCATCTACTTGCTCAAACAACTTGGGAGTCACTACTCTTTAAAGGATAATTTCAGTCAAAAGGTAAAAGCAGTGGAGAGGCTGCCTTACCTTATGCTGCAGCCTTTTGATCATCTTGCAGTTCCATGCCTTCAGCACGGAAGTGATTCTGACAGCTAAACACCAGCCCCCTGTGCTCCTCTCTCTCATGCTCGTTGAACAATCAGACTTTTTCTTTTCAGGACGTGTATCCTTCCCCTAGGCATACATAATATGTTTCATATGCCCCTCTCCACTTTGTAAGCTCGCCCCTCTCTGGTTTCAAACATGATGTCTTTCTGTCCTCTCTTATCGCAGCCTGTCATGCTGGTAGACAAGCAGTTTACAGGCTGCATAGTTTCCCCAGCCGATTTTGTGCATGGCAATTGCCCTGGTGTTCCCCGATTTGCAGCCTTCCAGCCCCTGCTACCCCCATTTTACAGTCATTTTTGGGCCACCAAGTGCGGATCCCCATTGACTTCAATGACCCCATTGACGGGTTTGCTCATTCCCAGTTCTAACCCCTTTATAGTGTTTCCCACTACTTCACTGAAGGTTAGATTTCATCCATAACCCAACTGGTGACTCAGGCCACTGTAACAACATCCCACCACTAGAGATGAGCAAACTTTTCAAAAGTTTCATCTAAAATGCATGGAAAACAATGCCTGTCTGAAGTCACCCAAGGCTGTATAAAAAATGTTTTAGTTGGCTAATTACCATATGATTCATCCATGACCTAATTAGTATTTCAATAATCCACAGTAGTCTTTGATAGTTTGAAGCACATTAAAAAATGGGGAGAAGCAACAGGGTCGGCGTTCCTGGAAAGTAAAAAGAAATAATGTATTTTTACAAGCGTTGAAAAATTTACCCATTTGGAGCATCACAGGGGGTAGACCTGCAGTTGTGTATGCCTGGCAGTAGTGAGCAAGCCCTCAAAAGAGTTTAAAAATTTACTCATTTTGGGCATCACAGGGGGTAGACCTGTAATTGTGTAGGCCTAGCAGTAGTGAGCAAGCCCTTAAAAAATTATCCCATTTGTAACTGGGGGTAGCAGTGGGATTGGCACAATTTTAGCTGAAGAAGCAATGGCTTTTTACAAGCGCTGAAATATTTGCCCATTTTGGGCATCCCAGGGTTAAACTGTGGTTGTGTTGGCTTGGCAGTAGCCAAGAGTGGCAGGCTGGCAGCAGAGATGCTGTTGGTGGTAGTAGTAGTAGTAGCAGCATTAGCAGAGGCTTCAGCCATTAAAGAAAAACTAGGCTGTGGCCCAGGAAACCTGTGGTGGTTGTGTAGGCCTGGTATTAGCGGGCAAGCCCTCAAAACAATAGTCCCACTTGTAACGTGGGTAGCAGTGGGATTGGCACCCTTATATATTTTACAATTTTAGCTGAAGATGAAGCAATGGCTTTTTACAAACGCTGAAAAATTTGCCCATTTTGGGTGTCACAGCATTGACCTGCATGTGTGTTGGCCTGGCAGTATCAGAGGGTGGTAGGCTGGCAGCGGAGGCACTGTTGGTTGTATTAGTAGTAGCAGCATTAGCAGAGGTTGCAGCTGCTAAAGAAAGAAAAGGCCATGTCACAGGAAACGTGGTGGTTGTGTAAGCCTGGCAGTAGTGGGCAAGCCTTGAAAAAATTGTCCCATTTGCAGTGGGATTGGCATCCTTAAATTTTAGCTGAAAAATGTACACGTTTTGGGCATCACAGGGGGTAGACCTGCAGTTGTGTAGGCCTGGCAGTAGTGGTAGTAGTGACATTAGCCGTACTTAAAGACTAGGCAGAGGGACAGGAGACATGTGGTGGTTGTGTAGGGCTGGCAGTAGCAGGCAAGTCCTGAAAAAATGATCTTATTTGTAAAGTGGGGTAGCAGCAGGATTGGCAATTTAGTTAAAGAAGACAAAACAATGGCTCTTTACAAGCTATGAAAAATGTGCCTATTTTGGGCATCACAGGGTTAAACTCCGGTTGTGTAGGCCTAGTAGTAGCAGAGGGCGGCAGTGGAGGTGCTGTTGTTGGTAGTATTGACATTAGCAGTACTTAGGCTGTTTAATAGGCAGATGGACAAGAGACCTGTGGTGTAGGGCTGGTGTTAGTAGACAGCAGCAGGGGTGCTGGTGATGGTAGCATTAACAGAGACACAGATTTTAAAGAATAGGCCAAAGGACAGGAGCCCTCTGGTTGTTGTGTAGGCCTTGTGTAGATCTGGCACTGGCAGCAGCTGACAAGCACTCAAAAAATGATCCAATTTTTAAAGAGGTTTAGATTGGCTTCCTGGAAATTGAAGAAAGGCATTGCGATTGTCCCACACAGCTTTAGGATGCCTAGGTTTGTGCCCAGGCTACGGCTATCTTTCTACTTGCAGACCTGGCACTGAGCTAGGTTTTGTTCTCCAGGGAATGTATGAATATTTGACACATGGCCAAACATGATTTGATTTTCTCCTTCTCTGGCAGGCCTTTTGCAGAAGCAGCCATGACATGGCCCTTTTTCCAGATGATGCAGCCCTATTTTGGCTCGACTCATTGTCACTGACAGTCCCAGAAGTACCCTTGCTTGTTGCCTGGTTCCCAGGTCCTGTCCAAAACTATATAATCATACTCCTCCTCCTGATCCCCACAACTTTCCTGTTCTGACATTTCATCATGGTCTACTTGCCCCCCCACACCACAACCACCTTCATAACAGTCAGCATGGCTATGTTTACCACCACCCCCCCTGCCACAGCTATGTGTCTTGGACACTGCTTCCACCTCCTCCACCTCCACAACACACTCCAAAAGCTGACTGTCATCAAACAAATTCTCATCACTATCCATAGAACCCGGGCTGCTGAGAAAAGCCAGCGCCCCACCAAGGAGGGTCCAGTGAAGAGACAGATCATGGAAGAGAAAGGCTTCTTTTACTGTGACGTGTACTGGAGGAAAAATCCACTGAAACCTGGCTCAAAGTCATTTTCCTCCTGAGATGAGTCAACCAGTCCATAATGGATGCATTGTCTGAAATAACACGCCATGTGGAGGAAATGAACTGGCTTGCTGATGATGCTACTACTACCATGTACATTACTGCTGCTGCTACTACTACCGCATACATTGCTATTGCTGCTGCTGCTACTACTACAGCGTACATTGCTATTGCTGGTGCTGCTACTACTAGCAGTGGTGGGCTTGGGCAAATGGATGCTGCCACTACTATGGCTGGGTCTGGGCAAACGGCTGTTGCTACTTTTACTGGGCCTGGGCACATAACTGCCCAGCACTGTGATATTGGCACCAACATTCTTATCCTTAATGGCGTAAGGAATAGCAGGGATGTCTTTTCCTTTTACCCGTCCTTTCCCACCCCTTCCTTTCCCAGACAATTTACTTAGTATTAAAAAAAAAAAATTGGGATGAGCGCACACACCTAAATGACACACTTGCACGGCTCAGCTAAAACAGACAGATATGCCCTAAAATATTGCTTGGCTGGTGTACCCCAAGTTAGAGAGAGACAGGGTCTGCACAGCTAAAACAAAGCTTTCTCCAAAACAAATATTGCTTGGCAGTTAAAAAAGATTGTTTTTTTTTACAACTGTATTTAACAAAGAGGCACCATCTACCCCAACTTATAGAGAGACCTGCACGCTGAAAACAGAGCTGCCCCCAGCAAAATTTCATTTGGCAGGTAAAAAAGATTGTTTTTTTTAAACTGTATTTAACCAGGAGGCACTGTGTACCCCAACTTAGAGAGAGACAGGGCCTGCACACTTAAAACAGAGCTGCCCCTGTTTTTTTAAAACATGGCACTATGGACCCCAACTTAAAGAGAGTTAAACCAGAGCTGCCCCCTTGTTTTTTTTTAAACTGTATTTAACAAAGAGGCACAGTGGACCCCAACTTAAGAAAGAGACTAAAGCTAAAACAGAGCTGCCCCCCACAAAATTTAACTTGGCAGGAAAAAGATAGATTTTTTTAACTGTATTAAACACTGAGGCACTGTGTACCCCAAGTTCCCCAAAGCAGTGACAGGGGCGAGCTAAACCAGACAGATGTGACCAAAAAATGAAAAACCTTCACTGAAGTTTCCAGACATTACAGGGTGGACTAAATGACCAGCAGATCCCAGTGCAGGCAGGTGCAGGTATTCTGTGCAGTACACACCCCCTCCCCATAGCGTCCCACTGTGCTCACTTACCTTTCCTGTCCCTTCTTTTTTCCTATGCTATGGTTCAAAATGCCCTAAACTGTCCCTAAGCTGCCCCTGGTCTAAGAACAATGCTCTCTCTGCAACAGTCAGCTAGATAATTGTAGATAGATGGGGCATCACGTTACTATCTCCTGCAATAGCGCCTCCTAATTGGCCCAGCTACCCTGATTTCTTAAGCTTCGACCATGTGACCCTGTCTCTCTACTTCTCATTGGCTGGCTGTGACCTGTGGAGTGGTGCCGGTGTAATCCTGCCAGGTTCGCCTTCCGTGTTCCGCCGTGAACCACGTGACGTTCGGGTTCGCAGTGAACCAAACTTTTTCTGAAATTTGAGTCGAAACCAGGTTCTACCGGTTCAGTTCGCTCATCTCTAGTCACCAAATTTTATTGCATTAACCCCATATAGTCCTGATGAATCATGGTAGATAAATCAGGCTCAAAAGGAAGTCAGGCAGCTCACCAATCCAAAAGGCAGCCAGCATGGATGAGAGGGAATAAATCCATTGGGTATCCAGCTGAATACAAAAAACTGTTAATAATAAAGTCCTCCATAGTAATGTCAAACACACAATAAAATCCCAGTGAAAGTATGGCACATTTTGGGACTAGTGCCCTTTAATCCTACGCTGAATCTACTCACCCATCCTCACATTCTTGTGGCACTGACCCGACTGCCCCACAAACCACCGACCGGAAGTGCAGCAGGAAATAGGGGGGGTGGGCAACGGAGACTGACATTAAGCCATGCCTCCCAAACCATGTTAGGCAAACAGGTCGGCAGTCATGATGTGCACCCAGTGACACATCGGGAGGCTGGACCAGAGGGTGTGCCCACAAAGATAGTCACATCTCCTAAACGTGCCCATAGGAGCAAGACAGCAGCTGCCAACCAGGAGGCATGGAGAGGGAGGCAAGGACAGAACATCTGCTCCTACCATGCCCGACGGCAATCCATGAGTGGATGGGAGGACAGATAAAGATATCTCACAGTGCCAACCAAGCAGGGGCATGAATAAAGAATAAAAAACAATTCATATAAAATAAAATCAAAAGAGATTAGGTACTCAACAATATACCAATATAAAAATAGAAAAAATTGATAAGTGAAATTGATAATAAGCAGTCATGTATGGTAAGAAGGTATCAGAGACCAAATGTACACGTATGAGCAAGTAAACTGAACATTAGGCATAAGTATTCATACGTGAATGATAAAGGGAAGGAAATATAGATCATAGGTTAGCAAACAGGGAGACATCAAATCTATCATTAAGCCCAAGAGGCGTGTGGGTGGCCAGTCTGAATATCTACTCGGCTTCCAACTTTTACAATCTTTTGTTTGAGTCACCATCCCTAATGTGTTTGGGCAATTGATCGATGATTTGTAATTGCAAATTGTTAATGGTTAGGTTAATGGTATGTTTTTTATGTTTCTGATGACAATGTCCCGCTATTTTTGATTTAACTCCAAAAACATGTGCATCATAAATATGTTCCATGAATCAGGTTTTTACCTTCCTGGACGTACATTCCACATACTGTGTTTTACAAAGTTCACAGGAGATTAACTACATTGCATTACGTGTGTTACATTTAAACAGGCTAATTCTATAAGAAATTCCTTATTGGTGACCTAAGACTTAAAACTCTTACTTTTCTTAATAAAAGGACAGCATGAACATCTTGTTTGGCCACAAGGATAAGACCTCTTACACTGTCGTCAGGTTTTAGGCTTGCTCTCAGTACTTGCTGGTGATAATTTTTTAGCCAAGGTAGGGGCTTGACGTGACACCAATCCCGATTTTACAATTTTGTCAATATCTGCTTAAGGATTGCCATATTATTGAACTTTCAGGATTTGGTTGAAATATGAGTTAAATTTGGTTACCATAGTGATGGGGCTGTCTGTTTATGTCCATTTAAGATTTTATCTTCTTGGCTTTGTGTTCCCTTAGTCAATAATTGTGGATTATAACTAGAGATGAGCGAACTTTTGAAAATTTTGATTCGACTAATTCGCCGAATTTTCCGATAAAAATAGTTTCGACCCGAATTTATTTATTGCTTTAAAGAGACACTGGAGTTGGCAGCAGGAGCCCAAAAATTGAATGAATCACACCATGGAGTTGAAAGCAGCAGCAGGAGCCCAAACATTGCTTTAAAGAGGCACTGGAGTTGGCAGCAGGAGCCCAAAAATTGGATGTATCACACCTTGGAGTTGCAAGCAGCAACAGCAGCAGGAGCCCAAACATAGCTTGAAAGAGACACTGGAGTTGGCAGCAGGAGCCCAAAAATTGGATGAATCACACCCTGGAGTCGCAAGCAGCAGCAGCAGCAGGAGCCCAAGCATAGCTTGAAAGAGACATTGGAGTTGGCAGCAGGAGCCAAAAAAATTGGATGAATCACACCCTGGAGTTGCAAGCAGCAGCAGGAGCCCAAACATAGCTTGAAAGAGACACTGGAGTTGGCAGCAGGAGCCAAAAAATTGGCTGAATCACACCCTGGAGTTGCATGCAGCAGCAGCAGCCCAAACATAGCTTGAAAGAGACACTGGAGTTGGCAGCAGGAGCCCGAAAATTGGATGAATCACACCCTGGAGTTGCAAGCAGCAGCAGGATCCAAAACATTGCTTTAAAGAGACACTGGAGTTGGCAGCAGGAGCCCAAAAATTGGATGAATAACACCCTGGAGTTGCAAGCAGCAGCAGGAGCCCAAGCATAGCTTGAAAGAGACACTGGAGTTGGCAGCAGGAGCCCAAAAATTGGATGAATCACAACCTGGAGTTGCAAGCAGCAGCAGGAGTGCAAACATAGCTTGAAAGAGACACTGGAGTTGGCAGCAGGAGCCCAAAAAATGGCTGAATAACATCCTGGAGTTGCAAGCAGCAGTAGCAGCAGTAGCCCAAACATTACTTTAAAGAGACAATGGAGTTGGCTTCAGGAGCCCATAAATTGGATGAATCACACCCTGGAGTTGCAAGCAGCAGCAGAAGCCCAAACATTGCTTTAAAGAGACACTGGAGTTGGCAGCAGGAGCCCAAAAATTGGCTGAATCACACCCTGGAGTTGCAAGCAGCAGCAGCAGCCCAAACATAGCTTGAAAGAGACACTGGAGTTGGCAGCAGGAGCCCAAAAATTGGATGAATCACACCCTGGAGTTGCATGCAGCAGCAGCAGCCCAAACGTAACTAGAAAGAGACACTGGAGTTGGCAGTAGGAGCCCGAAAATTGGATGAATCACACCCTGGAGTTGCAAGCAGCAGCAGGATCCCAAACATTGCTTTAAAGGGACACTGGAGTTGGCAGCAGGAGCCCAAAAATTGGATGAATCACACCCTGGAGTTGAAAGCAGCAGCAGGAGCCCAAACATTGCTTTAAAGTGGCACTGGAGTTGGCAGCAGGAGCCCAAAAATTGGATGAATCACACCCTGGAGTTGCAAGCAGCAACAGCAGCAGGAGCCCAAACATAGCTTGAAAGAGACACTGGAGTTGGCAGCAGGAGCCCAAAAATTGGATGAATCCCACCCTGGAGTTGCAAGCAGCGGCAGCAGCAGGAGCCCAAACATAGCTTAAAAGAGACACTGGAGTTGGCAGCAGGAGCCCAAAAATTAAATGAATAACACCCTGGAGTTGCAAGCAGCAGTAGCAGCTGGAGCCCAAACATTACTTTAAAGAGACACTGGAGATGGCCTCAGGAGCCCATAAATTGGATGAATTACACCCTGGAGTTGCAAACAGCAACAGGAGCCCAAACATAGCTTGAAAGAGACACTGGAGTTGGAAGCAGAAGCCCAAAAATTGGATAAATCACACCCTGGAATTGCAAACAGCCGCAGCCCAAACATAGCTTGAAAGAGACACTGGAGTTGGCAGCAGGAGCCCAAAAATTGGATGAATCACACCCTGGAGTTGCAAGCAGCAGCAGCAGCAGGAGCCCAACATAGCTTGAAAGAGACACTGGAGTTGGCAGCAGGAGCCCAAGAATTGGATGAATCACACCCTGGTGTCACAGGCAGCAGGGTCCCAAACATAGCTTGAAAGAGACACTGGAGTTGCCAGCAGGAGCACAAAAATTGGATGAATGGCACCCTGGAGTTGCAAGCAGCAACAGGAGCCCAAACATTGCTTTAAAGAGACACTGGAGTTGGCAGCAGGAGCCCATAAATTGGATGAATCACACCATGGAGTTGAAAGCAGCAGCAGGAGCCCAAACATTGCTTTAAAGAGGCACTGGAGTTGGCAGCAGGAGCCCAAAAATTGGATGAATTACACCCTGGAGTTGCAAGCAGCAGCAGCAGGAGCCCAACATAGCTTGAAAGAGACACTGGAGTTGGCCGCAGAAGCCCATAAATAGGATGAACCACACCCTGGAGTTGCAAGCCGCAGCAGGAGCCCAAACATTGCTTTAAAGAGACACTGGAGTTGGCAGCAGGAGCCCAAAAATTGGATGAATCACACCCTGGAGTTGCAAGCAGCAGCAGGAGTGCAAACATAGCTTGAAAGAGACACTGGAGTTGGCAGCAGGAGCCCAAAAAATGGCTGAATAACATCCTGGAGTTGCAAGCAGCAGTAGCAGCAGTAGCCCAAACATTACTTTAAAGAGACAATGGAGTTGGCTTCAGGAGCCCATAAATTGGATGAATCACACCCTGGAGTTGCAAGCAGCAGCAGAAGCCCAAGCATTGCTTTAAAGAGACACTGGAGTTGGCAGCAGGAGCCCAAAAATTGGATGAATCACACCCTGGAGTCCCAAGCAGCAGCAGGAGCCCAAACATAGCTTGAAAGAGACACTGAAGTTGGCAGCAGGAGCCCAAAAATTGGCTGAATGACACCCTGGAGTTGCAAGCAGCAGTAGCAGCAGGTGCCCAATCATTGCTTTAAAGAGACACTGGAGTTGGCAGCAGGAGCCCAAAAATTGGATGAATTACACCCTGGAGTTGCAAGCAGCAGCAGGAGCCCAAACATAGCTTGAAAGAGACACTGGAGTTGGCCGCAGAAGCCCATAAATAGGATGAACCACACCCTGGAGTTGCAAGCAGCAGCAGGAGCCCAAACATTGCTTTAAAGAGACACTGGAGTTGGCAGCAGGAGCCTAAAAATTGGATGAATCACACCCTGGAGTTGCAAGCAGCAGCAGGAGTGCAAACATAGCTTGAAAGAGACACTGGAGTTGGCAGCAGGAGCCCAAAAATTGGCTGAATAACATCCTGGAGTTGCAAGCAGCAGTAGCAGCAGTAGCCCAAACATTACTTTAAAGAGACACTGGAGTTGGCAGCAGGAGCCCAAAAATTGGATGAATCACACCCTGGTGTTGCAAACAACATCAGGAGCCCAAACATTGCTTTAAAGAGACACTGGAGTTGGCAGCAGGAGCGCAAAAATTGGCTGAATCCCACCCTGGAGTTGCAAGCAGCAGTAGCAACAGGTGCCCAAACATTGCTTTAAAGAGACACTGGAGTTGGCTTCAGGAGCCAATAAATTGGATGAATCACACCCTGGAGTTGCAAGCAGCAGCAGGAGCCCAAACATTGCTTTAAAGAGACACTGGAGTTGGCAGCAGGAGCCCAAAAATTGGATAAATCACACCCTGTAATTGCAAACAGCAGCAGCCCAAACATAGCTTAAAAGAGGCACTGGAGTTGGCAGCAGGAGCCCAAAAATTGGATGAATCACACCCTGGAGTTGCAAGCAGCAGCAGCAGCAGCAGGAGCCCAACATAGCTTGAAAGAGACACTGGAGTTGGCAGCAGGAGCCCAAGAATTGGATGAATCACACCCTGGTGTCACAGGCAGCAGGGTCCCCAAACATAGCTTGAAAGAGACACTGGAGTTGCCAGCAGGAGCACAAAAATTGGATGAATGGCACCCTGGAGTTGCAAGCAGCAACAGGAGCCCCAACATAGCTTTAAAGAGACACTGGAGTTGGCAGCAGGAGCCCATAAATTGGATGAATCACACCATGGAGTTGAAAGCAGCAGCAGGAGCCCAAACATTGCTTTAAAGAGGCACTGGAGTTGGCAGCAGGAGCCCAAAAATTGGATGAATTACACCCTGGAGTTGCAAGCAGCAGCCGCAGGAGCCCAACATAGCTTGAAAGAGACACTGGAGTTGGCCGCAGAAGCCCATAAATAGGATGAACCACACCCTGGAGTTGCAAGCAGCAGCAGGAGTGCAAACATAGCTTGAAAGAGACACTGGAGTTGGCAGCAGGAGCCCAAAAAATGGCTGAATAACATCCTGGAGTTGCAAG
Source organism: Gastrophryne carolinensis (assembly GCA_027917425.1). Classification (NCBI taxonomy): domain Eukaryota; kingdom Metazoa; phylum Chordata; class Amphibia; order Anura; family Microhylidae; genus Gastrophryne; species Gastrophryne carolinensis. The sequence continues at coordinate 264,436,423 of CM051237.1, forward strand.
CAGCAGTAGCAGCAGTAGCCCAAACATTACTTTAAAGAGACAATGGAGTTGGCTTCAGGAGCCCATAAATTGGATGAATCACACCCTGGAGTTGCAAGCAGCAGCAGAAGCCCAAACATTGCTTTAAAGAGACACTGGAGTTGGCAGCAGGAGCCCAAAAATTGGATGAATTACACCCTGGAGTCCCAAGCAGCAGCAGGAGCCCAAACATAGCTTGAAAGAGACACTGTAGTTGGCAGCAGGAGCCCAAAAATTGGCTGAATGACACCCTGGAGTTGCAAGCAGCAGTAGCAGCAGGTGCCCAAGCATTGCTTTAAAGAGACACTGGAGTTGGCAGCAGGAGCCCAAAAATTGGATGAATTACACCCTGGAGTTGCAAGCAGCAGCAGGAGCCCAAACATAGCTTGAAAGAGACACTGGAGTTGGCCGCAGAAGCCCATAAATAGGATGAACCACACCCTGGAGTTGCAAGCAGCAGCAGGAGCCCAAACATTGCTTTAAAGAGACACTGGAGTTGGCAGCAGGAGCCTAAAAATTGGATGAATCACACCCTGGAGTTGCAAGCAGCAGCAGGAGTGCAAACATAGCTTGAAAGAGACACTGGAGTTGGCAGCAGGAGCCCAAAAATTGGCTGAATAACATCCTGGAGTTGCAAGCAGCAGTAGCAGCAGTAGCCCAAACATTACTTTAAAGAGACACTGGAGTTGGCAGCAGGAGCCCAAAAATTGGATGAATCACACCCTGGAGTTGCAAACAACATCAGGAGCCCAAACATTGCTTTAACGAGACACTGGAGTTGGCAGCAGGAGCGCAAAAATTGGCTGAATCCCACCCTGGAGTTGCAAGCAGCAGCAGCAACAGGTGCCCAAACATTGCTTTAAAGAGACACTGGAGTTGGCTTCAGGAGCCAATAAATTGGATGAATCACACCCTGGAGTTGCAAGCAGCAGCAGGAGCCCAAACATTGCTTTAAAGAGACACTGGAGTTGGCATCAGGAGCCCAAAAATTGGATAAATCACACCCTGGAATTGCAAACAGCAGCAGGAGCCCAAACATTGCTTTAAAGAGACACTGGAGTTGGCAGCAGGAGCCCAAAAATTGGATGAATCACACCCTGGAGTTGCAAGCAGCAGCAGCAGCAGGGGCCCAAACATAACTTGAAAGAGACATTGGAGTTGGCAGCAGAATCCCAAAAATTGGATGAATCACACCCTCTAGTTGCAAGAAGCAGCAGCAGTAGCCCCAACATAGCTTGAAAGAGACACTGGAGTTGGCAGCAGGAGCCCAAAAATTGACTGAATCACACCCTGGAGTTGCATGCAGCAGCAGGAGCCCAAACATTGCTTTAAAGAGGCAATGGAGTTGGCAGCAGGAGCCCAAAAATTGGATGAATCCCACCTTGGAGTTGCAAGCAGCAACAGCAGCAGGAGCCCAAACATAGCTTTAAAGAGACACTGGAGTTGGCAGCAGGAGCCCAAAAATTGGATGAATCACACCCTGGAGTCACAAGCAGCAGCAGGAGTGCAAACATAGCTTGAAAGAGACACTGGAGTTGGCAGCAGGAGCCCAAAAAATGGCTGAATAACATCCTGGAGTTGCAAGCAGCAGTAGCAGCAGTAGCCCAAACATTACTTTAAAGAGACAATGGAGTTGGCTTCAGGAGCCCATAAATTGGATGAATCACACCCTGGAGTTGCAAGCAGCAGCAGAAGCCCAAACATTGCTTTAAAGAGACACTGGAGTTGGCAGCAGGAGCCCAAAAATTGGATGAATCACACCCTGGAGTCCCAAGCAGCAGCAGGAGCCCAAACATAGCTTGAAAGAGACACTGAAGTTGGCAGCAGGAGCCCAAAAATTGGCTGAATGACACCCTGGAGTTGCAAGCAGCAGTAGCAGCAGGTGCCCAAACATTGCTTTAAAGAGACACTGGAGTTGGCAGCAGGAGCCCAAAAATTGGATGAATTACACCCTGGAGTTGCAAGCAGCAGCAGGAGCCCAAACATAGCTTGAAAGAGACACTGGAGTTGGCCGCAGAAGCCCATAAATAGGATGAACCACACCCTGGAGTGGCAAGCCGCAGCAGGAGCCCAAACATTGCTTTAAAGAGACACTGGAGTTGGCAGCAGGAGCCCAAAAATTGGATGAATCACACCCTGGAGTCACAAGCAGCAGCAGGAGCCCCAACATAGCTTGAAAGAGACACTGGAGTTGGCAGCAGGAGCCCAAAAATTGGCTGAATAACATCCTGGAGTTGCAAGCAGCAGTAGCAGCAGTAGCCCAAACATTACTTTAAAGAGACACTGGAGTTGGCAGCAGGAGCCCAAAAATTGGATGAATCACACCCTGGAGTTGCAAACAACATCAGGAGCCCAAACATTGCTTTAAAAAGACACTGGAGTTGGCAGCAGGAGCCCAAAAATTGGCTGAATCCCACCCTGGAGTTGCAAGCAGCAGTAGCAACAGGTGCCCAAACATTGCTTTAAAGAGACACTGGAGTTGGCTTCAGGAGCCAATAAATTGGATGAATCACACCCTGGAGTTGCAAGCAGCAGCAGGAGCCCAAACATTGCTTTAAAGAGACACTGGAGTTGGCAGCAGGAGCCCAAAAATTGGATAAATCACACCCTGGAATTGCAAACAGCAGCAGGAGCCCAAACATTGCTTTAAAGAGACACTGGAGTTGGCAGCAGGAGCCCAAAAATTGGATGAATCACACCCTGGAGTTGCAAGCAGCAGCAGCAGCAGGGGCCCAAACATAACTTGAAAGAGACATTGGAGTTGGCAGCAGAATCCCAAAAATTGACTGAATCACACCCTGGAGTTGCATGCAGCAGCAGGAGCCCAAACATTGCTTTAAAGAGGCACTGGAGTTGGCAGCAGGAGCCCAAAAATTGGATGAATCACACCTTGGAGTTGCAAGCAGCAACAGCAGCAGGAGCCCAAACATAGCTTTAAAGAGACACTGGAGTTGGCAGCAGGAGCCCAAAAATTGGATGAATCACACCCTGGAGTTGCAAGCAGCAGCAGCAGAAGCCCAAACATAGCTTGAAAGAGACACTGGAGTTGGCAGCAGGAGCCCAAAAATTAAATGAATAACACCCTGGATTTGCAAGCAGCAGTAGCAGCTGGAGCCCAAACATTACTTTAAAGAGACACTGGAGTTGGCAGCAAAAGCCCAAAAATTGGATGAATCACACCCTGGAGTTGCAAACAGCAGCAGTAGTCCAAACATTGCCTTATAGAGACACTGGAGTTGGCAGCAGGAGCCCAAAGTCTGGCTGAATCACACCCTGGAGTTGCAAGCAGCAGCAGCCCAAACATAGCTTGAAAGAGACACTGGAGTTGGCAGCAGGAGCCCAAAAATTGGATGAATCACACCCTGGAGCTGCAAGCAGCAGCAGCAGGAGCACAAACATAGCTTGAAACAGACACTGGAGTTGGCAGCAGGAGCCCAAGAATTGGATGAATCACACCCTGGAGTCGCAAGCAGCAGGAGCCCAAACATAGCTTGAAAGAGACACTGGAGTTGGCAGCAGGAGACCAGAAATTGGATGAATCACACCCTGGAGTTGCAAGCAGCAGCAGGAGCTCAAACATTGCTTTAAATAGACACTGGAGTTGGCAGCAGGAGCCCAAAAATTGGATGAATGACACCCTGGAGTTGCAAGCAGCAGCAGGAGCCCAAACATTGCTTTAAAGAGACATTGGAGTTGGCAGCAGGAGCCCATAAATTGGATGAATCACACCATGGATTTGAAAGCAGCAGCAGGAGCCCAAACATTGCTTTAAAGAGGCACTGGAGTTGGCAGCAGGAGCCCAAAAATTGGATGAATCACACCCTGGAGTTGCAAGCAGCAGCAGCAACAGGAGCCCAAACATAGCTTGAAAGAGACACTGTTGTTGGCAGCAGGAGCCCAAAAATTGGCTGAATGACACCCTGGAGTTTCAAGCAGCAGTAGCAGCAGGTGCCCAAACATTACTTTAAAGAGACACTGAAGTTGGATACAGGAGCCCATAAATTGGATGAATCACACCCTGGCATTGCAAGCAGCAGCAGGAGCCCAAACATTGCTTTAAAGAGACACTGGAGTTGGCAGCAGGAGCCCAAAAATTGGATGAATCACACCCTGGAGTCGCAAGCAGCAGCAGGAGCCCAAACATAGCTTGAAAGAGACACTGGAGTTGGCAGCAGAAACCCAAAAATTGGATGAATCACACCCTGGAGTTGCAAGCAGCAGCAGCAGCAGGAGCCCCAACATAGCTTGAAAGAGACACTGGAGTTGGCAGCAGGAGACCAAATATTGGATGAATCACACCCTGAAGTTTCAAGCAGCAGCAGGAGCCCAAACATTGCTTTAAAGAGACACTGGAGTTGGCAGCAGGAGCTCAAAAATTGGATGAATCACACCCTGGAGTTGCAAGCAGCAGCAGGAGCCCAAACATAGCTTGAAAGAGACACTGGAGTTGGCGGCAGGAGCCCATAAATTGGCTGAATCACACCCTGGAGTTGCAAGCAGCACTAGCAGCAGAAGCCCAAACATTACTTTAAAGTGACACTGGAGTTGGCTTCAGGAGCCTATAAATTGGGTGAATCAAACCCTGGAGTTGCAAGCAGCAGCAGGAGCCCAAACATTGCTTTAAAGAGACACTGGAGTTGGCAGCAGGAGCCCAAAAATTGGATGAATCACACCCTGGAGTCAAAAGCAGCAGCATGAGCCAAACATAGCTTGAAAGAGACACTGGAGTTGGCAGCAGGAGCCCAAAAATTGGCTTAATGACACCCTGGAGTTGCAAGCAGCAGCAGGAGCCCAAACATTGCTTTAAAAAGACACTGGAGTTGGCAGCAGGATCCCAAAAATTGGATGAATCACACCCTGGAGTTGCAAGCAGCAGCAGCAGGAGCCCAAAGATAGCTTGAAAGAGACAGTAGAGTTGGCAGCAGGAGCCCAAAAATTGGCTGAATCACAACCTGGAGTTGCAAGCAGCAGCAGCCCAAACGTAGCGTGAAAGAGACTCTGGAGTTGGCAGCAGGAGCCCAAAAAATGGATGAATCACACCCTGGAGTTGCAAGCAGCAGCAGTAGCCCAAACATAGCTTGAAAGAGACACTGGAGTTGGCAGTAGGAGCCCAAAAATTGGATGAATCACACCCTGGAGTCGCAAGCAGCAGCAGCAGGAGCCCAAACATAGCTTGAAAGAGACACTGGAGTTGGCAGCAGGAACCCAAAAACTGGCTGAATGACACCCTGGAGTTGCAAGCAGCAGCAGGAGCCCAAACATAGCTTTAAAGAGACACTGGAGTGTACTTCAGGAGCCCATAAATTGGATGAATCACACCCTGGAGTTGCAAGCAGCAGCAGGAGCCCAAACATTACTTTAAAGAGACACTGGAGTTGGCAGCAGGAGCCCAAAAATTGGATGAATTACACCCTGGAGTGGCAAGCAGCAGCAGGAGCCCAAACATAGCTTGAAAGAGACACTGGAGTTGGCAGCAGGAGCCCAAAATTGGCTGAATTACACCCTGGAGTTGCAAGCAGCAGCAGCAGCCCAAACATTGCTTTAAAGGGACACTGGAGTTGGCAGCAGGAGCCCAAAAATTGGATGAATCACACCCTGGATTTGCAAGCAGCAGCGGGAGCCCAAACATAGCTTGAAAGAGACACTGGAGTTGGCAGCAGGAGCCCAAAAATTGGCTGAATCACACCCTGGAGTTGCAAGCAGCAGGAGCCCAAACATAGCTTGAAAGAGACACTGGAGTTGGCAGCAGGAGCCCAAAAATTGGATGAATCACACCCTGGAGTTGCAAGCAGAAGCAGGAGCCCAAACATTGCTTTAAAGAGACACTGGAGTTGGCAGCAGGAGCCCAAAAATTGGATGAATCACACCCTGGTGTTGCAAGCAGCAGCAGGAGCCCAAACATTGCTTTAAAGAGAGACTGGAGTTGCCAGCAGGAGCCCAAAAACTGATTGAATGACACCCTGGAGTTGCAAGCAGCAGCAGGAGCCCAAACATTACTTTAAAGAGACACTGGAGTTGGCTTCAGGAGCCTATAAATTGGATGGATCACACACTGAAGTCGAAAGCAGCAGCAGGAGCCAATCATAGCTTGAAAGAGACACTGGAGTTGGCAGCAGGAGCCCAAAAATTGGCTTAATGACACCCTGGAGTTGCAAGCAGCAGCAGGGGCCCAAACATTGCTTTAAAAAGACACTGGAGTTGGCAGCAGGATCCCAAAAATTGGATGAATCACACCCTGGAGTTGCAAGCAGCAGGAGCCCAAACATAGCGTGAAAGAGACTCTGGAGTTGTCAGCAGGAGCCCAAAAATTGGCTGAATCACAACCTGGAGTTGCAAGCAGCAGCAGCCCAAACATAGCTTTAAAGAGACACTGGAGTTTGCTTCAGGAGCCCATAAATTGGATGAATCACACCCTGGAGTTGCAAGCAGCAGCAGGAGCCCAAACATTGCTTTAAAGAGACACTGGAGTTGGCTTCAGGAGCCCAAAAATTGGATGAATCACACCCTGTAGTTGCAAGCAGCAGCAGGAGCCCAAGCATAGCTTGAAAGAGACACTGGAGTTGGCAACAGGAGCCCAAAAATTGGCTGAATCACACCCTGGAGTTGCAAGCAGCAGCAGCAGCCCAAACATAGCATGAAAGACACACTGGAGTTAGTAGCAGGAGCCCAAAAATTGGATGAATCACACCCTGGAGTCGCAAGCAGCAGCAGCAGGAGCCCAAGCATAGCTTGAAAGAGACACTGGAGTTGGCAACAGGAGCCCAAAAATTGGATGAATCACACCCTGGAGTGGCAAGCAGCAGCAGGAGCCCAAACATAGCTTGAAAGAGACACTGGAGTTGGCAGCAGGAGCCCAAAATTGGCTGAATTACACCCTGGAGTTGCAAGCAGCAGCAGCAGCCCAAACATTGCTTTAAAGGGACACTGGAGTTGGCAGCAGGAGCCCAAAAATTGGATGAATCACACCCTGGATTTGCAAGCAGCAGCGGGAGCCCAAACATAGCTTGAAAGAGACACTGGAGTTGGCAGCAGGAGCCCAAAAATTGGCTGAATCACACCCTGGAGTTGCAAGCAGCAGGAGCCCAAACATAGCTTGAAAGAGACACTGGAGTTGGCAGCAGGAGCCCAAAAATTGGATGAATCACACCCTGGAGTTGCAAGCAGAAGCAGGAGCCCAAACATTGCTTTAAAGAGACACTGGAGTTGGCAGCAGGAGCCCAAAAATTGGATGAATCACACCCTGGTGTTGCAAGCAGCAGCAGGAGCCCAAACATTGCTTTAAAGAGAGACTGGAGTTGCCAGCAGGAGCCCAAAAACTGATTGAATGACACCCTGGAGTTGCAAGCAGCAGCAGGAGCCCAAACATTACTTTAAAGAGACACTGGAGTTGGCTTCAGGAGCCTATAAATTGGATGGATCACACACTGAAGTCGAAAGCAGCAGCAGGAGCCAATCATAGCTTGAAAGAGACACTGGAGTTGGCAGCAGGAGCCCAAAAATTGGCTTAATGACACCCTGGAGTTGCAAGCAGCAGCAGGGGCCCAAACATTGCTTTAAAAAGACACTGGAGTTGGCAGCAGGATCCCAAAAATTGGATGAATCACACCCTGGAGTTGCAAGCAGCAGGAGCCCAAACATAGCGTGAAAGAGACTCTGGAGTTGTCAGCAGGAGCCCAAAAATTGGCTGAATCACAACCTGGAGTTGCAAGCAGCAGCAGCCCAAACATAGCTTTAAAGAGACACTGGAGTTTGCTTCAGGAGCCCATAAATTGGATGAATCACACCCTGGAGTTGCAAGCAGCAGCAGGAGCCCAAACATTGCTTTAAAGAGACACTGGAGTTGGCTTCAGGAGCCCAAAAATTGGATGAATCACACCCTGTAGTTGCAAGCAGCAGCAGGAGCCCAAACATTGCTTTAAAGAGACACTGGAGTTGGCAGCAGGAGCCCAAAAATTGGCTGAATCACACCCTGGAGTTGCAAGCAGCAGCAGCAGCCCAAACATAGCATGAAAGACACACTGGAGTTAGTAGCAGGAGCCCAAAAATTGGATGAATCACACCCTGGAGTCGCAAGCAGCAGCAGCAGGAGCCCAAGCATAGCTTGAAAGAGACACTGGAGTTGGCAACAGGAGCCCAAAAATTGGATGAATCACACCCTGGAGTTGCAAGCAGCAGCAGGAGCCCAAACATAGCTTTAAAGAGACACTGGAGTTTGCTTCAGGAGCCCATAAATTGGATGAATCACACCCTGGAGTGGCAAGCAGCAGCAGGAGCCCAAACATTACTTTAAAGAGACACTGGAGTTGGTAGCAGGAGCCCAAAAATTGGATGAATTACACCCTGGAGTGGCAAGCAGCAGCAGGAGCCCAAACATAGCTTGAAAGAGACACTGGAGTTGGCTTCAGGAGCCCATAAATTGGATGAATCACACCCTGGAGTTGCAAGCAGCAGCAGGAGCCCAAACATTACTTTAAAGAGACACTGGAGTTGGCAGCAGGAGCCCAAAAATTGGATGAATCACACCCTGGATTTGCAAGCAGCAGCAGGAGCCCAAACATTGCTTTAAAGAGACACTGGAGTTGGCTTCAGGAGCCCAAAAATTGGATAAATCACACCCTGGAGTTGCAAGCAGCAGCAGGAGCCCAAACATTGCTTTAAAGAGACACTGGAGTTGGCTTCAGGAGCCCAAAAATTGGATGAATCACACCCTGTAGTTGCAAGCAGCAGCAGGAGCCCAAACATTGCTTTAAAGAGACACTGGAGTTGGCAGCAGGAGCCCAAAAATTGGCTGAATCACACCCTGGAGTTGCAAGCAGCAGCAGCAGCAGCCCAAACATAGCTTGAAAGACACACTGGAGTTAGTAGCAGGAGCCCAAAAATTGGATGAATCACACCCTGGAGTCGCAAGCAGCAGCAGCAGGAGCCCAAGCATAGCTTGAAAGAGACACTGGAGTTGGCAACAGGAGCCCAAAAATTGGATGAATCACACCCTGGAGTTGCAAGCAGCAGCAGGAGCCCAAACATTACTTTAAAGAGACACTGGAGTTGGCAGCAGGAACCCAAAAACTGGCTGAATGACACCCTGGAGTTGCAAGCAGCAACAGGAGCCCAAACATAGCTTTAAAGAGACACTGGAGTTGGCTTCAGGAGCCCATAAATTGGATGAATCACACCCGGGAGTTGCAAACAGCAGCAGGAGCCCAAACATTACTTTAAAGAGACACTGGAGTTGGCAGCAGGAGCCCAAAAATTGGATGAATCACACCCTGGATTTGCAAGCAGCAGCAGGAGCCCAAACATTGCTTGAAAGAGACACTGGAGTTGGCAGCAGGAGCCCAAAAATTGGATAAATCACACCCTGGAGTTGCAAGCAGCAGCAGGAGCCCAAACATTGCTTTAAAGAGACACTGGAGTTGGCTTCAGGAGCCCAAAAATTGGATGAATCACACCCTGTAGTTGCAAGCAGCAGCAGGAGCCCAAACATTGCTTTAAAGAGACACTGGAGTTGGCAGCAGGAGCCCAAAAATTGGCTGAATCACACCCTGGAGTTGCAAGCAGCAGCAGCAGCAGCCCAAACATAGCTTGAAAGACACACTGGAGTTAGTAGCAGGAGCCCAAAAATTGGATGAATCACACCCTGGAGTCGCAAGCAGCAGCCCAAGCATAGCTTGAAAGAGACACTGGAGTTGGCAACAGGAGCCCAAAAATTGGATGAATCACACCCTGGAGTTGCAAGCAGCAGCAGGAGCCCAAACATTACTTTAAAGAGACACTGGAGTTGGCAGCAGGAACCCAAAAACTGGCTGAATGACACCCTGGAGTTGCAAGCAGCAACAGGAGCCCAAACATAGCTTTAAAGAGACACTGGAGTTGGCTTCAGGAGCCCATAAATTGGATGAATCACACCCTGGAGTTGCAAACAGCAGCAGGAGCCCAAACATTACTTTAAAGAGACACTGGAGTTGGCAGCAGGAGCCCAAAAATTGGATGAATCACACCCTGGATTTGCAAGCAGCAGCAGTAGCCCAAACATTGCTTTAAAGAGACACTGGAGTTGGCAGCAGGAGCCCAAAAATTGGATGAATCACACCCTGGAGTCGCAAGCAGCAGCAGGAGCCCAAACATTGCTTTAAAGAGACACTGGAGTTGGCTTCAGGAGCCCAAAAATTGGATAAATCACACCCTGGAGTTGCAAGCAGCAGCAGGAGCCCAAACATTGCTTTAAAGAGACACTGGAGTTGGCTTCAGGAGCCCAAAAATTGGATGAATCACACCCTGGAGTTGCAAGCAGCAGCAGGAGCCCAAACATTGCTTTAAAGAGACACTGGAGTTGGCAGCAGGAGCCCAAAAATTGGCTGAATCACACCCTGGAGCTGCAATCAGCAGCAGCAGCAGCAGCAGCCCAAACATAGCTTGAAAGACACACTGGAGTTAGTAGCAGGAGCCCAAAAATTGGATGAATCACACCCTGGAGTCGCAAGCAGCAGCAGCAGCAGGAGCCCAAACATAGCTTGAAAGAGACACTGGAGTTGGCAGCAGGAGCCCAAAAATTGGATGAATCACACCCTGGAGTTGCAAGCAGCAGCAGGAGCCCAAACATGACTTTAAAGAGACACTGGAATTGGCAGCAGGAGCCCAAAAATTGGCTGAATTACACCCTGGAGTTGCAAGCAGCAGCAGGAGCCCAAACATTGCTTTAAAGAGACACTGGAGTTGGCAGCAGCCGCAGCAGGAGCCCAAAAATTGACTGACACACCCTGGAGTTGGCAGCAGCAGCAGGAACCCAGAAATTGGCTGGAAGGCACCCTGAAGTTGGCAGCAGCAGGAGCACAAACATTAGCTGGAAGGCACACCCTGGAGTTGGCAGCAGCATAAGCAGGAGCCCAAATATTGCTTGAAAGACATGCTGGAGTTGGCAGCAGTAGCAGCAGGAGGCCAAAAATTGGCTGAAAGGCACACCCTGAAGTTGGCATCAGCAGGAGCTAAAAAATTGGCCTAAAGACATAAATATGTTTTGCACCATTTGGAAAGTGTAAAACGTGGCACCATGCTGAATCTAGTCGCATGCATCAGCCATTGGTGGGAGGAAATCCTGGCTGATCCATCCCTGATTCATTTTGACAAAGGTGAGTCTCTCCACATTTTTAGTTGACAGAAGAGTTCTCCTCGCCGTAACTATGGCCCCCGCCGCACTAAACACCCGCTCAGATGGCACGCTACTGGCCGGGCAGGATAGCTTTTCCAGGGCAAACTCTGCTAGTTGCGGCCACAAGCCAAGTTTGGCTGCCCAGAAGTCCAGCGGATCCTCAAGGTGTGTTGGCATGGTCATGTCAAGGTATGACATGACCTGCTGGTTGAGGTCCTGCTCCAGGTCTTCCTGCTGCTCATGAGTAGCCTCACTATGCGGGTGTAGAAAGCTACTCATTAGCGACTCAAGACTGAGGCTGCTGCTGATGGAGCTGCTGCTGCTCCTGCCAACCCCCCCCAGCAGCCATGGCAGTGGAAGCTGAGTGCAGAGGTACCCCCGAGTCAGACCTGCGAGAGTATGGACCATGGCGCAGATAGGCATCGGCCAACTGACTACGCAGAATGTCTTTGTAGTAGTTCAGTTTGTCCTCCCTCTCGGCGGGTTTAGAAAATGCCCCCATTTTGTGCTGGAAGCGAGGGTCCAATAAGGTGGACTGCCTGAAGTCATCGCGCCGACAAATGGAAACAATTCTGGGGTCACTACGCAAGCACGTGAGCATGCTTCCTGCCATTTGCGCAAGTGACTACCTGTCTCCATCTCCACTGCATACTGCCACGGTGTGTCCGGGTCCTCTGTCTCGCCTTCCTCAAAACCCTCTAGCTCCTCTGGCTGCTCCTGCTCCTCCTCTCCTGTCCACTGACTAGATAAACCAGCCATTTCGCCAAGCCTAAACTGTGTTTCACTGGGCAACTCCTCCTCCTCTTCCTCCTCCAGTTCAGCTCCAACGGGGTTCATGTGGCTGTAAGATGTTGGGGGCTACCGTTCTGATGCTGTAGCTCAAGAAGGGTGTGTTTGGCGGTGTATGAGTGGCTGAAGTGCATGCAAAGTTTCCTTGAAGTTGTTAGGATGTCTTGCAGATGGGGGGAACACTTCAGAAACTGCTTGACAACCAGATTGAAGACGTGAGCCATGCAGGGGGCATGGGTAAGGCTTCCTTGGCACAGCGCAGACAAAATGTTCTTCCCATTGTCGGTAACCATGATTTCCATTTTAAGTTTTCTTGGAGTAAGCCATGTTTGGATTTCCTGATGAATAAATTTAAGCAGTTCCTCTCCTGTGTGACTCCGTTCGCCAAGACAAATCATGTGAAGCACAGCGTGACACCTCCGTGCCCTGCACGCATGATAGACTGGAGGGGCACTGAGACTTGAGCCTACAATGGAGGGTGAGGAGATGGTGGAGGATGAGGAGGCCGAGTCGAACGGGGTCACAGGCCCAACGGGCAGGGAGCGCGGAGGCCGAAGCGGCGTGACCTGTCCAAGTTGCTGCTGCTGCAAAGGGACCACATTCAACCAGTGGGCCGTAAACGACAGTTACAGCTCCAGACGTCGGCGCTGCCATGCACTTTGCTACACACCGACAGGCTCAAGGACTGGCCCACCTTCTGTTCAACAAAAGTGTGCAGCGCTGGTACTGCCTTCTTGGCAAAGAAATGACAGCTTGGAACTCTCCACCTCGGCTCGGCACAAGCCATCAGTTCTCTGAAAGGTGCAGAGTCCACCACCTGAAAAGGGAGCGACTGCAGCACCAGCAACTTGGACAGGAACACATTCAGCTTCTGCGCCGTAGGATGAGTGGTTGCATACTGCTGTGTCTTGGACATGGCTTTGCTGATGGATTGCTGGCGGGATGCATGACTTGGAGGAGGAGGAGCAGGAGCGACAGAGGATGGGTATGATGCACAGCTGCCTTCGGCTGAGGTGCTGGAGCCTTGGCTGGCAGAAATTGGGAGTGGCGTGCCACTTGGTGAGGAAGCAGGCTGGACCACCTCTTCGGAGCCTCGGTTCTCCCAGGCCGCTTTATGATGACGCATCATATGTTGACGCAGGGCCGTGGTGCCAACATTTGGGCCCTGGCCACGCTTCACTTTCTGCCTACATATCTTGCATGCGGCCATGTTACCCTCCTGCGGATGCTTCAGGAAAAACTGCCACACTGCCGAGTAGCTACTTTTCCCACCAACAGGCCACACTGATTCACTGCTACTGTCGCCAACTCCAGGAACCCCTGCTCCACTACCTCCCGATAAGGTAGCCTGCCACGCAGCAGGTGCTCTACCCAGGCCCTGTTTGGCTCCAGGCTTTACAATTGTGCCCCCATGCTGACTGCCAACCATGCTGCTAACACCTTGCTGCCTGAGCTGCTGACTCCGGGGCAACCTGCGCCCCTCTTCTCCTGATGATGACGATGAAGCCCCTTCATCACCCGGTTCCCAAGTGCGATCGGCTTCATCATCATCATCACCGAGTTGTGGCTGCACGTCACTGATGTTCTCAGTTTCCTCAACAGTGTCTGGCGCAGGAGCTGGAACGCTCACAACACCCACGACACTCTCCACATCACTATTTGTCTGCCTAGCTAAAGAAGCCACCTCCATTTCTTGGCTGGGCAGTAGCTGCTGACTGTCCTCTATCTGATCGTCCTCCTCACTAAAGAGTGGAGCTGAACCCAAAGCATAGGATACGTCACTGGGGGAGGGAACGGCGTAGGACAGAGGCAATGAGAGGACAGGGACTGCTCTCGGGGCATGCCAACTCAGGGTTGTGTCAGAGGAACCTACCGACCCTAGACTGGGGGTGTCAGATGTAACTTGTGATGATGTTGATGAGCGCGTTAACCAATCTACCACGGCAGATGCGTTACTGGTGGAGACACGACCGCTAGCAGATACTGGCAGTTCAGGTCTCTCACCGTGACTCCTGCTGCCACTCGCACCTAGTCTGCTGCGACCTCTGCCTGCTGAATCTTGACCTCTGCCACTCCTCTTTGAACATGCACTTGTCTGCCTGACATTTTTATGTATTTGAAATGCGCAATAGGTACGATAAAAAATGTTTTTACTTTAAAAAGAAGAAGCTAAATAAAGTGAGGGACTGCTTCTCTGCACCAGATACTATGAAAATTGGCAATGTCAGATACCCTGTGGCCTAGTGTTTTGGCAGCAGACCAAAAACCAATTCAAAATTCAATACTTTGATTAAGCTGAGGAAGGATGAACAAGTGTATTTAGTATAACAGATAGGCTGCTAAGTGCAGGTTTGGGATGCCCTGCGGCCTGTTTTTTTTTTGTTAAAGGCAGACCAAAAACCAATTCAAAATGCAATACTTTGATTAAGCTGAGGAAGGATCAACAAGCATATTTAGTATAACAGATAGGCTGCCTAATGCAGGTTTGGGATGCCCTGCGGCCTGGTGTATTTTTTGTTAAAGGCAGACCAAAAACCAATTCAAAATGCAATACTTTTGATTCAGCTGAGGAAGGATCAACAAGCGTATTTAGTATAACAGATAGGCAGCCTAATCCAGGTTTGGGATGCCCTGCGGCCTGGTGTTTTTTTGTTAAAGACAGACCAAAAACCAATTCAAAATGCAATACTTTGATTAAGCTGAGAAAGGATCAACAAGCGTATTTAGTATAACAGATAGGGTGCCTAATGCAGGTTTGGGATGCCCTGCGGCCTGGTGTTTTTTTTGTTAAAGGCAGACCAAAAACCAATTCAAAATGCAATACTTTGATTAAGCTGAGGAAGGATCAACAAGCGTATTTAGTATAACAGATAGGCTGCCTAATGCAGGTTTGGGATGCCTTGCGGCCTGGTGTTTTTTTTGTTAAAGGCAGACCAAAAACCAATTCAAAATGCACTACTTTGATTAAGCTGAGGAAGGATCAACAAGCGTATTTAGTATAACAGATAGGCTGCCTAATGCAGGTTTGGGATACCCAGGTGGGCTGGTGTTTTTTTTTGTTAAATTCAGACCAAAAACCAATTCAAAATGCAATACTTTGATTAAGCTGATGAAGGATCAACAACCGTATTTAGTATAACAGATAGGTTGCCTAGTGCAGGTTTGGGATGCCCTGCGGCCTGGTGGTTTTTTTGTTAAAGGGAGACATGTCTTCCTTGACAAAGGGGGCTTCTGACCCCCGAAACGTTGGATTACTTGGACTGTCCCTACGCCATCTTATGGACTTGAACATTTATTGTCTTTTCCTGCGTGCGCTTAATTGTTTGCATGCAGGTTGAATACAAGCATTTTTTTAAATGGAGTGCCGGTCCTTTTGATTTTCTTGTATCCATAGCGGCGCCACCGCGGTCCTGGCACCCGCCACTTATGGGTTTTTGTAAGAGTGCACCAGCCACACTGTACTTGTTCACTGGTGTTTTTTTGTTAAAGGCAGACCAAAAACCAATTCAAAATGCAATACTTTGATTAAGATGAGGAAGGATCAACAAGCGTATTTAGTATAACAGATAGGCTGCCTAATGCAGGTTTGGGATGCCCCGCGGCTTGGTGTTTTTTTTGTTAAAGGCAGACCAAAAACCAATTCAAAATGCAATACTTTGATTAAGCCGAGGAAGGATCAACAAGCGTATTTAGTATAACAGATAGGCTGCCTAATGCAGGTTTGGGATGCCCCGCGGCTTGGTGTTCTTTTTGTTAAAGGCAGACCAAAAACCAATTCAAAATGCAATACTTTGATTAATCCGAGGAAGGATCAACAAGCGTATTTAGTATAACAGATAGGCTGCCTAATGCAGGTTTGGGATACCCAGGTGGCCTGGTGTTTTTTTTTGTTAAAGGCAGACCAAAAACCAATTCAAAATGCAATACTTTGATTCAGCTGAGGAAGGATCAACAAGCATATTTAGTATAACAAATAGGCTGCCAAATGCAGGTTTGGGATGCCCTGCGGCCTGGTGTTTTTTTGTTAAAGGCAGACCAAAAACCAATTCAAAATGCAATACTTTGATTCAGTTGAGGAAGGATCAACAAGCGTATTTAGTATAACAGATAGGCTGCCTAATGCAGGTTTGGGATACCCAGGTGGGCTGGTGTTTTTTTTTTTGTTAAATTCAGACCTAAAACAAATTCAAAATGCAATACTTTTGATTCAGCTGAGGAAGGATCAACAAGCGTATTTAGTATAACAGATAGGCTGCCTAATGCAGGTTTGGGATGCCCTGCGGCCTGGTGTTTTTTTGTTAAAGGCAGACCAAAAACCAATTCAAAATGCAATACTTTGATTTACAATACAAGCGTATTTAGTATAACAGATAGGGTGCCTAATGCAGGTTTGGGATGCCCTGCGGCCTGGTGTTTTTTTTGTTAAAGGCAGACCAAAAAACAATTCAAAATGCAATACTTTGATTCAGCTGAGGAAGGATCAACAAGCCTATTTAGTATAACAGATAGGCTGCCTAATGCAGGTTTGGGATGCCCTGCGGCCTGGTGTTTTTTTTGTTAAAGGCAGACCAAAAAATATTTAAACTAATCCAGTTATCCCTTTCGCTGCCAGCCTACCTGGAGTTTTTGTCACGCTTGGTGCCAGACCATTTTGCACTATTTTGCGCTCCCCATGTTCTAATGTGATTTTGAGTCTGGGCTTTAACATGAAATGTCATGTTTGTAATTTTTTAGGTGTATTCTCAATACTTTTGGGTGAAATATGTGCAAAAAAATTAAAAAATCTATTTTTTGCAATTTGTAGTGTTTTTTTGTAATAAAAAATGTAAGTTTGTCAATAAAATCTTATTGCATGTGAAACCCCAATTAATCCCGGTCACAGCGTTACCACATATGTATAGGTAGACACCCTTTCCTGCCCAGGAGACTCCCCCAAACTGAAACAGCGCTTTAGGAGATTTTCAGATAAAATACAACTATGCACCGCGCTAAGCGCACCTTGCGGTCTTTCCAGAAAAAGAACCCTTTAAATTTGAAATACCCCCCAAAAACTATATATTCTCTGGAAGTATACACCTCAGGCTTTCTAGGCGTAATTTTCTGGAAGTAATCCCTCAATCAATTCTTTGGTTGCACAGAGTTTCCCTAAAAAAGAATAAAAAAGAAGAATCAAAGCCACATTTTCCTAAAAAAAACTACATGCAAACAGAAAAAAACAAGTAAAATCTGAAAAAGCAACAACCTCCGAACAGAACAATACCCAACATGCATAGGTACTGTCAAGGGAAGAGTTGCCAAACACCCCAAAGTAAAGCATGCGCATAACCGTAATTTTACTTAAAAATTTCAGCTCTGCAGACAAAGTGCGCACCTTGCGATTTTGCAACCAAAACAACCCTTTAAATTTAGAATATCCCCACAAACCATATATTCCCTGAAAGTACACATGTTAAGCTTTCTAAAAGTACTGAGCTTGTTGTAGTGGGCTCATCTTTCTGGAAGTAATCCATTGAAGAATTCTTAGGTTGCACAGGGTTTCCCTAAAAACAATTTTAAAAAAGCTGAATAAAAACCATGTTTTCCTAAAATATCAATATGCAAACAAGAAAAAACAAGCTAAATCTGAATGCGCAAGGTCCCCCGAGCAGAACAATACCCAACATGCAGAGGTACTATTAACCCTTTTAATTGTCAGCCTACTTGAAGTTTTGTCACCCTCTGTTGACAGGTCATTTTTCCCCATTTTGCGGCATGATTAACCGTGATTTTTGCTGGAATTTCCAGAAAAATTATATACATTACATATACATTTTTTGCAGCAGAGTTTAGGCTTTAACCTGAAATGTCTTGTTTGTAATTTTTCTACTGTTTTTTGAATATTTCTGCTTAAAAAAACAAAACAAAAACAAAAATATATATTTTTTAAACAATTGTTTCCTTTATTTTAAATAAAACCTTTTTTTTTTTAATGAAAACCATATTGCATGTGATAGCCCCATTTCTCCCGATTACAACGGTACCACATATGTATCGGTATCCCCCCCATTCTTGCCCTGGAGACCCCCCAAACTGAAAAGAGCACTTTATTACATTTACAAATAAAATACAACTACTATCCACACTATAAACATAAGGGGTTAATTAAAAAAAAAATGACATAGGGTCCCCCCTTCCAGGGGGGGGGGGCATTTTTGGGGTGATTTTAAGGGTTTAGGGTTAGGCTAACCCTAACCCTCAAAAATCCCCCCAAAAATGACATAGGGTCCCCCCTTTTTGGGGGGAATTATAAGGGTTAGGGTTAGGCTAACCCTTAAAAATAAAAAAATATACAAAAATAAAAATTCCCCCCAAAAAATGGGGACCCCCCCCCATGTCACGGGGGATCGGATGGCACCAAATTAAAGAGGAGACCCAGCCGGATCCAACGAGGGGTCAGGTGAGTATTTTTGATTTTTATTTTTTTTACTAGCAGGGGGGAAAGTCAAGCACGTAGATTCTACGTGCTTGGCACTTAAGTGGAGTAGAAGCAAGCACGTAGAATCTACGTGCTTGGCACTGAAAGGGTTATATATTATGATAAATGCTTGTGTGTAACAGATAGGGTTAAATAAGCCACTGCATAGATGGCATGCACATTGGCAAGGCAGATTTACAGCACAAAGAACTGAAATCGATTTTTAGAATGCCTGTAATTGAAATTAATGCAGTTTAAAAGAAAACTTTGAATCGCGGGGTAATTCGGATTCGTTCAGAATCGAATTTTCCATGAAATTCGGAACAAATTCTGGTTCATCCGGATCGATTCGCTCATTCCTAATTATAACCCCTACCTGACAGTCTGTCAAGACTACCTGACAGTCTTGACAGTACAGTCCCAATTCATGTGACGTAGATCAGGTCGTCTATATATCAAACCAGTATATATTCTGTGAAAGGATTTTGCGCTGAGAAAACAAACTTTTGCTCCCACCAGCCCACATATATATTGACTAATGATGGGGAAAATGGGGCCCCTATCGATGCACCACATTTCTGTAGGAGAAAACATGAAGTAGTTGTGAAACAGCATACAAGTTATCGCCAAATTAAGAAAATCAACCATGTTTATTTTAATATTTTAAGTTCGATGTGTGTGCAAATAAATACAGAAAGTCATAGGAAGATATGTTAAAGCCAGCAGACTTTATTTCACCACCAGATTGGAAGAATATGTATTTGTTTTGTAGATTTGTTTCCTCGGAGAACAATTTATTGCATTTGGACAGCTTCAAATATTGTAATGGCAATAACAATTGTAGATGGAAAACATAAGATTTATGACATTTCAAAGAAAGTGCTTTTCTATTAAAAAATAATCAATGCCCAGCTACTGTATATTAGATATATGCTTCCAGTTTTTTTTAGGTTAGGGTATACAATCTTGACAATAGTGAGCATAGTAAAACAGAACCAGAAATATTTGATTACTAGGGCCAGGTGGGAGCACACACAGCTGGAGAGCAGGGATGCAGCTGCGGGATGGAGTGTTGTGGAGTGGAGTACGGAGTAGGTGAGTTTGCTGCCCAGGTGGCGTTTACCTAGGTATCTAACTTTTGGGCTGGTTTAACGTTTACAATAATCGTTCTAACTTTCAAACTTCTTTATAGGGGACAGACAAAATTAAAAGCAAGACTTTCAATGCATATATAAGAGATTCCCGACAGCAATTTAACAAGCATAAGAAAGACATGCCAAAAGGTAATCTACTACAGGACAACATAGCTCTATCAACTGTCCCTACTATGGGTGTAGATCCCCGTAAAATGAATTTCCTAGAGCCTCATCTCATTATATAGTGTGCTACAACATGTCTAACTTTTTTCTCCCCCTTACAGCTGAGAAAAATAAACACTAAAAAGAATGAAAAGATAAAAAAATGACAGGTGTAAAAAGAAAACACATAAGGATCAGGTGACCCAAAAAGATAAAGCGAGATTGCTAGCCTCCTCCATAACCTGCTATTAGGGAAGAGAATCCAAGGGTACTATATCTCGCTATACTTTTTAGTTCTGTCCATTGAATCTTGAAGGACACATTACATTTCCTAAATGTAATTTATTTGTCTAAACCCATCTAACAATGGGAAGATAAGACAGTTTCCAAAAACGTAGGAAGCACAGATTTGGTTACAATTATTAAATAGATCCTAAGGCAATAATGATTCTTAAAGTGGACCAACAGTCAAAAATGACCAGAACAACACAACAAACAGTGCTCATATGTATCCCTCCCTTATGCAATTTAAATTGCAGCACATAAAAATTAATTTACCTTTTTTCTAACTCCTGCTGGGGTCAATTTTAAAGACAAGATGGCGGTTCATGTATCTGCAGGCCACCTGCAAGCAGGAAGTGCTGCTGGGCTTCCAGTTACTATGCATTGTCAGTTATGTCAGTTGGTGGAAGCTCCAAAATGGCCGCTAACTTTCTTTTCCAACCGTGCCAGGCTGTTGGTCTGGTTTAAGAATCTGGAGATTCACAAGACATGACCTGTTGGTGGTCCTGAAGTATGGGGTTGGGGGCCCCTGACTTAAAATGCAAAGGGAAGTAGGAAAGGGAAAACCCTTCCCTTGATAGAACCTGGTGGATATAGGTCTTTTTTGAGCCTTATTAACCATGTAACTATGTAGATGCACAGAGCAACTACACCTCAGTAGTAGGTATCATCATATTATAACAGTAAGATATTGTGGAAGTGCAGTAGTGGTGGTACCTCTGGAACAGAAGAAGTGATACTGAAGCGTTTTTTTATCATGTTTATTTAATGTACTTTCTTTTTAATTATCTCTCAAGGAAATATCCCACAACTGTGTAGACCCTAGAAACTGGATTTGCTCCTCTTTAAGATTTCAATATTTTTAAGGCCTCAGGTCATGTGAAGAGTCTTGCAGTCATGAAATTTTTATTGCCAAATAGATAAAGAGCACTTTCTTTGAAAGAGAATGTATGTACAGGGCACATACAGACCAAGAATAACAGAATAAGGCTATACTTATTATTCTTAGTAGGTGGTGCTTTGTGGTTCTAACTTCTTTACATTGTTGTGATATATTACTTGCCCAGAAAGAGCCAGCTGGGCTTGGAATGTTGGAATATAGCTTCTAATATTTACATAGCCATCACTTCCAACTCATGACCCTCTTCAGCACAAGGAGGCCACTTGTGGGGGAGACCCATGTGGTCTCTCTTAGCCCACTATATTAAGGCTAACATTGGTCTTTCTCTAAAATGACTTGTTCCTCTGCTTACAAAGCAGAAAAATGAAAAACAATGTCATTAGTTGACAGATTGTATGAAAAGAGTTGTGACCGCTTGCTCTAGATTACATTAGATACTAGATGGTTACTAGATAACATTAAAATAATTTTCAAATGCTACTTGTCTAATGTCCTAAAAACTTGGATTTTCTGCACTGCTCCCCGTTTGTTAGCGTTAACTTTCAGAATCCAGTTAAAGTGATCCTGTACCCATCAAAGTGCCCCAAAACATCCTATGTGTCTTTTTTTGCTAAATTTCCCAATATTCATAAAAACACTAACCGGAAACAACCCTTCACATTTGAAATATCCCCCAAAGGTACGATTTTTTTTACACTTTAATATGCTGTGATTAAAATTTTTAGAGCTGTAACTGAGAGAAAGAACCCCTTCACATCAGGTCGTTTGTGTTGGGCTACAGTATAAATACTTCAATGGGTCACAAGCACCCCATTAAAATAAATGGGCCCTTTCACATCAGTGCACTGTGGTTTGCAAAATGTAGCATTGCAGTTTACCTCTGCGCTGAGGTGAAAGGGTCATACTCACCCTTACCTCCCGATCCATGGATCTGGTCCCCTTGCCGCAGTCCTCCATCGCTAACCTCCAGTCAGGCACTACTGCAGACAACTTCTTGGGGGCCTTCAGTTCTCTGATCCAGCAAGGACTAGTGGAATGCCCCCAAGAGGTGTCTGCAGTAGTGCCTTACCTTTGTGACGGTCCCACCACCACCTGCTGTTTCTGGGTCCCACTGCCTACACCACTGGGATCTCCTGCCTCCACCACCGCGAGCTGCTGCCTCCACTGCCCAACCCACACCAGGGGACAAGAAACAACAGGGTGGCACTAGACACAGAGGCACAGTGCAGCAGACAAATGCAATAGCAGTGGAGATGCATAGTGTGTAAGTAGGCGAAGACTTGTAAAGCTATATATACTCTTTTGAGCCTTGTCCCTTTTTCATTTCAATAATTTGTATTGAAAATGTCAGAAAGATATGAAGAAAAAGTGTTTCTAAATACTTATACACACTGCATCACATAGCGAATCCACCCAAGTGTACTTCTTTCTTTTACAGGTTCTAAGACTTCAAGGGCAGGGGCCTCACTTCTAATGTATTTCAGTACCAATATGCATTGTGTTATTCTGTCACATTTGATGTGTTAAATCTATGTATTATGAGTATTTTATTTGTTTTACCCTGGATGTAATTTCTACATTGTACATTGCCACAGAAGATGATGGTGATCTATAAAAAAAACAATAATAAAAAAATACCCATCATGCAATCCATAATCACGATAGGGAAGGGCTGTCTAATAATTCCTATTATTGTTTAATAATTCCTTTTTTTCCTCCAAGCTCCAGACTGTAACCAAAGACAGTCGGAGTAAAATTTCAAAGCTTTGTTGGGTAGGGGGTGAACACAACTATTGACATTCACCCACAAGAGTGAATTGTGAGGACACTGTTAACACAGCAAAGTTTAGTCCACTCTTCTCCAACAAATTAGAAATTATAAGTTATGCAAATCAGTTATGAGTTATGCAAATCAACATGTAGTAATTGTATATACAGCCTAAATACATTTACACTAGGTGGGTAACTAGCTTTATCTTGTGTAGCCCTTTGTCTCAAGGTTGCCTGAGTTGCGTAGTGCCTAACCTAGCAAGTTCTGAACTGCAATAAGACACACAGCAAACTGTCTAAGGCTCCTTTTATACTGGGGTGAGGTGAAAGAGAGATTGATTTTCATTAGCGATTTCGTAGTATAGCAAAGCAAAGCACTGCTGATGCGATATCGATTTTCTAATGAACCAACTTTATTTAATGTGCCACAAACAAATGACATGGGGAATAGAGTAGCTGATTGGCTGCTGACTGCTTCAGATTTGCTATTGCTATTGCTAATGCTATAGCGATTGAATAATGATTGCGAAGTGATTCCATTGACATCTGTGGGATCACTATCGCCTATCAACAACCTAAAAAACACTTGCCCTGCAAACGCCCAGCAATCTCAATCGCCTATGTGAAAGTCACACTAGGACAGCGGCATTGATTTATGGGAGGTTGGAGGCCGATTTGATGGAGATTGAAATTGCAATCGCTTCATCCGAGTGTGAAAGGAGCCTAATATATACTTACTGCAATGACAATGTTTCATTAGAACAATACAGTATCTTCTATTGTAACAGACTGATGATAGCATCACAGCTGGATACTGTTCTTTATGAAGCTGGTGAATCATTTTGTAATTAGGTCCCTTAAGGTAGCATGATAAATTCCTGTAGACTAATGCAATACCCTAATAACTTCAAAGCTCCTCTTATGACTTAAATTGTTAAGTATAGCTGCCAGATCTCTAACATTTTAAAAACAGCTTTTACAGTGCCTTGAAAAAGTATTTATACCTCTTAACTTTTTCAAGTTTAAATGTTGTTACAGCCAACTTAAATGCATTTTAAGTGATAGAGCGACACAAAGTAGCACATTTTTTGAAGTATAAAGAAAATGATACATGCTATTTCATGCTATTCCAATATTTAAAAAGAAAATACAAGTGTGGCTTGCATATGTATTTATCCCCCTCGAAAAATAGGACCTTTTGCTGAAACTGAAGCTGCAAGTCTGTTGGGGTATGTCTCTTCCAGCATTGCACACCCACCTAGAGGAGATATTTGCCCATTCTTTGCAAACTAGCTCTAGCGGAAGCGTGTTTGTGTACAGCAATTTTCAAGTCATGCCACTTAATTCCAAAGGGATTTAGGTCTGGACTTTGGCTGGACTATTCCAACACAAGAATATGCTTTGCTTTAAACCATTCCATTGTAGCTTTGGCTGTAAGCTTAGTGTTGTTGTCCTGCTGGAAAATGAGCCTATACCCCAGTCTCTTGCTGCTTCTAACTCTATCTCTGACTATCTTCTATGTCCCTGCTATAGAAAAGCATCCTCACTCCCCACAGTATGCTGCAGCCACCACCATGATTTACAATGTAGATAATGGTGTTTAGGGTCATGTGCATTGTTAGCTTTCCTCCACAAAGGCAATTAGGTCAGGGAGTTAAACTGTGGTCTAATCTGACCAAAGCACCTTCTTCCAAATGCTTGCTGTGTTCCCTACATAGCTTGAGTATGCAAACTGCAAATTGGAACTGGCTTTTTGTCATCCTTTTATAAAGACCAGATCCATGCAGTACACAACTTATAGCTGTCCTTTAGATCTCTGCAGTTCATCCAGAGTGATCCTGATCCTCTTGGCTGCTTCTCTTATTAGCGTTCTCCTAACCTGAGCTGTCAGTCCAGGTGGACACCATGTCTTGATAGGTTTTTAGCTGTGCTACACTCCTTCCATTTATGGATGATGGATTAAACAGTGCTCCATGAGATGTTCAGAGCTATTTTTATCACCTATCCCTGCAATACACTTTGTTGCAACTTGAGCTGTCTGGTGTGTTTCTTGGTTTTCATGATGCTGTTTGTTCATGGATGTTCTCTAACAAATCTGAGATCTTTACAGCTGTGATTATACTGAGAATATATAACATACATGTGAATTCAATTTACTCTATTTAATATCTAGGTGATTTCGGAAGGTAATTGGTTTCACTAGATTTTATTTAGAGCTATCACAGAGGGTTAAATAAATATGCATGTCAAATTATTCAGTTTTTTTATTTTTTTATGAAAAAGCATGAATTATATTATTCACACTTTACAAATAAGAATGAGCAAGCCTGAGCTTCAAAACTCGGGTTTGTACCAAGCTCTGCAAACTCAAGCACGGATTTTAGCAAGAAGCTCGTGCTCAGCTTCAGCGCTCGACCGAACCCGGAAACCGGGAATAAAATAAAAATATATATTTTTTGTAACAGGTGTCAGAGGTCCGGGTGAAGGTGGATCTAACTGTATAGATGGAAGAGATGAAGGTAGCCAACCCTTCAATCATTTGCTCAGGTCCTGGCACAGCCAATTCCTGTGGGATCCATGTCTGATTTATCTTCACAAATATAAGGATGTCCAGGTTCACTGTGGATAGGTGGCTCCTCTTTTTGGTGATGATCCCCCCTGCTGTGCTGAACACACGTTCTGATAGGACACTTGCTGCAGGGCAGGCCAGCACCTCCAAGGCACAGAGGACAAGCTCTTGGCACGTGTCCAATTTACCAACCCAGGAGGAGGAGGACCCATTGCTCAGTAACAGGAGACGCATCAACAGATACTCATTCACCATGAGAGTCTAAGTCTGCCTCCTGGTACTACGCGCCATACCTGATGGTGCTGGGTGTGGCAGAGAAGTGAACATTGTGTCCAACACTGTGTCCATGCTTACCCTATCTTCTGAGGTGGTGCTGGTGCCCCTGCTGTATTGGCGACTTCCCCCTCCTCCTCCTCAGCCTTGTGCCACCACTGAGATGGGATCTTCACCAGTAGTGCCTTTTTATTAGCACCATGCTTTAACTTACTGAGATGACTGGCCCCTTCCATATAAGTTTTTTAAAGCTTTCTGTCTCCACCATCCGGAATGGGAGCTTTTTAAAGGCAAGCAATTTGCATTCAAGACTGGGACTCGCAGGTGAGATTGGACAAACTTCCACTTTCTGTCTATTTTTGGGGGAATAGGAATCTGAATGATTCCCTGGGATGGTGTGGACAGGCTTGATGGTGGGTGGCACCGATGGTCTCGCATCCTCCCTTTGGGGGAGACAGGTGGCCTTGTTGTGTGGGGTGATGGTGCAGGCTGAGATAATGGAAGCATCAGTGGGATGTTATCTTTATAGCAGGGATCTAGCAATGTGACCAACCAGTAATTGGCACTGGTGACTATGCAGGCAACTTTGCGGCCAGCCTGTAGGCATTGGATCATGTAGTGGTTCATGTGAGCTGCCCTGAAATAATGAGAAGAACCCTCAGTTGGGGGTGTCTCCTCCTCCGACTGTCCCCAGCCATGCTCCAGTGACACGTTGGGTGCCAGCCTGCTGTGAGGAAAAGTCCTCCTCCGAAGCCTCCAAAACTGTCCATTGGCTGGCTGCTATTGGTCCAGCAACCCACCTTGAATGGGGAGCCCAGGATATTCACTCCACACAGGTCATGCTATATTTTAAAATGTTACATTAAATGTTATGTTTTATCACACTTGGTGAGCTGGACCTGCAGCACAAACCCACCCTGTAAGCCAGGGGACTAGCCTAAAACCTGTACAAATGTGCCTTCCTCCTCTGCTTCCTCCTGTGTCACCATTACATTCTTCATTATGACCTGGATAGTTTTTTTCCTAGCAGGTGAAGGATAGGGACATTAGCACTGCTGATGACATCATCAGCATTGACCATATTGGTGGCGTATTAGAAGCATAACAGCATGGCACAAATGTCCCTCATGGAGGCCCACTCATTGATGGTGAAGTGCTGTTGATGTACATTTTGGAGCTGGAATTCCACAATGCTCAGGTTCAGTGGCAGCAACCACTCATCTGTCTGCTCCTGGATCCCAGTCCACAGCTCCTGGGCGGTGCATGGTCTTTCACCCCATGCTGCCGTTTCCCCCTGGCTGGACTAAAAATGATGCTGCAGGCACCGTGCTGACTGGATGAGGAGGCAGAAGATGAGAAAGCGGTGTAGGAGGCAACAGGAGGCAATGAGTAGAGGCAAATAATAATACTAACAATGTTTTTGTGTCTGCTTTGCAGGTTCTTGGTGATGGACATTGTGCAGAGATTAGTCTCAATTTTCTTCAGTGATCAGTAGCAGATCATGCAAAGGACTCGAAACTGCACTGTTTGAAAAAAATGCCATGCTGATGAGTGCCTTTGCACCAGCTTTTTCACAGCTCAGTTGTTTTACAACACAAGAAAGATCAATTATATTTTTTATTCTATGATCTGTATCTGTAATGTAGTATTTTTAAAAGTGAGGTTCAACATTTTTTCAGTAATGTAAGGATTAGGAAATAACGGCACCTTACCACATTGGGGATATTAATGTATTTCATCTGTAAAAATGCCCTATTGCAGGTACAGGTGAGTTTTTGGGGAAAAATGTGAGAAAACATATTACCTAAAAAATAACTTTTATTACTTAAAATGTAAAAACGTACTCAGGTGCAGGTTGCAATTCACACCACAAGTCACACCCGAAGTACCCCATGGTTTACCAAGTAATTAGCATGATGCCACATTCATCCATGTGAAAGTCAGTTGGTGGGAGGGCAGAGCAGCAACCTGGTAATGATTAATTTAATTTTCTACTTTTCAACCAAGAAAATAGCTAATTTCCTTCCCGGGTTCCTTATCAATGTCATGTAAAGTGACAGCTATGTGAAATGTTTCCAAATTATATTATGGCTGATGACTGTTAGCTCAGCTACGTGATGGACCCCAAATTAATAAGATAAGAATAATATTTGGTAAATGATTTTCTATTGTGACAGCTGTAAAAACTTAAAGTTGCAAATGCTTTCAGATAAATGTTACAGATAAAATATTCATCAGAGCAGAGAAAAGAATGTAACTTTCAGCAGGACATTTAAATATGCCAGTATAAATATCTATGCAAAGCGCTACATACAGTGTCTTTAAATCACACCCTTGTAATGATTTTAGGCTATTCTTGAATCACAATCAGGTTTTTTTTACTGTTCAACAAAAAGGGGCTTCTTAAGGTCAAAGTGAAAAAGAGTTCTGGTAAAAGTAATTTGAATTCATTACATAGGACAATGCAAAATAACTGACTACATACAGTATGTATGCACCCCAATCATCAATGTTGCAGACAATTGTTTTTTAAAGGCCCATAACTTATATTAAATGGCAATGACGTGTCTCTAACCAGTTTCAAGCAAAGATTATTATATACATAGTCAATCTTAAGGTTTTACCTATTCCATGAAGCTAAGTGCGCAATACAAGCAACTTTGTAAAAGGGTATTTGAACGGCATAAACTAGAAGCTGAAGACAAGAACAGAAACTGAAAAACCTTTGAAATATAATTGAACCAATTACTGGGGCTCAAAAGAGTAGCACACAACTTTTAGCCTGTCAGAAACAGTCTATCAGGCAACTGTACAATAGAGACAAACATCAAGTTACAAGCCTCAGTGGCTAATATTGGAGTGACTAAGCATACAGCTGTTACTGGATAGCTTTACAAGGAAAGCCACTTAACCCAATAGCAATAATAAGTCAGCAAGCAGCTGCCCTGATGCTTGCCCTATGTACCTCTTCTCCATTTCCAGCAGGGTAGCGTAAAGGCCATACAGGGTTCCAAAGTTTGCCCTCATTTTTATTTTGTTCCTCGAGGACCATGCAAAGAAGTGTCCCCAGTATGAGCAAGCACAACAAGCCACAGTGGTCCCACATCTGTCTCTGACCACAGCAGAGCATGCTCAAGGCTCATAAATCTGCTCTATAACATGTCCTTCTCAGCTCATGGCCCAGAAATGTAAGCAAATAAATCAGATTTGCCTAGAATGCATATGGTATTTACATATACTCAGAGATTTTCAGGTGCTTTGAAATGGCTCTTTTTACACTGTTACCAAGGTGGGGAAAAGTTAGTGTGTGCCAGGACAGGAACTTTAAAGTAAATCTTAGTGAAAAAATGATTCACACCTTTCCTTCTGTTTTCGGCTGGCCTAGCAGCTTTTAAAAAGGGGAATATGCTGTCCCCAGCTATACACAGTAAATACTACTAGGCACTTTAATGTCTTGTCGAGACAATGTTAAACACCTGTTAGAGAACTGCTTGAGTAAATATTGAAGATATTGCCTTAGAGTGGGGGGAGGTAAGTAACTCTTTATTGTTTTGAACTACCTAGACAAGTCATATAAGATTCTTGGTGAGGGGATGGGGGTTGGTCTACACAAATTAGAAAATGCCACTTTGGGAAACCACCTAGTTCACATGAACCACTCACCTCTTCTACAAATCCTCGCCAAAGCCACATCTCCAACATACCTCAGGCTCTGAACAGCAACGGAAGTCTGAATTAAATATACACATGAATTTGAGAGATTATCCATAAATGGAGAGATTATCCATAAAAATAATGTACTTAGTACATGGAAAGACATTTTGAAACATCTTTGAATGACTCTAAATAATAAAAATGGCTCATAGTGCTTGTAGTGTTTCACCAGGGTGTTGGTTTTTCTCAACATATAGACAGCATTTTTAAGAATTATATCCTGTCAAAGCAGTGGAGAGATTCCTCACACTTCAAAGTCAGTTGTTAGATGTGAAGCCAGCAGGGAGCAGCCATTATTTCATTGTACAAAAACAAAATTAGGCAGCTCACCAGGAATTTTGATTTTCAAAGGTGCATGTGTTGGGTGCTCAGTCCGAGATCCCAGAAACCAAAATGATGTACCAGCACCTTACTATAAATAAAACATAACAATTGTATCCAACAGTGTACTTCTAGTATCACATTGGGTAATGCGAATCATGATGATGCAAATTATCACATTGTGACTACAGCCATGCACCAGAATATTTACAATGTAACATAGCAGGGAGTGGATCGACATTTTTAAATGTTTTAAATGGCAGGACTGCTGTCCTGTTTGTTACATTTTACATTATGGCAGCAAGCAGCTTGAGTAATAAAACACCCAGTTCTCTCAGTGTCTTATCTACACACAGTGTCTTCTACAACACACAACAAATCACCCCCCCTATTTTGAGTCTGGGTGACATGGCCAACAACCTAACAAAAAATGGTGGGGGGGGGGGGACTTCACCACACCAACATAGGCTGAAGCCAATTAAGCTTCGCTACATCCCTTAGGCTCTGAGCTGAACACTCCAAAACATTAACTCAATATAAAAGAGGGGTGGACGATACTGCTCATCTAGTGCGGAAGGATGAGGGGTCAAAGAGGGGGAAGAAGGGACCAACATTTTCACTGTTTTGGGCGGCTTCCCAGACTCGTTCCAAGATGTATTCATCTTGCAGAGTTCGATTTTATATACCCATTTGAGAGTGGCAAGCTGAGTGGCAGTTGGCTTCTAGGTAAGTGTGTCTATTCTTCTTATTTTGCTCTGCTTGTCTATTGTTAGCATTGCATTACCACTGTTGTATCTACTGTAAAGGTATTTGCCCTTTTTGTTATGTTGCTACTAGGGATGAGCGAATCGATCCGGACGAACCCGGATTCGATCCGAATTTCAGGAAAAATTCGATTCGGATCGAATCCGAATTTCCCCGCGATTCAATCGCTCGAAGTTTTCCTTTAACATCCATTCATTTACATTTACAGCCATTCTAAGATGGCGGACGGGACATGTCCAGACATGTAAGCTGGGGCAGTGTATGCTGGGACAGTCACATGCAGCCTATCAGCAGCCAGCAAGCCCGGTGACGTCACAGCGCTATTTAAGGCCGGCCATCTTGCTTTTCCTTCCTCATTTCTCTATTGCATTCGTGAGAGACAGAACGCTGTGTAGCTGAGGGAGAGAGGCAGTTAGACAGGCAGGGACAGACAGGGACAGGCTGGAGACAGGCAGGAGACAGACAGGAGACAGACAGAAAGTCAGCGAAAAACAGGGAAAGGTAGAAAAATCGGAGGCTGTCACTGGGAGTTTTTTTTTTTTTTCATCCAGCCTGAGTGTCACTAGCTGGCTGACAGGCTTTGTTAGCGTTTTCAGGCTGCTTATACTAACTAACTGTGCATATATACTGAACTGATCTTAAGTCTGCTGTGAGGCATCCCATTCTGTGACTACAGCAGCCTCTGTTTAAGACCATATAACCATTTGCACTTATTATATTTGAAATTAGCCTGATAAAGACACTTTTGCTGGGCATAGCACTTCTCGACCCTGCCAGGTCCACTTCTTTTTTGGGGCATCCCATTCTGTGACTACAGCAGCCTCTGTTTAACACCATATAACCATTTGCACTTATTATAATTGAAATTAGCCTGATAAAGACACTTTTGCTGGGCATAGCACTTCTGGACCCTGCCAGGCCCACTTCTTTTTTAGGGCATCCCATTCTGTGACTACAGCAGCCTCTGTTTAACACCATATAACCATTTGCACTTATTATAATTGAAATTAGCCTGATAAAGACACTTTTGCTGGGCATAGCACTTCTTGACCCTGCCAGGTCCACTTCTTTTTTGGGGCATCCCATTCTGTGACTACAGCAGCCTCTGTTTAACACCATATAACCATTTGCACTTATAATTGAAATTAGCCTGATAAAGACACTTTTGCTGGGCATAGCACTTCTGGACCCTGCCAGGTCCACTTCTTTTTTGGGGCATCCCATTCTGTGACTACAGCAGCCTCTGTTTAACACCATATAACCATTTGCACTTATTATAATTGAAATTAGCCTGATAAAGACACTTTTGCTGGGCATAGCACTTCTCGACCCTGCCAGGTCCACTTCTTTTTTGGGGCATCCCATTCTGTGACTACAGCAGCCTCTGTTTAACACCATATAACCATTTGCACTTATTATAATTGAAATTAGGCCTGATAAAGACACTTTTGCTGGGCATAGCACTACTTGTCCCTGCCAGGTGTACTTACTGCTGGTTTTTAGGGCATCCCATTCTGTGACTACACCAGCCTCTGTTTAAGACCATATAACCATTTGCACTTATTATAATTGAAATTAGCCTGATAAAGACACTTTTGCTGGGCATAGCACTTCTCGACCCTGCCAGGTCCACTTCTTTTTTGGGGCATCCCATTCTGTGACTACAGCAGCCTCTGTTTAACACCATATATTCATTTGCACTTATTATAATTGAAATTAAGCCTGATAAAGACACTTTTGCTGGGCATAGCACTACTTGTCCCTGCCAGGTGTACTTACTGCTGGTTTTTAGGGCATCCCATTCTGTGACTACACCAGCCTCTGTTTAAGACCATATAACCATTTGCACTTATTATAATTGAAATTAGCCTGATAAAGACACTTTTGCTGGGCATAGCAATTCTCGACCCTGCCAGGTCCACTTCTTTTTTGGGGCATCCCATTCTGTGACTACAGCAGCCTCTGTTTAACACCATATAACCATTTGCACTTATTATAATTGAAATTAGCCTGATAAAGACACTTTTGCTGGGCATAGCACTTCTCGACCCTGCCAGGTCCACTTCTTTTTTGGGGCATCCCATTCTGTGACTACAGCAGCCTCTGTTTAACACCATATAACCATTTGCACTTATTATAATTGAAATTAGCCTGGTAAAGACACTTTTGCTGGGCATAGCAATTCTGGACCCTGCCAGGTCCACTTCTTTTTTGGGGCATCCCATTCTGTGACTACAGCAGCCTCTGTTTAAGACCATATAACCATTTGCACTTATTATAATTGAAATTAGCCTGATAAAGACACTTTTGCTGGGCATAGCA
Source organism: Gastrophryne carolinensis (assembly GCA_027917425.1). NCBI lineage: Eukaryota > Metazoa > Chordata > Amphibia > Anura > Microhylidae > Gastrophryne > Gastrophryne carolinensis. The sequence continues at coordinate 264,469,045 of CM051237.1, forward strand.
CTTCTGGACCCTGCCAGGCCCACTTCTTTTTTAGGGCATCCCATTCTGTGACTACAGCAGCCTCTGTTTAACACCATATAACCATTTGCACTTATTATAATTGAAATTAGCCTGATAAAGACACTTTTGCTGGGCATAGCACTTCTCGACCCTGCCAGGTCCACTTCTTTTTTGGGGCATCCCATTCTGTGACTACAGCAGCCTCTGTTTAACACCATATAACCATTTGCACTTATAATTGAAATTAGCCTGATAAAGACACTTTTGCTGGGCATAGCACTTCTGGACCCTGCCAGGTCCACTTCTTTTTTGGGGCATCCCATTCTGTGACTACAGCAGCCTCTGTTTAACACCATATAACCATTTGCACTTATTATAATTGAAATTAGCCTGATAAAGACACTTTTGCTGGGCATAGCACTTCTCGACCCTGCCAGGTCCACTTCTTTTTTGGGGCATCCCATTCTGTGACTACAGCAGCCTCTGTTTAACACCATATAACCATTTGCACTTATTATAATTGAAATTAGCCTGATAAAGACACTTTTGCTGGGCATAGCACTTCTCGACCCTGCCAGGTCCACTTCTTTTTTGGGGCATCCCATTCTGTGACTACAGCAGCCTCTGTTTAACACCATATAACCATTTGCACTTATTATAATTGAAATTAGGCCTGATAAAGACACTTTTGCTGGGCATAGCACTACTTGTCCCTGCCCGGTCCACTTCTTTTTTGGGGCATCCCATTCTGTGACTACAGCAGCCTCTGTTTAAGACCATATAACCATTTGCACTTATTATAATTGAAATTAGCCTGATAAAGACACTTTTGCTGGGCATAGCAATTCTGGACCCTGCCAGGTCCACTTCTTTTTTGGGGCATCCCATTCTGTGACTACAGCAGCCTCTGTTTAAGACCATATAACCATTTGCACTTATTATAATTGAAATTAGGCCTGATAAAGACACTTTTGCTGGGCATAGCAATTCTGGACCCTGCCAGGTCCACTTCTTTTTTGGGGCATCCCATTCTGTGACTACAGCAGCCTCTGTTTAAGACCATATAACCATTTGCACTTATTATAATTGAAATTAGGCCTGATAAAGACACTTTTGCTGTGCATAGACTTACTGCTGCCTGCCAGGTGCACTTCTGTTGGGGCATCACATTCTGTAACATAGCATACCCCTCTTTATTTACACTAAGCAGCTCTCTTATTTACACTAAGCAGGCCTGTTGGAGGCTGAGTGTTACTGCTCACTTTTGGTGTGCATTATATTCTGTTTCATATAGACCCACCGCTGCCCGGGTGTTCTTTAAATATCACCTACTACCACGCCAGTTAGACTATGTCGGGCAGACAAGTGCCTGGAAGTGAAAAGAGGAGTGGCAGAGGCCAAGATTCCGCAGGCAGAGCTTGCATCAGACTGGGGGCCAGTAGCAGCAGGAGTCACGCTGAGAGACCTAATCTGCCAGTATCTGCTAGCGGTCGGGTCTCCACCAGTAACGCATCTGCCGTGGTAGATTGGTTGACGCGCTCATCAACAACATCATTACAACTTACGTCTGAGACCCCCAGTCTAGGGTCGGTAGGTTCCTCTGACACAACCCTGAGTTGGCATGCCCCGAGAGCAGTCCCTGTCCTCCCATTGCCTCTGTCCTACGCCGTTCCCTCCCCCAGCGACGTATCCTATACTTTGGGTTCAGCTCCACTCTTTAGTGAGGAGGACCATCAGATAGAGGACAGTCAGCAGCTACTGCCCAGCCAAGAAATGGAGGTGGCTTCTCTAGCTAGGCAGACAAATAGTGATGTGGACAGTGTCGTGGGTGCTGCGAGCGTTCCAGCTCCTGCGCCAGACACTGTTGACGAATCCACGAACATCAGTGACGTACAGCCACAACTCTGTGATGATGATGATGACGATGAAGCCGATCGCACTTGGGAGCCGGGTGATGAAGGGGCTTCATCGTCATCATCAGGAGAAGAGGGGCGCAGGTTGCCCCGGAGTCAGCAGCTGAGGCAGCAAGGTGGTAGCAGTCAGCATGGGGGCACAATTCCAAAGGCTGGAGCTGGCCGGGGCCGGGGCCGGGGTAGAGCACCTGCTGTGCGGCAGTCTACCTTATCGGGAGGTAGTGGAGCAGGGGTTCCTGGAGTTGGCAACAGCAGCAGTGAATCAGTGAGGCCAGGGGGTGGGAAAAGTAGCTACTCGGCAGTGTGGCAGTTTTTCCTGAAGCATCCGCAGGAGGGTAACATGGCCACATGCAAGATATGTAGGCAGAAGGTGAAGCGTGGCCAGGGTCCAAATGTTGGCACCACGGCCCTGCGTCAACATATGATGCGTCACCATAAAGCGACCTGGGAGAACCGAGGCTCCCAAGGGGTGGTCCAGTCTGCTTCCTCACCAAGTGAGCTCCCAATTTCTGCCAGCCAAGGCTCCAGCACCTCAGCCGAAGGCAGCTGTGCGTCATACCCATCCTCTGTCGCTCCTGCTCCTCCTCCTCCAAGTCATGCATCCCGCCAGCAATCCATCAGCGAAGCCATGTCCAAGAGACAGCAGTATGCGCCCACTCATCCTACGGCGCAGAAGCTGAATGTGCTCCTGTCCAAGTTGCTGGTGCTGCAGTCGCTCCCTTTTCAGGTGGTGGAATCTGCACCTTTCAGAGAACTGATGGCTTGTGCCGAGGTGGAGAGTCCCAAGCCGTCATTTCTTTGCCAAGAAGGCAGTACCAGCGTTGCACACTTTTGTTGAACAGAAGGTGGGCCAGTCCTTGAGCCTGTCGGTGTGTAGCAAAGTGCATGGCAGCGCCGAGATCTGGAGCTGTAACTACGGTCAGGGACAGTACATGTCGTTTACGGCCCACTGGGTGAATGTGGTCCCTTTGCAGCAGCAGCAGCAACTTGGACAGGTCACGCCGCTTCGGCCTCCGCGCTCCCTGCCCGTTGGGCCTGTGACACCATGCGACTCGGCCTCCTCATCCTCCGCCATCTCCTCACCCTCCACTGTAGGCTCAAGTCTCAGTGCCCCTCCAGTCTACCATGTGTGCAGGGCACGGAGGTGTCACGCAGTGCTTCACATGGTTTGTCTTGGCGAACGGAGTCACACAGGGGAGGAATTGCTTAAATGTATTCATCAGGAAATCCAAACATGGCTTACTCCAAGAAAACTTAAAATGGGAATCATGGTTACCGACAATGGGAAGAACATTTTGTCTGCGCTGCGCCAAGGAAGCCTGACCCATGCCCCCTGCATGGCTCACGTCTTCAATCTGGTTGTCAAGCGGTTTCTGAAGTGTTCCCCCCATCTGCAAGACATCCTAACAACTTCAAGGAAACTTTGCATGCACTTCAGCCACTCCTACACCGCCAAACACACCCTTCTTGAGCTACAGCGTCAGAATGGTATCCCCCAACATAGTCTGATTTGCGATGTTTCCACCCGTTGGAATTCCACCCTTCACATGTTGGACCGATTATATGAACAGAGAAAAGCCATCACGGATTTCCTGATGATCCAAGCAGATAGGGGGACTCCCCTGTGTAACTTCAATGTCAACCAGTGGCAGCTCATACGTGACACCTGCCGTTTGCTCAGGCCCTTTGAGGATGCCACTTTATTTGTCAGTCGGCAGGATTACGGGATGAACGACGTGATTCCACTGCTTCATGTACTACAGCACATGTTGGAAACCATGGCTGGTCAGGGCACTGGAGACATGGCGTTTACATCTTACGGCCACATGAACCCCGTTGGAGCTGAACTGGAGGAGGAGGAGGAAGAGGAGGAGGAGGAGTTGCCCAGCGAAACACAGTTTAGGCTTGGCGAAATGGCTGGTTTATCTAGTCAGCGGACAGGAGAGGAGGAGCAGGAGCAGCCAGAGGAGCTAGAGGTTTTTGAGGAAGGCGAGACAGAGGACCCGGGCACACCGTGGCAGTATGCAGTGGAGATGGAGACAGGTAGTCCATCCGAGTCACTTGCGCAAATGGCACGAAGCATGCTCACGTGCTTGCGTAGTGACCCCAGAATTGTTTCCATCTGTCGGCGGGATGACTTCTGGCTGTCCACCTTATTGGACCCTCGCTTCCGGCACAAAATGGGGGCATTTTTTAAACCCACCGAGAGGGAGGACAAACTGAACTACTACAAAGACATTCTACGTAGGCAGTTGGCCGATGCCTATCTGCGCCATGGTCCATACTCTCGCAGGTCTGACTCGAGGGGACCTCTGCGCTCACCTTCCACTGCCATGGCCGCTGGGGGGGTTGGCAGGAGCAGCAGCAGCAGCTCCATCAGCAGCAGCAGCAGCCTCAGTCTTCAGTCGCTAATGAGTAGCTTTCTACACCCGCATAGTGAGGCTACTCATGAGCAGCAGGAAGACCTGGAGCAGGACCTCAACCAGCAGGTCATGTCATACTTTGACATGACCATGCCAACACACCTTGAGGATCCGCTGGACTTCTGGGCAGCCAAACTTGATTTGTGGTTGCAACTAGCAGAGTTTGCCCTGGAAAAGCTGTCCTGCCCGGCAAGTAGCGTGCCATCTGAGCGGGTGTTTAGGGCGGCGGGGGCCATAGTTACGGCGAGGAGAACTCGTCTGTCAACTAAAAATGTGGAGAGACTCACCTTTGTCAAAATGAATCAGGGATGGATCAGCCAGGATTTCCACCCACCAATGCCTGATGCATGCGACTAGATTCAGCATGGTGCCACGTTTTACACTTTCCAAATGGTGCAAAACATATTTATGTCTTTAGGCCATTTTTTGGGCTCCTGCTGCTGCTGCTGCCAACTTCTGCCAACTCCAGGGTGTGATTCATCCAATTTTTGGGCTCCTGAAGCCAACTCCAGTGTATATTTGGGCTCCTGCTGCTGCTGCTGCCAACTCCAGGGTGTGAATCATCCAATTTTTGAGCTCCTGAAGCCAACCCCAGGGTCTCTTTAAAGTAATATTTGGGCTCCTGCTGCTGCTGCTGCCAACTTCTGCCAACTCCAGGGTGTGATTCATCCAATTTTTGGGCTCCTGAAGCCAACCCCAGTGTCTCTTTAAAGTAATATTTGGGCTCCTGCTGCTGCCAACTCCAGGGTGTGATTCATCCAATTTTTGGGCTCCTGAAGCCAACTCCAGTGTATATTTGGGCTCCTGCTGCTGCTGCTGCTGCTGCCAACTCCAGGGTGTGATTCATCCAATTTTTGGGCTCCTGAAGCCAACCCCAGTGCCTCTTTAAAGTAATGTTTGGGCTCCTGCTGCTGCTGCTGCCAACTCCAGGGTGTGATTCATCCAATTTTTGGGCTCCTGAAGCCAACTCCAGTGTATATTTGGGCTCCTGCTGCTGCTGCTGCCAACTCCAGGGTGTGATTCATCCAATTGTTGGGCTCCTGAAGCCAACCCCAGGGTCTCTTTAAAGTAATGTTTGGGCTCCTGCTGCTGCTGCTGCTGCCAACTTCTGCCAACTCCAGGGTGTGATTCATCCAATTTTTGGGCTCCTGAATCCAACTCCAGTGTATATTTGGGCTCCTGCTGCTGCTGCTGCCAACTCCAGGGTGTGATTCATCCAATTGTTGGGCTCCTGAAGCCAACCCCAGGGTCTCTTTAAAGTAATGTTTGGGCTCCTGCTGCTCCTGCTGCTGCTGCCAACTCCAGGGTGTGATTCATCCAATTTTTGGGCTCCTGAAGCCAACTCCAGTGTATATTTGGGCTCCTGCTGCTGCTGCTGCCAACTCCAGGGTGTGATTCATCCAATTGTTGGGCTCCTGAAGCCAACCCCAGTGTCTCTTTAAAGTAATATTTGGGCACCTGCTGCTGCTGCTGCCAACTCCAGGGTGTGATTCATCCAATTTTTGGGCTCCTGAAGCCAACTCCAGTGTATATTTGGGCTCCTGCTGCTGCCAACTCCAGGGTGTGATTCATCCAATTGTTGGGCTCCTGAAGCCAACCCCAGGGTCTCTTTAAAGTAATGTTTGGGCTCCTGCTGCTCCTGCTGCTGCTGCCAACTCCAGGGTGTGATTCATCCAATTTTTGGGCTCCTGAAGCCAACTCCAGTGTATATTTGGGCTCCTGCTGCTGCTGCTGCCAACTCCAGGGTGTGATTCATCCAATTTTTGGGCTCCTGAAGCCAACCCCAGTGTCTCTTTAAAGTAATGTTTGGGCTCCTGCTGCTGCTGCCAACTCCAGGGTGTGATTCATCCAATTTTTGGGCTCCTGCTGCTGCCAACTCCAGTGTCTCTTTAAAGCAATGTTTGGGCTCCTGCCCCTCATAGTGATGCCACTTCAACTCTCTTGAATTCAATTGTGCCACTCTGCGATTCTATTAGCGATGCCTCTGATCTGCATGTGATATTTCTTCAAAGTATTATTTAACTAACCCAGCACGCATCCTGTGCGTGTTACAGCAAGGCAGAATGGTTTACAACCCTATTGAGGCTCTAGGAGGCTCAGAAATAGCCGTTTTTAATAGCGATTCGTCGCGAATTTATTCGGGTCGAAACGATTTTTGTCGGAAAATTCGGCGAATCAGTCGAATCGAATTTTTCAAAAGTTCGCTCATCTCTAGCTGCTACTTTGTTGTGGATGCCTAGTTTTATCCTGCCCAGTTTTACATCACTACTACTGTACTCATGTGGCCAGTTAAAATGACCTGCCCCCTGTAGCTAATCAGCTAATCATTGTCTGTGCATACTGCCTTCTGTTTTGCTTGATTACTTAGTGGTCTGACTTAAGCAACACTAAATTGTTGCCTCCTACAAAAATGTGTTTCCCACTGGTTCCACTTAGGACTTGGTTTATGCTGTATGTGTGATTTGATGATTAATTGGTGTTAATATTGGTTTTGGATGTAAATTTAGGTGATTTGAGTTATCCCCTGCTTCCCTGGCTCCTGACACCCTTTTGAAGACTCCAGACAGAGGCCTGTAATCGAGCCCATCACCTTACTCGGGCTGTTGTGGAGTGCACCTTTGGCCTATTGAAGTCGCTGTTTTGGTGTCCGGACCACACAGCGGGCACCCTCCAATACAAGACTAACAAGGTTGTTCAAATCATCATGGCCTGTATTGCCCTCCATAGTTTGGCTTAATGAAGAGGGTGTCGGCATATGTGGAGGAGCCAACCCCTGCTGCAGCTCCCAAGATACATGACCTACTGTATTCCAGTACCACGAGCTGTGCTACCCAATCTGTTTGCCAGCATTGTGTCAGCAACTCGTTTTCTTAATTTGTGTTGATGCATTTGTGTATTTTGCCTTGTTTTTGTTTACCCCCTTTTGCGTTTTTGTGTGTAAAATTAAAACAGCTATAACAAGTAGATGTTTGATGCCTTTCATTTAGGGGATATGTCTACATATGAACACTCCCATTGGTGGCTCAAGGGCAACACAGTGCCCAAAATTCAGCAAAATAAATGTTTGCCCCCTGCAAAAACAAAAGAATTTCCCCCAAAAGTCCAGCAGCCGTGATTAGGGTGAAGTGGCCTGATTTACACTCTCGGCTGGTTGGCATGCCTCAGGCAGTAGGCGCATACTGGCATTTTTTGGTTGTGGCACCTCTGAACTTCAACCACTGCATCCATTCCCTCCTGGATCTTCCTGGTGGTACGGTGCACCACTTTAAAATAGCAGGTGGAGTCGCATCTAAAGGTTTGGCTATTGGGAGTGGGAGGAATGGTGGGGCCTTGGGCTTGGGCTGCGGTACCTTGGCCGGGTGCTATGGCTACCTCAGCCTTGTCTGTGTCCCGGGCTCTGGTGGCACCTATGGAATGGTACAGTGAGCTCCTAAGTCAGCAGTGACAAGAAAATCTGAACCTCAGCTGTGTTCCTTTATACCTAATTGAGTGGGAAATTGTGGTGGAAACTATTTGGTTTATTTACCAGGCCATTACAGGCACCAGAAACCTATAGGTTACATAGGCATATGGACGCAAGCACACTTCCAGGGTCCACTAGGGTGCATTGGTGCTTGTGCACCTTGGCACAGGGGTGTGTCATACAGACAACATCCCAAGCTCCAACATGGCACCCACTGTGTTCACCGGTAAGCAGCAGGAGGAAATTATGATAAGTCACACTTTAATGCCTACTCATGTGTGCCGCATTACACTCCTGCCAAAGTGCCAACAGGTGACAGTGGCCACAAGTGAAGGCACATGGCAATGGAGTAATACATGGAGTAATTGTGGAGGCCAGGCCTTCCAATGTTACAGGCTCACAGTACTTTGTTTCCACTGTCACATGGATAACTCTGGCATGTTTGTATGCAACGCAGGAGTACCTAAGTGATTCATATTTGACATTTCTATGCAATCCACTACTACCGTGGGAAGGGAGATTTGGCTTTGCCTTGTTGCTGAACACGGTCAGCGAGCCCTATCCGACAGTCGAAGGTTAGGCATGCCTTTTGGCCTATGTGTGTCTACGCTTGCAATCCTCTACCACTGTGGAATGGGAGAGCTGGCTTTGCCTTGTTGCTGGCCGTGGTCATTGAGCACTATCTGACATAAGGAGCAGAGTGGAGAGTTAGGCGCGCCTTTGGGCTTAAGCTCACTGGTTGTTCCTTCAAAACTTTCATGGAGCATAGGTATGACTTCAAGCCCAACACACGTGAAAAGAGGAAATTGGCAGAGGAAGTGGCAGCCCATGTGAGTGGTGAAGGGATGTCTCCTTACACCCTCACCCAAATAATGCAGCACTGGTCAGACCTTAAATGGCAAAAGGGGCCCTGTGTGCGGAGGTCTACAGCTAGATCTTTCCAGGTAGGTGGATGTACAAGAGAAAAGGTGAGCAATTTTTTTTGTAGCTGTGGAGTTCTGACTGTGGATCAAGTCCAGGTTGGCCCCCTAAAACTATGCATCAACCAGTTTGAGTAAGTATGAAAAAAGTGTGTGAATGTACAGGCACACATGTGGACAGACATGTGGCAATGTATATTTTTGTCTCTTTCAGATGCCATGTTGGTCCCAACAAAAATGTTCATGTTGGTCCCAACAAAAATTTTACAAAAATTAAAAAAAATTATATATTGTATTACGTTAATAACTATTTGTTAACAAGAAAAGTTAGTAGAACAAACAAAAAAAGTGTTTAATAAAACAAGTGTATTAAAGTTATATGCTGCGTGGGGGCGTGTTTTCTATGCAACTATATAAAGCAGACACAAACCAAACAAACAGCAGTGTAAAGCAGAACACCAAAACAGAATGTGATCAAAGTAGGAGGTGAGTAACAGTGAGTAGAATCAGATAACATGTCAACTGAGGTACAAAGGTAAGTATGTGCAAGGGCACGCAGACTACAAGGGATGCCCTAGATGCCAGCAGGGGTGAGAAGGTAAGTATTTGCAAGGACATGCAGACTACATGGGATGCCCTACATGCCAGCAGGGGGGGACAAAGTTAAGTACATACCAGGACTTGCAGACTACAAGGGATGCCCTAGATGCCAGCAGCATCTTAATATTGCTGGTAAAAGCCACGGACACGGCACACCGAGAACAATGGGGTCCACAACAAGTTACATTGGAAAACAAGTAGAACTCGGATTCTGAGACTACTTCGGCGGCAAATAACGTAAATGGTTGGCTAAATCATATGTGTACGCAAAGCAAGTATGTCCCCTTACGCATGAACAAACTTTTCACGAAAAGCATCTGTGTGCATTCACAATTTCCTGGTAACCGAGATCATTCCTTAAAAAAACGAGCATTTACGAGCAGGCACTGAATCAGGACAATGCTCAATAATTTTTTTCCTACTTTCATCCTTAGTACAAATATGCAAAATAATAGTTTAAATCTTTTTATTGTCATTCAAGGACAAGCAAACAATTAAAGCATTTGCCGTTAGTATGGGTGGGATTGATAACATGTCAGATCTCATGGTCACTGCTGTACTTTGTTAAAAAGAGCCTGTAAAATGACCAAACCTTTGGCTGAACTACCACTTGGCTCAATCTTTGTAGACTGTAGTGGAACATTAAGGCTGACAAAAAGTCATTTATTATATTTTGGTATTTCTAAGTGTAACAGTGAATAACAGTTGGGACTGATATGGTAATGGATTGCAGTAGGATGTATTTAGCTTTGGATTAATATTACAAAACCTATGATTAGGACTAGGGATTAGAGATGAGCGAACTTTTGAAAAATTCGATTCAACTGATTCGCCGAATTTTCCGACAAAAAACTGTTCGACCCGAATTTATTCGCGACAAATCGCTATTAAAAATGGCTATTTCTGAGCCTCCTAGAGCCTCAATAGGGTTGTAAACCATTCTGCCTTGCTGTAACACGCATAGGATGCGTGCTGGGTAAGTGAAATAATACTGTAAATAATTAGGACATGCAGATCAGAGGCATCGCTAATAGAATCGCAGAGCGGCACAATTGCAGAGAGTTGAGGTGGCATCACTATGAGGGGCCCCTATAGTGCCTGAAAAACACACCCTGGAGTTGGCAGCAGCAGGAGCCCAAAAATTAGCTGTATCACACCCTGGAGTTGCAAGCAGCAGCAGCAGCAGCTGCAGGAGCCCAAACATTGCTTTAAAGAGACACTGGAGTTGGCTGCAGGAGCCCAAAAATTGGATGAATTACACCCTGGCGTTGCAAGCAGCAGCAGGAGCCCAAACATAGCTTTAAAGCGACACTGGCGTTGGCAGCAGGAACCCAAAAATTGGATGAATCACACCCTGGAGTTGCAAGCAGCAGCAGGAGCCCAAACATAGCTTGAAAGAGACACTGGAGTTGGCTGCTGGAGCCCAAAAATTGGATGAATCACACCTGGAGTTGCAAGCAGCAGCAGGAGCCCAAACATTGCTTGAAAGAGACACTGGAGTTGGCTGCAGGAGCCCAAAAATTGGATGAATCACACCCTGGAGTTGCAAGCAGCAGCAGGAGCCCAAACATTGCTTGAAAGAGACACTGGAGTTGGCTGCAGGAGCCCAAAAATTGGATGAATCACACCTGGAGTTACAAGCAGCAGCAGCACAAACATTGCTTTAAAGAGACACTGGATTTGGCTGCAGGAGCCCAGAAATTGGATGAATCACACCCTGGAGTTGCAAGCAGCAGCAGGAGCCCAAAAATTGGATGAATCACACCCTGGAGTTGCAAGCAGCAGCAGGAGCACAAACATTACGTTAAATAGACACTGCAGTTGGCTGCAGGAGGCCAAAAATTGGAATGATAACACCCTGTAGTTGCAAGCAGCAGGAGCCCAAACATAGCTTGAAAGAGACACTGTAGTTGGCTGCAGGAGGCCAAAATTTGGATGAATCACACCCTGGAGTTGCAAGCAGCAGCAGGAGCCCAAACATTACTTTAAGGAGACACTGGAGTTGGCTGCAGGAGGCCAAAAATTGGATGAATCACACCCTGGAGTTGAAAACAGCAGCAGCAGGAGCCCAAACATAACTTGAAAGAGACACTGGAGTTGGCTGCAGGAGCCCAAAAATTGGATAAATCACACCCTGGAGTTGCAAGCAGCAGCAGCAGGAGCCCAAACATAGCTTGAAAGACACTGGAGTTGGCTGCAGGAGCCCAAAAAATTGGATGAATCACACCCTGGAGTTACAAGCAGCAGGAGCCCAAACATTGCTTGAAAGAGACACTGGAGTTGGCAGCAGGTGCCCAAAAATTGGCCTAAAGACACACTGGAGTTGCAAGCAGCAGCAGCAGCAGCCCAAAATTGCCAGAAAGACACACCCTGGATTTGGCAGTAGCATGAAGAGAACATATACAGATTTTCAACACATATATCTTATCCGAAGAATAAAAAGTAAGAGTAACGTAAAGCATTTTCTCAATAATTTCTTGTGATCTAATGCGGAGGATCTATTAGTAACATAGTAACATATTAGTAACATAGTAACATATAAGGCCTCATTTCATCAAGCAGAGGTCTCTGCAGAATAGGGGTGAGTGGCAGCAGGAGTCTCAGTGAGAGGCCTGATCTCCCGGGATCAGCTAGCGGTCTTGTCTTGAATAGCAACCCATCTGCCATCAACCATTGGTTAACACTAGAGATGAGCGAACTTTTGAAAAATTCGATTCGACTGATTCGCCGAATTTTCAGACAAAAATCGTTTCGACCCGAATAAATTCGCGACGAATCGCTATTAAAAACGGCTATTTCTGAGCCTCCTACAGCCTCAATAGGGTTGTAAACCATTCAGCCTTGCTGTAACACGCACAGGATGCGTGCTGGGTTAGTTAAATAATACTTTGAAGAAATATCACATGCAGATCAGAGGCATCGCTAATAGAATCGCAGAGCGGCACAATTGCAGAGAGTTGAAGTGGCATCACTATGAGGGGCAGAAGGAGCCCAAATATACACTGGAGTTGGCCTCAGGAGCCCAAAAATTGGATGAATCACACCCTGGAGTTGGCAGAAGTTGGCAGCAGCAGCAGCAGCAGGAGCCCAAATATACACTGGAGTTGGCTTCAGGAGCCCAAAAATTGGATGAATCACACCCTGGAGTTGGCAGAAGTTGGCAGCAGCAGCAGCAGGAGCCCAAATATACACTGGAGTTGGCCTCAGGAGCCCAAAAATTGGATGAATCACACCCTGGAGTTGGCAGGAGTTGACAGTAGCAGCAGCAGCAGGAGCCCAAATATACACTGGAGTTGGCCTCAGGAGCCCAAAAATTGGATGAATCACACCCTGGAGTTGGCAGAAGTTGGCAGCAGCAGCAGCAGGAGCCCAAATATACACTGGAGTTGGCCTCAGGAGCCCAAAAATTGGATGAATCACACCCTGGAGTTGGCAGGAGTTGACAGTAGCAGCAGCAGGAGCCCAAATATACACTGGAGTTGGCCTCAGGAGCCCAAAAATTGGATGAATCACACCCTGGAGTTGGCAGAAGTTGGCAGCAGCAGCAGCAGGAGCCCAAATATACACTGGAGTTGGCCTCAGGAGCCCAAAAATTGGATGAATCACACCCTGGAGTTGGCAGAAGTTGGCAGCAGCAGCAGCAGGAGCCCAAATATACACTGGAGTTGGCCTCAGGAGCCCAAAAATTGGATGAATCACACCCTGGAGTTGGCAGGAGTTGACAGTAGCAGCAGCAGGAGCCCAAATATACACTGGAGTTGGCCTCAGGAGCCCAAAAATTGGATGAATCACACCCTGGAGTTGGCAGAAGTTGGCAGCAGCAGCAGCAGGAGCCCAAATATACACTGGAGTTGGCCTCAGGAGCCCAAAAATTGGATGAATCACACCCTGGAGTTGGCAGGAGTTGACAGTAGCAGCAGCAGGAGCCCAAATATACACTGGAGTTGGCCTCAGGAGCCCAAAAATTGGATGAATCACACCCTGGAGTTGGCAGAAGTTGGCAGCAGCAGCAGCAGGAGCCCAAATATACACTGGAGTTGGCCTCAGGAGCCCAAAAATTGGATGAATCACACCCTGGAGTTGGCAGAAGTTGGCAGCAGCAGCAGCAGGAGCCCAAATATACACTGGAGTTGGCCTCAGGAGCCCAAAAATTGGATGAATCACACCCTGGAGTTGGCAGGAGTTGACAGTAGCAGCAGCAGGAGCCCAAATATACACTGGAGTTGGCCTCAGGAGCCCAAAAATTGGATGAATCACACCCTGGAGTTGGCAGGAGTTGACAGTAGCAGCAGCAGGAGCCCAAACATTACTTCAAAGAGACCCTGGGGTTGGCTTCAGGAGCCCAAAAATTGGATGAATCACACCCTGTGGAGAGTCATGTGGAGAAAAAGTAGCTTAGTTAGTAATATCTACATAAAATTATGAATAAACAAATGCAAAAGTTTGCCAAAGTGAAGTTTTGTTTGAGGGTGTGTTTCCACCTTTTAATTAAATCAGAAACAAGAAGGTATCATTGCCTCTGACTAATTAGCCCTCAAAAATTCTTGGAATTTTTAATCTGGAATCATGTCTGATCCGTCTTATCCGAAGAATATTAATAAAAAGTAAGAGTAACGTAAAGGATTTTTTATCAATACTTACTTGTGGTCCGATGCGGAGGAATGTCTGTAACTGGAGAGCAGCGCCTTAAATCTGTTTTGCACGATCCATCTTTCTTGGTCTGGCCCCGTCATCAATCTACTGGAATACATCAGGCATTGTTGGGAGGAAAGCTTGGCTGATCCATGCGCCATTCATTTCCACGCAGGGCAGTCTCTGGAAAAAAAAAGTCTGTATAAACCAGGGTCTTTTTCATATAAAAACAAATGGTTATTCTTGCTTTTCAACCATATGTTCCACAGCTTTACCAGTCATTGTGTCAGCCAATGAAGCAACTTTGTCTCGAAGTGCTGCAAAAGCAGTCCACTGCATCACAAGTGGCATCTGACACCCCCAGTCAACTGTCTGTCTGTTATGCTTTGGGTTCAGCTCCACTATCCATTGATCTGATATCCAAGATCTGATAATCATAAAATTCAGCAGCTACTGCCCAGCCAAGAAGTGGAGGAGACACTCGCCTCTTCTTCCACTATCCGGCAATTAGTGATGAGGAGAGTGTCGTGGGAGGAGGTGTTGCAAGCCGAGGTAGTGGAAGAGGGTCCCTGGAGTCTGCGGCGGTGGCGGCGGCAGCAGCAGCGAATTATTGCGGACTGTTGGTAGGAAAAATCAGCTACTCAGCGATGTGGCAGTGTTCCATGCAGCATCCTGTGGAGAAAAAGTAGGTTAGTTAGTGTATATACATAAAATTATGAATAGACAAATGCAATAGTATTGCGAAAGTGAAGTTTTGTTTGAGGGTGTGTTTCCACCTTGCAATTAAATCAGAAACAACTAGCTATCATTTGCCTCTGAATAATTAGCCCTCAAAAATTCTTGGAATTTTTAATCTTGATGTCTGAGGGATTTCTCCTCTCAGACAGCGTCACCATAAGTCCAGCCTGCTGCATTACCCAGTGGTGGACCTTTCAGAGAACTGATGGCTTGTGCCGAGCCGAGGTGGAGAGTCACATGGCATGGTTGTTGAACAGAAGGTGGGCCAGTCCTTTAGCCTGTCAGTGTGTACCAAAGTGCACAGTGTTGTCTACGCCTGGAGCTGTAACTATAGACTCATGGTGGACAATATATATCCTTTTAGGCCCCCTTGGTGATTGTGGTTTCACGCTGTTCTTCACATGGTTTTCCTTGACCATCAGAGTCACACATGGGAGGAACTACTAAAAATGAGAACTCAATCCATGAAAGCATTGCTTAATCCACGAAAACTGCAAATTTGGACCCATGGTGACTGACACTTGGAAGAACATCTTGTTTGCGCTGCGACAAGGAAGCCAGAGTCATGCGTCCTGACATGGCACACGTGTTCAGTCTAGTTTTGAAGTCTTGCCCCCATCTGAAAGACATCCGAACAACAGGAAAGAAAGTTAGCATGCACTTCTGGCACTCCTACACCACCAAGCACAACCTTATTGAGCCTCAGCGTCACAACGGTGTACCCCACCATAGTCTGATTTGCGATGTTTCCACCCGTTGGAATTCCACCCTCCATATGCAGGATCCACTATAGCAGTGGTCCCCAACCCTGTCCTCAAGGCCCACCAACAGGCCAGGCTTTGCAGATCTCCACAAAGATGCTCAGGTGGAGTAATTAGTGCAGCTGCAGAGCAATAGAGCTGGCTATTTGGAGATCCAAAAAACATGACATGTTGGTGGGCCTTGAGGACAGGGTTGAGGACCACTGCACTATAGGAACAGAGAAAAGCCATCACGGATTTCTGGATGATCCAAACGGATAGGGGGACACCCCTGTGTAAATTCAATGTAAACCATTGGCAGCTCATACGTGACACCGACCGTTTGCTCAGGCCCTTTGAGGAAGCTACATTATTAGTCAGTTGCCAGGACTATGAGATGAACGATGAGATTCCACTGCTTCATGTACTACAACACATGTTGGAAAGCATGGCTGGTCAGGGCACTGGAGACATGGCACATACATTTCACAGCCACATGAAGCCTGTGGGGGCTGAAGTGGAGGAGGAGGAGGGGGTGGGGCACAGCAAACCACAGTTTAGGTTTCACAAAATGACCATTTTATCTAGTCATCTGACAGGAGAGGAGGAGCAGGAGCAGCCACAGGAGCTAGAGGGTTGTGAGTAAGGCGAGACAGAGGACCCAGACACACCATGGCAGTTTACAGTGGAGATGGAGACAGGTAGTCCCTCCGAGTCACTTGCACAAATGGCACGATGCATGCTCACATGCATGCGTACTAGTGAGCGCAGAATTGTCTCCATTTGTCAGCGGGAAGACTTCTGGCTCTCCAACTTATTGGACCCTCGCTTCCGGCACAAAATGGGGGCATTTTTTACGCCCACTGAGAGGGAGGACAAACTGACCTACTACAGAGACATCCCACGTAGTCAGTTGGGCGATGTCTATCTGCGCCATGGCCCATACTCCCGCAGGTCTGACTCGGGGGGAAGTCTGCGATCACCTTCCACTGCCATGGCTGCTGGGGGGGTGGAAGGAGCAGCAGCAGCAGCTCCATCAGCAGCAGCCTCAGTCTTCAGTCGCTAGTGAGTAGCTTTCTACACCCGCATAGTGAGTCTACTCATGAGCAGCAGGAAGACCTGGAGCTGGACCTCAAACAGCAGGTCATGTCATACCTTGACATGACCATGCCAACACACCTTCAAGATCCACTGGATTTGCTGGGAAGCCAAACTTGACTTGTGCCCGCAACTAGCAGAGTTTGCCCTGGAAAAGCTGTACTGGCCGGACAGTAGTTGATTTAGATGGCAACTGGGCTGCTCTATATAACGAAGCAAAATGGCAAATTTACCTCACTATATAAGCTATTGCCCCTCAGATTTACACAGGGGCTGCTCTATATTATGCTGCAAAATGGCAAATTAACCTCACAATATAAGCTATTGCAGCTCTATATAAATAAAAATAAATAAATAAAAAAAGGGCCTGTAGAAGCTTATTTAGTATAACAGATAGGGTGACATGTGCTGGTTTGGGATGCCCATATGGGCTAGTGTTTTGGCAGCAGTACAAAAACCAATGCAAAATGCAATAGCTTAATAAAGCTGATGCTGATCAACGCTTATTTAGTATAACAGATGGGGTGCAACATGCAGGTTTGGGATGCCCTGCGGCCTGGTGTATTTAAAGCAGACCAAAACAAATTCAAAATGCAATAACTTAATAAAGCTGAGGCTGTAGATGCTTATTTAGTATAAACAGGTAGGGTGCAAGGTGCAGCTTTGGGGTGCCCTGCGGCCTGGTTAAATGAAAGCAGTCAAAAAGGAAGTGCAAACTGAAGTAGCTTAATGAAGCTGATGCTGATCAACGCTTATGTTGTATACCAGATAGGGTGCAAGGTGCAGCTTTGGGGTGCCCTGCGGCCTGGTTTATTAAAATCAGTCAAAAACAAGTGCAAACTGAAGTAGCCTGATCAACGCTTATGTTGTATAACAGATAGGTTTAAAATAGCATGTGCCTTGGGATGCCCGTGTGGCCTGTTATATTTCAAGCTGAACAAAAAGTAACAATAATCCAAGTATGAGACATCATTTTGACCTTCTTCACAGCGCCATACTTTGAAAAAAAAAAATTAATTTCATGCCGATCAATCCAAAGGTCAATGCCCCTAACAAAAATAGTGTTCAGGATAAGTTTTCCTTCTGGAAGGACGTAACCTTTAGTTTACATGCTTGGGGTAGGTTATCTTACAAATTGGGATACCCCAGGCAGCAGTGTCATTGAAAGAGACAGATTGTAATGCAGGCCATACGCAAGCAGAGAAACTCAGGCTGCAACAGGCCTATTTAGTTTACATGGTTGGGGTAGGTTATCTTACATGGGATACCCCACTGTATATGAAACCGAATATAAATGCACACCCAAAAGTGGACACTCAGCCTCCAAGAGGCCTGCTTAGTTTAAATAAGAGAGCTGCTTAGTATGGTAGGTAGGTTATGTTATGTTACAGAATGGGATGCCCCAAGCAGACTTGAGATCAGTATATATGCACACAGCAGCAGTGTGTTAGCAGGCTCATACAGGCCAAATTTCTTTAAATAAATGTGCAGCTTACAGTAAATGCAGAGGCTAATGGTATGTTACAGAATGGGATGCCCCAAAGCTGACTTGAGATCAGTATATATGCACACAGCAGCAGTGTGTTAGCAGGCTCATACAGGCCAAATTTCTTTAAATAACTGTGCAGCTTACAGTAAATGCAGAGGCTAATGGTATGTTACAGAATGGGATGCCCCAAAGCTGACTTGAGATCAGTATATATGCACACAGCAGCAGTGTGTTAGCAGGCTCATACAGGCCAAATTTCTTTAAATAACTGTGCAGCTTACAGTAAATGCAGAGGCTAATGGTATGTTACAGAATGGGATGTCCCAAAAACCAGAGAGCACCTGGCAGGCAGCAGTAAGACTATGCACAGCAAAAGTGTCTTTATCATGCCTAATTTCAATTAGAATAGGTGCAAATGGTTAGGTTCTTAAATAGAGGCTGGTGTAGTCACAGAATGGGATGCCCTAAAAACCAGCAGTAAGTACACCTGGCAGGGACAAGTTGTGCTATGCCCAGCAAAAGTGTCTTTATCAGGCCTAATTTCAAATATGATAAGAGCAAATGCTTATATGGTCTTAAACAGAGGCTGCTTTAGTCACAGAATGGGATGCCCTGGGCAGGAATGGACCTGGCAGGGTCCAGTAGTGCTTTGGCCAGCAAAAGTGTCTTTATCAGGCTAATTTCAAATATGATAAGAGCAAATGCTTATATGGTCTTAAACAGAGGCTGCTGTAGTCACAGAATGGGATGCCCTGGGCAGGAATGGACCTGGCAGGGTCCAGTAGTGCTTTGGGCAGCAAAAGTGTCTTTATCAGGCCTAATTTCAAATATGATAAGAGCAAATGCTTATATGGTCTTAAACAGAGGCTGCTTTAGTCACAGAATGGGATGCCCTGGGCAGGAATGGACCTGGCAGGGTCCAGTAGTGCTTTGGCCAGCAAAAGTGTCTTTATCAGGCTAATTTCAAATATGATAAGAGCAAATGCTTATATGGTCTTAAACAGAGGCTGCTGTAGTCACAGAATGGGATGCCCTGGGCAGGAATGGACCTGGCAGGGTCCAGTAGTGCTTTGGCCAGCAAAAGTGTCTTTATCAGGCCTAATTTCAAATATGATAAGAGCAAATGCTTATATGGTCTTAAACAGAGGCTGCTTTAGTCACAGAATGGGATGCCCTGGGCAGGAATGGACCTGGCAGGGTCCAGTAGTGCTTTGGCCAGCAAAAGTGTCTTTATCAGGCTAATTTCAAATATGATAAGAGCAAATGCTTATATGGTCTTAAACAGAGGCTGCTGTAGTCACAGAATGGGATGCCCCAACAGGAATGGACCTGGCAGGGTCCAGTAGTGCTTTGGCCAGCAAAAGTGTCTTTATCAGGCCTAATTTCAAATATGATAAGAGCAAATGCTTATATGGTCTTAAACAGAGGCTGCTGTAGTCACAGAATGGGATGCCCTGGGCAGGAATGGACCTGGCAGGGTCCAGTAGTGCTTTGGCCAGCAAAAGTGTCTTTATCAGGCCTAATTTCAAATATGATAAGAGCAAATGCTTATATGGTCTTAAACAGAGGCTGCTTTAGTCACAGAATGGGATGCCCTGGGCAGGAATGGACCTGGCAGGGTCCAGTAGTGCTTTGGCCAGCAAAAGTGTCTTTATCAGGCCTAATTTCAAATATGATAAGAGCAAATGCTTATATGGTCTTAAACAGAGGCTGCTGTAGTCACAGAATGGGATGCCCCAACAGGAATCGACCTGGCAGGGTCCAGTAGTGCTTTGGCCAGCAAAAGTGTCTTTATCAGGCCTAATTTCAAATATGATAAGAGCAAATGCTTATATGGTCTTAAACAGAGGCTGCTTTAGTCACAGAATGGGATGCCCTGGGCAGGAATGGACCTGGCAGGGTCCAGTAGTGCTTTGGCCAGCAAAAGTGTCTTTATCAGGCTAATTTCAAATATGATAAGAGCAAATGCTTATATGGTCTTAAACAGAGGCTGCTGTAGTCACAGAATGGGATGCCCCAACAGGAATGGACCTGGCAGGGTCCAGTAGTGCTTTGGCCAGCAAAAGTGTCTTTATCAGGCCTAATTTCAAATATGATAAGAGCAAATGCTTATATGGTCTTAAACAGAGGCTGCTGTAGTCACAGAATGGGATGCCCCAACAGGAATCGACCTGGCAGGGTCCAGTAGTGCTTTGGCCAGCAAAAGTGTCTTTATCAGGCCTAATTTCAAATATGATAAGAGCAAATGCTTATATGGTCTTAAACAGAGGCTGCTTTAGTCACAGAATGGGATGCCCTGGGCAGGAATGGACCTGGCAGGGTCCAGTAGTGCTTTGGCCAGCAAAAGTGTCTTTATCAGGCCTAATTTCAAATATGATAAGAGCAAATGCTTATATGGTCTTAAACAGAGGCTGCTGTAGTCACAGAATGGGATGCCCCAACAGGAATCGACCTGGCAGGGTCCAGTAGTGCTTTGGCCAGCAAAAGTGTCTTTATCAGGCCTAATTTCAAATATGATAAGAGCAAATGCTTATATGGTCTTAAACAGAGGCTGCTTTAGTCACAGAATGGGATGCCCTGGGCAGGAATGGACCTGGCAGGGTCCAGTAGTGCTTTGGCCAGCAAAAGTGTCTTTATCAGGCTAATTTCAAATATGATAAGAGCAAATGCTTATATGGTCTTAAACAGAGGCTGCTGTAGTCACAGAATGGGATGCCCTGGGCAGGAATGGACCTGGCAGGGTCCAGTAGTGCTTTGGCCAGCAAAAGTGTCTTTATCAGGCCTAATTTCAAATATGATAAGAGCAAATGCTTATATGGTCTTAAACAGAGGCTGCTGTAGTCACAGAATGGGATGCCCTGGGCAGGAATGGACCTGGCAGGGTCCAGTAGTGCTTTGGCCAGCAAAAGTGTCTTTATCAGGCCTAATTTCAAATATGATAAGAGCAAATGCTTATATGGTCTTAAACAGAGGCTGCTTTAGTCACAGAATGGGATGCCCTGGGCAGGAATGGACCTGGCAGGGTCCAGAAGTGCTTTGGCCAGCAAAAGTGTCTTTATCAGGCTAATTTCAAATATGATAAGAGCAAATGCTTATATGGTCTTAAACAGAGGCTGCTGTAGTCACAGAATGGGATGCCCTGGGCAGGAATGGACCTGGCAGGGTCCAGTAGTGCTTTGGCCAGCAAAAGTGTCTTTATCAGGCCTAATTTCAAATATGATAAGAGCAAATGCTTATATGGTCTTAAACAGAGGCTGCTTTAGTCACAGAATGGGATGCCCTGGGCAGGAATGGACCTGGCAGGGTCCAGTAGTGCTTTGGCCAGCAAAAGTGTCTTTATCAGGCCTAATTTCAAATATGATAAGAGCAAATGCTTATATGGTCTTAATCAGAGGCTGCTGTAGTCACAGAATGGGATGCCCTGGGCAGGAATGGACCTGGCAGGGTCCAGTAGTGCTTTGGCCAGCAAAAGTGTCTTTATCAGGCCTAATTTCAAATATGATAAGAGCAAATGCTTATATGGTCTTAAACAGAGGCTGCTTTAGTCACAGAATGGGATGCCCTGGGCAGGAATGGACCTGGCAGGGTCCAGTAGTGCTTTGGCCAGCAAAAGTGTCTTTATCAGGCCTAATTTCAAATATGATAAGAGCAAATGCTTATATGGTCTTAAACAGAGGCTGCTGTAGTCACAGAATGGGATGCCCTGGGCAGGAATGAACCTGGCAGGGTCCAGTAGTGCTTTGGCCAGCAAAAGTGTCTTTATCAGGCCTAATTTCAAATATGATAAGAGCAAATGCTTATATGGTCTTAAACAGAGGCTGCTTTAGTCACAGAATGGGATGCCCTGGGCAGGAATGGACCTGGCAGGGTCCAGTAGTGCTTTGGCCAGCAAAAGTGTCTTTATCAGGCTAATTTCAAATATGATAAGAGCAAATGCTTATATGGTCTTAAACAGAGGCTGCTGTAGTCACAGAATGGGATGCCCTGGGCAGGAATGGACCTGGCAGGGTCCAGTAGTGCTTTGGCCAGCAAAAGTGTCTTTATCAGGCCTAATTTCAAATATGATAAGAGCAAATGCTTATATGGTCTTAAACAGAGGCTGCTTTAGTCACAGAATGGGATGCCCTGGGCAGGAATGGACCTGGCAGGGTCCAGTAGTGCTTTGGCCAGCAAAAGTGTCTTTATCAGGCCTAATTTCAAATATGATAAGAGCAAATGCTTATATGGTCTTAAACAGAGGCTGCTGTAGTCACAGAATGGGATGCCCTGGGCAGGAATGGACCTGGCAGGGTCCAGTAGTGCTTTGGCCAGCAAAAGTGTCTTTATCAGGCCTAATTTCAAATATGATAAGAGCAAATGCTTATATGGTCTTAAACAGAGGCTGCTTTAGTCACAGAATGGGATGCCCTGGGCAGGAATGGACCTGGCAGGGTCCAGTAGTGCTTTGGCCAGCAAAAGTGTCTTTATCAGGCTAATTTCAAATATGATAAGAGCAAATGCTTATATGGTCTTAAACAGAGGCTGCTGTAGTCACAGAATGGGATGCCCTGGGCAGGAATGGACCTGGCAGGGTCCAGTAGTGCTTTGGCCAGCAAAAGTGTCTTTATCAGGCCTAATTTCAAATATGATAAGAGCAAATGCTTATATGGTCTTAAACAGAGGCTGCTTTAGTCACAGAATGGGATGCCTCACAGCAGACTTAAGATCAGTTCAGTATATATGCACAGTTAGTTACTATAAGCAGCCTGAAAACGCTAACAAAGGCTGGATGAAAAAAAAAAAATCTCCCTGTCAGCCAGCTCCGTTTTTCCTACCTTTCCCTGGCTTTCTGTCTGTCTCCTGTCTGTCTCCTGTCTGTCTCCTGCCTGTCTCCTGCCTGTCTCCAGCCTGTCCCTGTCTGTCCCTGTCTCCAGCCTGTCTAACTGCCTCAGCTACACAGCGTTCTGTCTGTCACGAATGCAATAGAGAAATGAGGAAAAGCAAGATGGCCGCCGTTAAATACCGCTGTGTGACGTCACCGGGCTTGCTGGCTGCTGATAGGCTGCATGTGACTGCCCCAGCTTGCACTGGCGCGGGATACATGTCCAGACATGTCCCGTCCGCCATCTTAGAATGCCTGTAAATGTAAATGAATGGATGTTAAAGGAAAACTTCGAGTGATCGAATCGCGGGGAAATTCGGATTCGATCCGAATCGAATTTTTCCTGAAATTCGGATCGAATCCGGGTTCGTCCGGATCGATTCGCTCATCCCTAGTTAACACGATCATCCACTGCATAACAAGTGACATCTGACACCCCCAGTCAACGGTCTGTTGTATGTTATGCTTTGGGTTCAGCTCCACTATTCAGTGAGGACGATCTGATAATCAGAAAAATCTGCAGCTACTGGCCAGCCAAGAAGTGGAGGAGACACTTGCCGCTTCTTCCACTAGGCGGGCAAGTAGTGATAGGAGAGTGTCGTGGGAGGAGGTGTTGCAAGCATTTTGGCTCCTTAAGCAGACACTGTTGAGGAACCTGAGGAGGACATCAATGAGTTTTGAGGGCACTTTTAAAGGCTTGGAGTGATGGAGAGTGACAGATTTAGCGGCCAGCATGGTGGCAGAAGGGGAAAGTATGGAGGCAAATGTGCTCGGGGTAGACCACTCGCGCGGCAGGCTATCTTCCCAGGAGGTAGTGGAAGAGGGTCCCTGGAGTCGGCGGCGGCGGCGGCAGCAGCATCAGTGAATTAGTGTGGACTGTTGGTAGGAGAAATCAGCTACAAGCCCATGTTGCAGTTTTTCATCAAGCATCCGCAGGAGGTTAACATGGCTATATGAAAGATGTGTAGGCAGAAGGTGAAGTGTGGGCAGGGTCCCAATGTTGGACCCACAGCCCTGCGTCAACATTTGCAGCGTCACCATAAAGCGGCCTGGGAGAGTTGGCTCCAAAGTGGTGGTCCAGCCTGCTGCATTACCCAGTGGCACACCGCTCTCTGTTCCAGCCAGCCAAGGCTCCACCACCTCCTGTGTGTCATACCCATCCTCTGTCGCTCCAGATGCTCCTCCTCCTCTTAATCCGAGTCAGTCATTCTGCCAGCAATCCATTGCCAAGCCATGTCCAAGAGACAACAGTATGTGCCCACTCATCCAATGTGCAGAAGCTAAATGTGCTCCTGTATAAGTTGCTGGTGCTGCAGTCCCTCCCTTTTGAGTTGGTGGACCTTTCAGAGAACTGATGGCTTGTGAGGTGGAGAGTCCCATGCTGTCATTTCTTTGCGAAGAAGGCAGTACCAGCCCTGTACATTTTTGTTGAACAGAAGGTGGGGCAGTAATTTAGCCTGTCAGTGTGTACCAAAGTGCACAGCAGTGCCTACATCTGGAGCTGTAACTATGGTCAGGGACAATAAATATCCTTTTAGGACCACTGGGTGATTGTGGTTCCTGCACAACCACAAAAGCAACTTGGACAGGTCCCTCCGCTGTGGCCTCCACGCTCCTAGGCCTTTGTGCCTGTGACAGTGCACTTGCACTTAGCAATGGTGTCACAGAGAAAAGTGGCAAATTGTCAATTGCATATTAATTGTTAACATTTATCATATTTATAATAATAACATATAATAACATAACATAGCCACAATAACATATAACATAATAACAGTAACATATAAAATGTATCAACTTTTTTGGGGGGGGGGTTAATTTTGCATTGTTTTTTTTTTAATATTTAGTATTTTTTAGAAATATATATATATATATATATATATATATATATATATATATTTTTTTTTTTTTTTTTTTTTTTTTTTTTCCCATTGCCTTTTAATATTTTGTGAAATTTTGTACAATTTTTTTTTTAATTGTTTAATTTTTTTTTAGTTTATTTTCTAAATATTTATTTTTTCTCTTTTTTTTTAATTTTTGTTTTTTTTTCCCAGTGCCCTTCCAGCCTACCATGTGTGCAGGACATGGCGGTTTCACTCTGTTCTTCACATGGTTTGCCTTGAGCAACAGAGTCACACATGGGAGGAACTGCTAAAAATGAGAACTCAATACATGAAATCATAGCTTACTCCACGAAAACTGCAAATGGGACCCATGGTGACTGACACTGGGAAGAACATCTTGTCTGCGCTGCAACAAGGAAGCCTGAGCCATGCGTCCTTCCAATGGCACACGTGTTCAATCTAGTTGTCAAGCGTTTTCTGAAGTCTTCCCCCCATCTGAAAGACATCCTAACAATGGGAAGGAAACTTTGCATGCACTTCAGGCACTCCTACACCACCAAGCACACCCTTCTTGAGCTTCAGCGTCAGAACGGTATCCCCGAACATAGTCTGATTTGCGAACAGATAGGCTGCTAAGTGCAGGTTTGGGATGCCCTGCGGCCTAGTGTTTTGGCAGCAGGACAAAAAAAAATTCAAAATGCAATACTTTGATTTAGCTGAGGAAGGATGAACAAGCGTATTTAGTATAACAGATAGGCTGCTAAGTGCAGGTTTGGGGTGCCCTGCGCCCTGGTGTTTTTTTTGTTAAAGGCAGACCAAAAACCAACTCAAAATGCAATACTTTGATTAAGCTGAGGAAGGATGAACAAGCGTATTAAGTATAACAGGTAGGCTGCTAAGTGCAGGTTTGGGATGCCCTGCAGCCTGGTGTTTTTTTTGTTAAAGGCAGACCAAAAACAAATTCAAAATGCAATACTTTGATAAGGCTGAGTAAGGATGAACAAGCTTATTTAGTATAACAGATAGGCTGCTAAGTGCAGGTTTGGGATACCCAGGTGGGTTGGTGTTTTTTTTTTTTTTGTTAAAGGCAGACCAAAAACCAATTCAAAATGCAATACTTTGATTAAGCTAAGGAAGGATGAAAAAGCGTATTTAGTATAACAGATAGGCTGCTAAGTGCAGGTTTGGCATGCCCTGTGACCTGGTGTTTTTTTTGTTAAAAGCAGACCAAAAACCAATTCAAAATGAATACTTTGATTAAGCTGAGGAAGGATGAACAAGCGTATTTAGTATAACAGATAGGCTGCTAAGTGCAGGTTTGGGATGCCCTGCGGCCTGGTGTTTTTTTGTTAAAGGCAGACCAAAAACCAATTCAAAATGCAATACTTTGATTAAGCTGAGGAAGGATGAACAAGCGTATTTAGTATAACAGATAGGCTGCTAAGTGCAGGTTTGGGATACCCAGGTGGGCTGGTGTTTTTTTTGTTAAAGGCAGACCAAAAACCAATTCAAAATGCAATACTTTGATTAAGCTGAGGAAGGATGAACAAGCGTATTTAGTATAACAGATAGGCTGCTAAGTGCAAGTTTGGGATACCCAGGTGGGCTGGTGTTTTTTTTGTTAAAGGCAGACCAAAAACCAATTCAAAATGCAATACTTTGATTAAGCTGAGGAAGGATGAACAAGCATATTTAGTATAACAGATACGCTGCTAAGTGCAGGTTTGGGATACCCAGGTGGGCTGGTGTTTTTTTGGTTAAAGGCAGACCAAAAAATATTAAATCTAATCCAGTTATATGATAAATGCTTGTGTGTAACAGATAGGGTTAAATAAGCCACTGCATAGATGGCATGCACAGTGGCAAGGCAGATTTACAGCACAAAGAATGGAAATTGAATTGAAAACGGATCTGGCTAAAGAAAAAAAAAAAATTTCACTGTCACTTCTAAGCTGTCCCTGGCTGGATGGTTCCGGTTTTTCTTTCCGGTTTATCTTTCCCTGGCTCTGTCTGCCTCTCTGACTCTCCCTACCTATCTCTAACTCTCTGTCCCTGTCTGTAACGAGCTGTGCTCTGGCAGCAATAGAACGATGAAATGCGCAAAAGGAAGATGGCCGCCGCTTTATATAGCACGGTGACGTCATTGGGCTTCCTGGCTGCTGATAGGCTGCATATGACTTACCCATGATACCTTGCCCCAGGGGATATGTCCGGACATGTGCTTCCACCATTTTAGAATGCCTGTAATTGAAATAAATGGAGTTTAAAGGAAAACTTTGATCGATCGAATAGCAGGGAAATTCAGATTCATTCAGAATCGAATTTTTCATGAAATTCGGAACAAACCCGAATTGGTTCCGAATTCAGGAAAAATTCGTTTCTGAACGAATCCGAATTTTCCCGCGATTCGATCGACCGAAGTTTTCCTTTAAACTCCATTTTTTTCAATTACAGCCATTGTAAAATGGTGGATGGACATGTCCGGACATATCCCCTGGGGCAAGTTATCATGGGAAGGTCACATGCAGCAGCAAAAAGGAAGGTAGGATGTGCTCATCCAGTCAATATATAGCAGTCAAGAGGTGCTAGAGGGGTGTGACCACACACACTAAGCAAAAAAGAAAGTTAACCCTCTGCACACTCATACTATTGAAAAACCTAGCTAACACTTGTTAAGAACATGGACTGTTAGTTAACATAAATTGGAATGAATGTAAAAGTGAGATAGCCACGTCAAGGCCGTCCAATTAGTACCCCATCCCTTACATTACTAAGTTTAAAAGTTTGTGCAGACATTGCTACTTCTTTACTTGTGTGTGCACAAGCAATGCAATACATGAATCAGCCTGTCTAAAGACATTGCAATAACTTAAAGGAGCAGTATCGCGAATTTTTCTTGGTGACTTATATTTAAATGGTACTTGGAATGTAGGTAGGTGTTGGAGTAAGAATTACAAATGTAGAAAAAAATGATGTGTGTGTTGAACAGCTGGAGGCTAATAGCTCATGTTTATGTCTTGTCAGTGTTGGCCTGTTCCATGCTGAGGAGAGGGAGATACAAATGTATCAGTTCCATGCTGAGGAGAGGGGGAAACAATGTATCAGTTCCACGCTGAGGAGAATGTATCAAAGTCTCAGCTGTTCAGTGCTGGCAGCTGTCCAGCATCAGATAACAACATTGCAACATTGCCTGGCCAGAACTTATATATCTAAAACAGAGAGAAAAGCTCTAGAAGTCATTTAGCTGATTTTGACAGTTTTCCCTTCATGTTGGCTCTGCTGCAGAATCTTTTTACCAGTTTTTTTTATCAGTTTACCATTTTCTCTTTCATATTCTTATTTTTCTTTTTTCCATATGATCTTTCTTTCAGCTTTGTGTTTTTTGAGCAAAGCCCAACCCAGGATTTTCACTATCTGGAGTTTTGTTTTGTGCCCCTAGGGGCATCCCGACTTGGGATGCCCTGATATGTGAAATCCCCAAGTTCGCCTGTGAAAACGTACCTTTCCCTGTCCCACAGCGCATGCGTGGGCTCTCATCCAATCAGCTCTGTTTGCACGCAGATGGGAAGCCTGAGCAGTAACCTTCCTGGCTGCCCGGCCTGTCTAAATGACTATCTGCGTGAGCACCAGAAAAATGGGGGGATCTGTGGTTATCCAGGGGTCGTTTCACACAGTGGGCATCCTGATTTAGAATGGGGTTTTGTTCCACTTTAATACCTTTGGATTTTCCTGCACAGTTATTCAAAGAAGAATTTCAGTCATTTTCAGTCAGTTTAGTTTATTTTGTATAGATTTTACACATTTGAGTCACCTGGTCTCATAACAAAAGCAGCACCTCACACACACACAGCCGTTACCACTGATTACAGTGTCAGCCTCTGAGGTAAAGTGTTGCTAGGAGACCAGCAGATCCCCCTATTCAGCAAATGGACTGAGCCATTTTAATTATAAAATTTAAAAGAGAGGCATATCTTTTTTTTCTTTTTCTATCGCCAGATTATTCATACACATGTTATAAGCTATTGTGTGGCTATTTAATTATTTATCTTTTTTAATGCAAATTTCGCGATACTGCTCCTTTAACTTGCTTGCATACACACAATGAAAAATACTTTACTTGCCTGCACAGTGTTACAGTTCAAACTTAGTAATGTTAGGGACGGGGTACTAATTGGACGGCCTTGACGTAGCTACCTCGCTTTTACATTCATTGCAATCTATGTTAACTAACAGTCCATGTTCTTAACAAGAGTTAGCTAGGTTTTTCAATAGTATGAGTGTGCAGAGGGTTAACTTTCTTTTTTGCTTAGTGTGTGTGGTCACACCCCTCTAGCACCTCTTAACTGCTATATATTGACTGGATGAGTACATCCTACCTTCCTTTTTGCTGTTGCATTTGCAGGTCAGTGGCAAGATCTGTTGGATTGTAGCTCTCCCAATGTAACAGGGAGTCCAATTGGCCTCTACCTAAACCCTCTTTTTGAACTGTAACACTGTGCAGGCAAGTAAAGTATTTTTCATTGTGTGTGTGCAAGCAAGTTAAGTTATTGCAATGTCTTTAGACAGGCTGATTCATGTTTTGCATTGCTTGTGCACACACAAGTAAAGAAGTAGCAATGTCTGCACAAACTTTTAAACTTAGTAATGTTAGGGACGGGGTACTAATTGGACGACCTTGACATGGCTACCTCGCTTTTATATTCATTGCAATCTATGTTAACTAACAGTCCATGTTCTTAACAAGTGTTAGCTAGGTTTTTCAATAGTATGAGAGTGCAGAGGGTTAACTTTTTTTGCTTAAGGTCACATGCAGCCTATCAGCAGCCAGGAAGCCTGGTGACGTCACAGTGCTATATAAACGGTGGCCATCTTGCTTGTGCGCATTTCAGCGTTGTATTGCGGCCAGAACGGAGCTTGCTACAGACAGGGAGAGACTAACAGAGAGGCAGGGAGTGCCAGGGAGTGCCAGGGAGAGATAGGGAAGGATCCAAGCAGGGACAGCAGAGAAAGTGACAGGGTAACTTTTTTTATTTTCATTTCACTTAATTTGCCAGATCAGTTTTAAATTGCTATTGTTTGTGCTGTAAAAATTCCTGGCCACTGTGCATCCCATCTTGGCAGTGGCATATTTAACCCTATCTGTTACACACAAGCATTTCTTATAACTATTTTATATTAATTTTGTATAACTATTTTTTGTGTGTGCTGTAAAAACAAAAGGCCGCAGGGTATCCCAAACCTGCACATTTGACCCTATCTGTTACACTAAAGCAGCTTGTAAAGGCTATTTCTCATAAATATATTGCAGTTTGAATTGTTTTTGTGTGTGCCGTAAAAACACCAGGCCTCAGGGTATCCCAAACCTGCACATTTGACCCTATCTGTTACACTAAGGCCCTAATTTAAGAAGGGATAGCGTCAGGTAGCGCCTGGTTAATGAGAGATAGCGACAGATAGCGACTGGTAAACGCTGGACACGGCACGCAATTACACATTTATTCAACCTGAATCTGTTTAGCGACTGGAATAGCGACATGTAGCGGACGATTCATCAATTTCACAGCCTCAGCGAACAGCGCCATTGTTCTGCCTTGCACAGTGCCAGGTATTACCTCTCGCTACCAGTCGCTCTCCCATACATTTCTATCGCAGACACAATGTTTTTTTGAGGGGTTTTTATAATTTATTTTTTATTTTTTTAAATATAATGTATTAAGCATTATTTCTGAATTGTCTGGAATGTTTCCAATGTTTTTTTGTTTTTTTAAGAAAATGTATTTAGGAATGTGTCACTTGGATGTAAAAATCACAGCCCCCACGCTATATCCTTGAACTTTCTTTATTGAATCAGTGGTGTTGCGGCGAGGGCCAGTCGCTATGCCGAGTCGCTGTGTCGCAGGCGGCGGCGCTGTGCTGATCATACATGTGTTTTTTTTTTATTTTGGGTGAATGTTCTTTTAACGCCCACAGTCGCTGTTGTTGAATACGCAGCAGACACGGGCGCATCTGACTCATCACTAGCATGACTGCCTTTTTTGGGGGGGGGGGTTTGCGTATGCTAGCGAGTTGGTAAGTGTATGTTAGCGTATTTTAGCGATGATTTTTTTTTTTTTTTTTGCCTTTCACTTTCGTTTTGCAGCTTCCGGTTTCCACCTCTGAGGAATCACCATGCGGCCTAGATGCCCTGCCACACGCCTCCCCAGCTACACCTCCGATTCTTCCTCCCCAACTCCTCCCCACCCTCCCCTTCCTGTCTCCCTTGGCCCCTCAACATCCCCTGTTCCCCCCACAACCACAAAACAGCGCCGCAAAAGGGTGGATACGCGGGTTAACGGCCAGGTGGTTAAAGTGAGTATATGTTCCATTTATGTTGTGCAAGAATATAGCTTGTTATATATGTTTTTTACTGTATATATATATATATATGTATTGATGTTGTTTTTTTTTAATGTGTTTTTTTATAGGATTTTTGTGTAGCGGAATATGACTATGCCCGTGGTGCAAAGAGGCGCATAGCGTTGGAGGTGAAGGCCACTGTGTCCCGGCGCTTCCAGACAAATCTCAGTGTCCGTTCCATTATACAGAAGTGGTCGGATTTCAAGCGCCGGGACCCAGAGGGCGTTTATAGGCTCTATGATGCCTATGCTTCAGGTAAGTGTCACCTCACAACATGTAAATCCATACAATAATGTTGTATTATAATGTAGTACATTTTTGGTTTTATTTTTAAAGGTGTCCCTATTTTTTTACCTTCTACGCAGATAAGCGTCCTCCCCTGGGCAAACGTGGGAAGGGTTTCCTCCCCCGAAGAAGAGTGGTGGGGTCAGATGAATCTGCAGGGGAGGGGCCCTCTCACCAGTCCTATCTTGAGGACCCAGGGGAGGAAGGGGATGACGCCCCAGAGGAGCGTGTTGCTGGGGGGAGGGCAGTCTGGAGCCTCAGCTCCTCACAATCGGACTCAGTTGAGTCTCAAAACCCTGTGGGCCACTCTCAAGTGGGGAGGCCAAGTGGGGAGGTGGAGTTGGACTCACCCACACTCACTCAAGGATCTGGGAGTGAGAGGGAGGAGGGTGGCCCATGTGTTTTGGGATCTTCTGGGCCGAGTGTGAGGAGTCGAGGCTCCACGCCTCCTCCTCAGAGTCCTCCCTGGTATACCAGCGGCAGTTCATCCCCTGGTGAGTGCATTTCTAATTGTTGTTTGTATGTTACAGGTGGAATCGGTGCATTTTCAATAATCCTGTGCCCTTGTTATCTGGTTTTTAGGGCATTATAGAGCCGGCACCTCCAGCAGCTATGCGCCAGCCCTTGCCCGCGGGCATAGTCGTGGTAAGTGTTTGTTGTTATCACTCACATGGCATATGTAATGACATTCCAAACTACATACACATGTTTGCTGCTACATAGCATAATAATTTTTGTTAATTATAAGAAAATGCTGGAACCCCACTCCAGTTCAATCCAAATGCAACCAACCCCAAAGTTACTGCGTACACCATGATGCTGCCTAGCCAATTTTTTTTTTTTTGTTTAATGCAAACACATGTTGCACACTATGAATATGATCAGCTCAACTTAAATTACTGCTTTAGCATTGCACTGTAAATGTTTGAGGCACATTATATTGATGTGTCCATGTTGCACACCTAAATTATTCACCTGACCTCACGGACCTGTAAATATGTTAATGTATAGCAAACATGTGTGTAAACATGGTAGCATGATTTACCAGACTCCCTAAACAGGTGGATGTATAATCTTAATTTGTAAGCGCAAACCTTATGATTTTTTTTGGTTTGTTTTTTTCCAAACAGATGTTTCCACGCAGACGGACCCTGTGACCATACTCCCCACCCAAGCTCCAGGGACACCCAGCAGCATGGGCCTGAGCCACAGCTGCGATGGTGAGTACACTAACTTCATATCCAAACATACTTTGGCCACCTATGTGTCACCCTAAAATCTAGAAAAATTGGCAATGTCCCTATGTGGTTAATTAGCACACATTTAGCTGACATTTGCGTGACCCACAATCATAAATGCATGTCTGCATGCTAGATTGTTGCATCCCCTTTGTTTCCTTTCAAACCCATAATACATTTTGGTAAAAAAGTTTTGGTGTCCAAATTAAACAATTTCAAAATTAGGTTGAGAACTGGAATAGGAATAGCAGAGGGGTTAGAATCTTTAGTACTTTGGACATGTTTGGACCAAAATAACACAATCAATGTCCACAATCTTACTTCGCCCTTCATTTAGTACAAACGGTTACTTCAACATGTAGGGTATTGCTGATGAATGCACATGAAAGGCACTAGTACTCATATAATGGACCCACATAAGGGCCCAGTTTGCACAAATGTTAATGTAGTTGGTCACATTATGAGACCAAACTAGATAATGTGAAATCATCTGTGTACGTTTGTCTCACGTTCTATTGACTAATCCATTTTTGGTCTCCATACAGCTTGCGTTAATGAGCATCGCAGACTGTGGCAGTACGTCCGGCGGACGCGACTTATGCTGCTGGGAATGAAGAAACAGCGGTAGGGTGGGGGTTATGGTTTTATCCGCTGTGCGGAGTAATTTTGGCCATGTTGGCCCCTTTTATAAAAAATAAATGTTTTTTAGGTTTCTACTTTCAGTGCCTTTTAAACCATATTTTAAGTGTATAGCCACCCACATTTTTTGGGGGATTCTTAAACACATTGTTATGCATTTCATTTTGTAAACATAGTAATGACTGTAGTAATTTTCAGTCAACATTAACATATCTAGATATAGAGAGGTATCCCTGACTGTGTTTGTAGGTATGTATTTTGTTAACACACACAAATTCTAGCGTTTACAAATACATTTATTTAAGTCAATCAAGTCAATACAAATTCAAGCATTTCATATGTCTAACAACTGGACCAATTAGTCCCTGGGTGGGCAGGGAGGTTGCGACTCATGGCTAGGGGCGGTGTTGGGGGACAACAGTGCAGTAAGAAATAGACTGCTGCTGTATTAGCTGATGTAACAACAACAACAAAGTTTCGTCCTGCCGCTGTAAAGATTGCTAGATGCCATGCATCATTTCTTGCATGGCATGCATCACTCCAGACTGCTGTTGAGTCCGTACTTCATTTGCGCAGTTCATTAATTTGTTGTTGGTCCAGGAGCAACTGATTTTCCAACGCCGTAATGCGCTCCAGAGTTCTATCACACGGCTGTTGGCGACTGTAGGCCTCCAGCATCCGGGACCCTAGCTCATAAAGCTCAGCACTTGTCGGTGCACTTCACCCAGTTGTTGGTTGAGCAGCCTAAAACAAAAAAAAAATATTGTCGTCAAGCTTGAATAATGAAGGTAAGAACAACCAAAAAAAATGTATGGCTCCATTAGAATTTACCGTTGGTCCAGCCTCTGCAGTCTGCGCACATGGCACTTGTGCGGAGGGCACATCCTGTGTTTCAGGGAAGGAGTCCTGCTAACAACAAAGTATGTTGTATGTTACATGGTGGGACCTGATTGACCACCAAACAGGTAATCGTGGTTAATCTCAAACATTCATCCATGGTACCTGAGTGTGCTCCTCCACAAATAGTTCCGGTGTCTGGCTGCCAGAAAGGGGCAAATCGGCATCTGAGAGATGTGGCAAGCTCGCATATGCTAAACAGGAAAGTCGTGTTAGTGTGTCATTTGATATTGTGTAACTAGTTCTTACCAACATTATCGAGCACATACCTCTCCCAAGTGACTGATTGTGCAAGACACAAAAGCTTTTAGTTTCTAACCTATTCTGAAGATGTATGGAAGAGCAAGATGAGGTAATCAGTGTGCATACACACATAGGTCAAATTACACAAACCCGCCATCTCAAAGATGTCCAGACCTAGGGCCTCGCTCGAGCTTTGCCCTAAAATCACATGTTTCCAAACAAATGTCAAGACACAAACAACATTTAATTGAAAACAACATCCCTACTGGAACCCTAAAAAAAAAATCAGTCTTACCCTCATCCCTAACAGCCACATGGTGAAGGACCCTTTCTGGACGCGCACTTCCTGTATTTGGGTCTAAAACAAGCCACAATGGATATCAATATTAACAACCAACAACCATAGTATTGTTAATATTTGCATTTCTTAAATAATGACTTATTTAAGCACAATAACTTAGCATGGACATCATTACAACATTATCATGTAGGATCCGGTTGCTGCCCAATCCCCTTTAACTATCCAGCTTGGAGTGAGAATTAACATGATTTGAAGTTTCAACTAACAAAATGTACACATTTGAACTCAACAACAGAAAGGATACAGTGTGCTTTGCAATACACACCAACAGGGTCCTGTCGACCTGCAACACAGGAAGTGGGGTCCAAAGATGAAGCAGGGACTTGGCCTACAATGAAATAACATGATTGAAAGCCATGCACACTTATATGACAATGCCAAAATCAAGGTTGACACATGCACTTACTAGCATCCAAAGTGTAGGTAGCCTCACGAGGAGATGCTGGTGCAATTCTGAGGGCAACTATGATAAAGCAAAGCAATGAATTATGCACTGTTAATGTGTGACAAACAAACAAAGTTAAGAAAACAAAAAAACAAACCTTCAATATCAGACTGTGTTAAGCTTGAGGGTGGGTTAAGGGCAGGATTCCGGGTGACCTCATCAGGCGAATCATGTGATTCATCATGTGCCACTATGCATAAAGCAAGAGACAGGAAGTTAAAATATTAGACGTTTAATCTGCTACTTAACATGTCCCACTGTTAGTATGGCAAAGAATTGGTTAACAAATAAGAAGATACATTAAACCAACCATAATTTGCAATGTTAAAACAATGTACCTTCACCCCAACCTGTGGTGTCATCCCCAGCATCCACACCCTGCAGGCGACTGAGAGTAATCTTGCACTTCAGCATCTCCTCATATGGCCTGTATTTACTCTTTGGACCCTGCTTGGTCCCACTGTCTACAAGTAGATCATTCTTCATCTTTTGCATAAGGGCCCTTTTCAAAGTGTAGAAGCGTTTCTTGCAAGATGTGCCACTACGTGGGTATTGAGCAGTGCTAGTAAGCTGCTCACCAATGGCATCCCACAATTTGCTCCTTTCTTGTTTGCCTAAACACTGACTTTGGTAACCAAATAATAACTCCCATTTAGCCAGTGTCAGACGAACAAGAGTATTGTTATCCGCCAAATTAAATTCTGTCTCCCTCTTGGCAAATGGATGCTTGGCCTTGGGTGGTGCTTCACCTTCCGGCTGTGCCCTTTTCCTTAAGGAAGGTCTCCGGCCAGCACCCACCCCATTGGTACTCGGTCCAGCAGTGGCCGGCAGATGCCCAGAATTTGGCTCCATCCTGTAGCTGCACACACCACCAAACACACACCAACACGCATGCAGACTAAAAAATGGCAACAACTGCTGTTTGAGTGGGCCAGATTTTATGTGCTCTAAGAACCAATCACAGACAGGCCTAGTTAATTGCTTCACACATACTAGCCAGGTGTTTGTAGCTACATCTTGACTCCAATGACTGAGGTTTCTTGCAAACATGTGTGTCAGGCAATGAACTAATTAATACCTACTTAACAAGGCAGACAGACTTTGGGAAGAAATGTGAACCATGTCTCTTAACAACATTGGGAATGTGGTGCCAAAAAACGGCTATTTGAATTTTCAGCAACATAACTTTCATTGGCCAAAAGATGTCTGAGCAAACAGATCCGCAAAAGTACGCTATTATGCTTGCGCTAGCCATTTCAAACACCTGTGGTAAGCTAATTACAGACCGGAAACAGCTAACAAACGCAAGAGGCGGCTAAGCGGACCAGCCCTTTGGATAAGTATAAATACCTCTTTTCTTAAGCATTCTTTTATTGATACACTGTGGCAAAGGCTGTGGTGTTTTGGTTTCCTTTGCCCTAGCTTGCAATAAGTGTCTGGCTGTGTTTCTTGCTTACTGCCTGTGGCTTTGTTGAGGTTTTCTGGCATCAGTGCTGTTTCGTTGGGAGTTTATTTTTGGTGGCATATGCAAATATTGTGTGGAATACAGCAAGTGAGGATTGTTTTGGGGACCTTTTGTGGATTGTGCAGCAACTCCCCTCTTGGTTGTGCCAAACTTTGAAAGCATACTTGCAGCAGGCTGATGGTTCTAGCCACTATACATCTGGTTTTGTGGTGAGCTGCATTTGTGATATTGTGTGTGGATTGTGGTTGTGTATGTGGAGTGGTTGGTCTGTGTTTTGATATTGTTTTTGGTTTTTGGAGCAGTGCCTGAGCTCTAGCAGTGATTGTGAGATGGATGAGAGGGTGATGTTTGGGTTATGGATGTATTGTTGTGGCAGCATACAGGAAGGCAAGGGAGGAGGGTGCTGGGAGGCTTAGGGCACCCCGATCCTTTGCCATCCGCCTCTCTGTCTGGGATTTAAATGACGAGCAGATCAGAAGCAGATTTCGTCTGAATCGTGCAGCACTACAGTCCCTATATGATCAGATTAAGACCAAAATCGATCCATCCACCAGATGCACCCAATCCATCCCTGGCATAGTTCTCCTATGTGCCATGCTTAATATTGTGGCACGGGGTAATTTCCAGGCAACCTCTGCCCTCCTCAGCGGGATCAGCAAGGCTACAATGAGCCGCATATTTTACCAGGTAGTCCTGGCTATTTGTGACCTTATCCCTGTTTATATAAAATTTCCTGAGGAGGAGGTTGCAAAAATAAAACGTGCGTTCTACCGCATGGGAGGGATCCCTAATGTGCTAGGGTGTGTGGATGGTACACATATCCCTTTCCGCCCTCCCCGTGCACAGGAGCTGCATTACCGGAATCGGAAACAGTTCCATTCAATGAATGTCATGGTAGTATGTGACAATGAGATGAAGCTGCGGGCCGTGAGATCTGGCTTCCCCGGCTCATGCCATGATTCTTGCTCCAGCAATCAGTCCTGTGCCGGAAGTTTGAGAACAATGAAATGCCACCTGGCTGGCTACTGGGTAATTACTAATCCATGACATCTATTTACAAGTTTAATATGTGGACTATTAACTGAACCAAATATATAACCAAACCTTTACTGATTACATTATGTTGTTTGAAATTTACTAATTGCTCGCTCTCTCAATCTGTTTATTCAACAGCGGACAAGGGATATGGGCAGAAAACGTGGCTAATGACTCCGGTCAGAAATCCACAGACCTCTGCCCAAGGACGCTACAATGCACCACATCGCAAAACCAGATGCATTGTGGAAAGAACCATCGGCCTGCTGAAAGCGCGGTTTCTCTGTTTGGCACGCCCAGGAGGAGAGATGCCTATAAAGCAGATCTTTAACATCACATTCAACAATGTCAGCGTGATGCCCAAGAACGGCAGATAGCGACTTAGGAGCCCTGCAATAGCGACTGACAGCCGATCGGGGCGGACAATAGCGGTCATAGTGCCGCACTCCAGACGCTCATCTGTCGCTACCTGCCGCTAGTATTGAATCAGCCTCCCCAGCAGCTTTTAAAGGCTATTTCTCATAAATATATTGCAGTTTGAATTGTTTTTGTGTGTGCTGTAAAAACCCCAGCCCACCTTCGCATTCCAAACCAGCACATTTGACCCTATCTGTTACACTAAAGCAGCTTTTAAAGGCTATTTCTCACAAATATTTTGCAATTTGAATTGTTTTTGTGTGTGCTGTAAAAACCCCAGCCCACATGGGCATCCCAAACCAGCACATTTGACCCTATCTGTTACACTAAAGCAGCTTTTAAAGGCTATTTCTCATAAATATATTGCAGTTTAAATTGTTTTTGTGTGTGCTGTAAAAAAAACAGGCCTCAAGGTATCCCAAACCAGCACATTTGACCCTATCTGTTACACTAAAGCAGCTTTTAAAGGCTATTTCTCATAAATGTATTGCAGTTTGAATTGTTTTTGTGTGTGCTTTAAAAACCCCAGCCCGCATGGGCATCCCAAACCAGCACATTTGACCCTATCTGTTACACTAAAGCAGCTTTTAAAGGCTATTTCTCATAAATATATTGCAGTTTGAATTGTTTTTGTGTGTCCTGTAAAAAAGCAGGCCTCAGGGTATCCCAAACCAGCACATTTGACCCTATCTGTTACACAAAAGCAGCTTTTAAAGGCTATTTCTCATAAATATATCGCAGCTTGTATTGTTTTTGTGTGTGCTGTAAAAACACCAAGCCGCACGATATCCCAAACCTGCACATTTGACCCTATCTGTTACACAAAAGCAGCTTGTAAAGGCTATTTCTCATAAATATATTGCAGTTTGAATTGTTTTTGTGTGTGCCGTAAAAACACCAGCCAACATGGGCATCCCAAACCAGCACATTTGACCCTATCTGTTACACTAAAGCAGCTTTTAAAGGCTATTTCTCATAAATATATTGCAGTTTGTATTGTTTTTGTGTGTGCTATAGAAAAAAAAGGCCTCAGGGTATCCCAAACCAGCACATTTGACCCTATCTGTTACACTAAAGCAGCTTTTAAAGGCTATTTCTCATAAATATATAGCAGTTTGAATTGTTTTTGTGTGTGCTGTAAAAACACCAGGCCGCAGGGTATCCCAAACATGCACATTTGACCATATCTGTTACACTAAAGCAGCTTTTAAAGACTATTTCTCACAAATATTTTGCAATTTGAATTGTTTTTGTGTGTGCTGTAAAAACCCCAGCCCACATGGGCATCCCAAACCAGCACATTTGACCATATCTGTTACACTAAAGCAGCTTTTAAAGGCTATTTCTCATAAATATATTGCAGTTTGAATTGTTTTTGTGTGTGCTGTAAAAAAACAGGCCTCAAGGTATCCCAAACCAGCACATTTGACCCTATCTGTTACACTAAAGCAGCTTTTAAAGGCTATTTCTCATAAATGTATTGCAGTTTGAATTGTTTTTGTGTGTGCTGTAAAAACCCCAGCCCACATGGGCATCCCAAACCAGCACATTTGACCCTATCTGTTACTCTAAAGCAGCTTTTAAAGACTATTTCTCATAAATATATTGCAGTTTGAATTGTTTTTGTGTGTCCTGTAAAAAAGCAGGCCTCAGGGTATCCCAAACCAGCACATTTGACCCTATCTGTTACACAAAAGCAGCTTTTAAAGGCTATTTCTCATAAATATATCGCAGCTTGTATTGTTTTTGTGTGTGCTGTAAAAACACCAAGCCGTACGGTATCCCAAACCTGCACATTTGACCCTATCTGTTACACTAAAGCAGCTTTTAAAGGCTATTTCTCATAAATATATTGCAGTTTGAATAGTTTTTGTGTGTGCTGTAAAAAAACCAGGCCGCAGGGTATCCCAAACATGCACATTTGACACTACCTGTTACACAAAAGCAGCTTGTAAAGGCTATTTCTCATAAATATATTGCAGTTTGAATTGTTTTTGTGTGTGCCGTAAAAACACCAGCCCACATGGGCTTCCCAAAACCAGCACATTTGACCCTATCTGTTACACTAAAGCAGCTTTTAAAGGCTATTTCTCATAAATATATTGCAGTTTGTATTGTTTTTGTGTGTGCTGTAGAAAAAAAGGCCCCAGGGTATCCCAAACCAGCACATTTGACCCTATCTGTTACACTAAAACAGCTTTTAAAGGCTATTTCTCATAAATATATCGCAGTTTGAATTGTTTTTGTGTGTGCTGTAAAAACACCAGGCCGCAGGGTATCCCAAACATGCACATTTGACCCTACCTGTTACACAAAAGCAGCTTGTAAAGGCTATTTCTCATAAATATATTGCAGTTTGAATTGTTTTTGTGTGTGCCGTAAAAACACCAGCCCACATGGGCATCCCAAACCAGCACATTTGACCCTATCTGTTACACTAAAGCAGCTTTTAAAGGCTATTTCTCATAAATATATTGCAGTTTGTATTGTTTTTG
The DNA here is from genome assembly GCA_027917425.1 of Gastrophryne carolinensis. Taxonomy (NCBI): domain Eukaryota; kingdom Metazoa; phylum Chordata; class Amphibia; order Anura; family Microhylidae; genus Gastrophryne; species Gastrophryne carolinensis. Next base: position 264,509,682 of record CM051237.1, read on the forward strand.
TGTGTGCTATAGAAAAAAAAGGCCTTAGGGTATCCCAAACCAGCACATTTGACCCTATCTGTTACACTAAAGCAGCTTTTAAAGGCTATTTCTCATAAATATATAGCAGTTTGAATTGTTTTTGTGTGTGCTGTAAAAACACCAGGCCGCAGGGTATCCCAAACATGCACATTTGACCCTATCTGTTACACAAAAGCAGCTTTTAAAGTCTATTTCTCATAAATATATTGCAGTTTGAATCGTTTTTGTGTGTGCTGTAAAAAAAACAGGCCGCAGGGTCTCCCAAACCTGCACATTTGACTCTATCTGTTAAACTAAAGCAGCTTTTAAAGGCTATTTCTCATAAATGTATTGCAGTTTGAATTGTTTTTGTGTGTGCTGTAAAAACCCCAGCCCACATGGGCATCCCAAACCAACACATTTGACCCTATCTGTTACACTAAAGCAGCTTTTAAAGGCTATTTCTCACAAATATTTTGCAATTTGAATTGTTTTTGTGTGTGCTGTAAAAACACCAGGCCGCAGGGTATCCCAAACCTGCACATTTGACCCTATCTGTTACACTAAAGCAGCTTTTAAAGGCTATTTCTCATAAATATATTGCAGTTTGAATTGTTTTTGTGTGTGCTGTAAAAACACCAGGCCGCAGGGTATCCCAAACATGCACATTTGACCCTACCTGTTACACAAAAGCAGCTTGTAAAGGCTATTTCTCATAAATATATTGCAGTTTGAATTGTTTTTGTGTGTGCCGTAAAAACACCAGCCCACATGGGCATCCCAAACCAGCACATTTGACCCTATCTGTTACACTAAAGCAGCTTTTAAAGGCTATTTCTCATAAATATATTGCAGTTTGTATTGTTTTTGTGTGTGCTATAGAAAAAAAAGGCCTTAGGGTATCCCAAACCAGCACATTTGACCCTATCTGTTACACTAAAGCAGCTTTTAAAGGCTATTTCTCATAAATATATAGCAGTTTGAATTGTTTTTGTGTGTGCTGTAAAAACACCAGGCCGCAGGGTATCCCAAACATGCACATTTGACCCTATCTGTTACACAAAAGCAGCTTTTAAAGTCTATTTCTCATAAATATATTGCAGTTTGAATCGTTTTTGTGTGTGCTGTAAAAAAAACAGGCCGCAGGGTCTCCCAAACCTGCACATTTGACTCTATCTGTTAAACTAAAGCAGCTTTTAAAGGCTATTTCTCATAAATGTATTGCAGTTTGAATTGTTTTTGTGTGTGCTGTAAAAACCCCAGCCCACATGGGCATCCCAAACCAGCACATTTGACCCTATCTGTTACACTAAAGCAGCTTTTAAAGGCTATTTCTCACAAATATTTTGCAATTTGAATTGTTTTTGTGTGTGCTGTAAAAACACCAGGCCGCAGGGTATCCCAAACCTGCACATTTGACCCTATCTGTTACACTAAAGCAGCTTGTAAAGGCTATTTCTCATAAATATATTGCAGTTTGAATTGTTTTTGTGTGTGCTGTAAAAACACCAGGCCGCATGGTATCCCAAACCTGCACATGTGACCCTATCTGTTACACTAAAGCAGCTTGTAAAGGCTATTTCTCATAAATATATTGCAGTTTGAATTGTTTTTGTGTGTGATGTAAAAACACCAGGCCGCAGGGTATCCCAAACCTGCACATTTGACGCTATCTGTTACACAAAAGCAGCTTTTGAAGGCTATTTGTCATAAATATATTGCTGTTTGAATTGTTTTTGTGTGTGCTGTAAAAAAAAAACAGGCCGCAGGGTATCCCAAACTTGCACATTTGACCCTATCTGTTACACTAAAGCAGCTTTTAAAGGCTATTTCTCATAAATATATTGCAGTTTGAATTGTTTTTGTGTGTGCTGTAAAAACACCAGGCCTGCAGGGTATCCCAAACCTGCACATCTGACCCTATCTGTTACACTAAAGCAGCTTTTAAAGGCTATTTCTCATAAATATATTGCAGTTTGAATTGTTTTTGTGTGTGCTGTAAAAACACCAGGCCTCAGGGTATCCCAAACCTGCACATTTGACCCTATCTGTTACACTAAAGCAGATTTTAAAGGCTATTTCATGAATATATTGCAGTTTGAATTGTTCAAGGGAGGCCTTCTTTGTATGTGAGGAGGGGGCATCCCAAACACTAGCAGTAAAATTTCAAGAGTACCTGTCTAATAACTGCTTGCATTTTATAATTAACTTCACTTTTCCACAATCAAGGGAGGCCTCCTCTGTGAGGAGAGGGCATCCCAAACACTAGCAGTAATATTTCAAGAGTACCTGTCAATTAACTGGTTGCATTTTGTAAAGAAAGTCACTTTGTCAAATTGCCAGCAGCCATTGCCTTTAACCGGGCATCCCAAATATGCTAGCATGCGTCTTTTAAGAGTGCTCACATTGGAGTTGGCAGCAGCAGCATTAGGAGCCATTGTTGGCTGGAAATCCTGGTTGAACCATGCCTGATTCATCTTCACAAAGGTGAGTCTCTCCACATTATTTGTGGACAGACAAGTTCTCCTTGGCATGACTATGGTCCCCGCCGCACTAAACACCCGCTCAGATGGCACTCTACTTGCCGGGCAGGACAGCTTTTCCAGGGCAAACTCTGCTAGTTGCGGCCACAAGTCAAGTTTTGCTGCCCAGAAGTTCAGCGGATCCTCAAGGTGTGTTGGCATGGTCATGTCAAGGTATGACATGTTTCAGGTCCTGCCCCAGGTCTTCATGCAGCTCATAAATAGATTCACTATGCGGTTGTAGAAAGCTACTCATTAGCGACTGAAGACTGAGGCTGCTGCTGATGGAGCTGCTGCTGCTTCTTCTTCCACCCCCCAAGCAGCCATGGCAGTGGAAGGTGATCACAGAGGTCCCCCCGAGTCAGACCTGCAAGAGTATGGACCATTGCGCAGATAGGCATCGGCCAACTGACTACGTAGAATGTCTTTGTGGTAGGTCAGTTTGTCCTCCCTCTCGGTGGGTTTAAAAAATGCTACCATTATGTGCCGGTTCAGTGCCGAAACGGCTTAATCGATCATTCCTGTCTGCCTGTACTGACCTCTGATTTGTCTGACCACGAAGCTGCCTGCCCCTCTGGATACCCCGCGATCTCTGACCTCCTGGCTTGACCCTTTGGCTACTCCTCACTACGCACCTGTCTCATCCCTGTACTCTGACGCACCCTCCGGATTGACTACCTGTGAACGAGCTCGGCTTCGGGACACCCTCGTGGTTCATCGGCCTTCACCGTAAGCAGCCATCCTTTGCACCTATTAAGACCTGGGGGCAACCGTGTCCGGTGAGGCGTACCTTGCGTCCCGGCAAATGGGGGCTTGACTATAGGCAGAAGCGGCGGTGGAGATTGGGGGTTGCCTGCTTACAGAAGGCTGGTGTCTCGCTGGGCATCACAGTATGGACCATGGCGCAGATAGGCATCGCCCAACTGACTACGTAGGATGTCTCTGTAGTAGGTCAGTTTGTCCTCCCTCTCAGTGGGTGTAAAAATTGCCCCCATTTTGTGCCGGAAGCGAGGGTCCAATAAGGTGGAGAGCCAGAAGTCATCCCGCTGACAAATGGAGACAATTCTGCGGTCACTATGCAAGCACGTGAGCATGCATCGTGCCATTTGTGCAAGTGACTCGGAGGGACTACCTGTCTCCATCTCCACTGCAAACTGCCACGGTGTGTCTGGGTCCTCTGTCTCGCCTTCCTCACAACCCTCTATCTCCTGTGGCTGCTCCTGCTCCTCCTCTCCTGTCAGATGACTAGATAAAATGGCCATTTTGTCAAACCTAAACTGTGCTTCGCTGTGCCCCACCCCCTCCGCCTCCTCCACTTCAGCCCCCACAGGCTTCATGTGGCTGTGAAATGTATGCCCCATGTCTCCAGTGCCCTGGCCAGCCATGGTTTCCAACATGTGTTGTAGTACATGAAGCAGTGGAATCACATCGTTCATCTCATAGTCCTGGCGACTGACTAATAAAGTAGCTTCCTCAAAGGGCCTGAGCAAACGGCAGGTGTCACGTATGAGCTGCCACTGGTTTACATTGAAGTTACACAGGGGAGTCCCCCTATCCGTTTGGATCATCAAGAAATCCGTGATGGCTTTTCTCTGTTCCTATAGTCGATCCTGCATATGGAGGGTGGAATTCCAACGGGTGGAAACATCGCAAATCAGACTATGTTTGGGGATACTGTTCTGATGCTGAATCTCAAGAAGGGTGTGCTTGGCGGTGTAGGAGTGGCTGAAGTGCATCCAAAGTTTCCTTCCCATTGTTAGGATGTCTTGCAGATGGGGGGAAGACTTCAGAAAACGCTTGACAACTAGATTGAACATGTGTGCCATGGCAGGACGCATGGCTCAGGCTTCCTTGTCACAGCGCAGAAAATATGTTCATCCCAGTGTCAGTCACCATGGGTCCCATTTGCAGTTTTCGTGGAGTAAGCCATGATTTCATTAAAAAAAAAAATATTTAGAAAAAACAAAATACAAAAAAAAATTTGTACAACAATTCTCTAAATATTAAAAAAAGACAATGGAAAAAAAATATAAAAAAAAAATATATATATATATATATATATATATATATATATATATATATATATATATATATATATAATGTGTGTTTTTAAAAAATGCAAAATATCAAAAAAAAAATTAAAAAAAAAATCCCCCCCAAAAAAAAGAAATTTTGATAAATTTTATATGTTACTCTTATTATGTTAGATGTTATTGTTGCTATGTTATATGTTATTATGTTATTATTATAAATATGTTCAAATAAGATAAATGTTAACTATTAATATGTAATTGACAATTAGCCACTTTTTTCTGTGACACCATTGCTAAGTGCAAGTGCACTGTCAAAGGCACAAAGGCCTAGGAGCGTGGAAGCCACAGCGGAGGGACCTGTCCAAGTTACTGTTGTGGTTGTGCAGGAACCACAATCCCCCAGTGGGCCTTAAAGGATATGTATTGTCCCTGACCATAGTTACAGCTCCAGACGTAGGCACTGCTGTGCCTTCTTCGCAAAGAAATGACAACATGGGACTCTCCACCTCAGCTCGGCACAAGCCATCAGTTCTCTGAAAGGTCCACCAACTCAAAAGGGAGGGACTGCAGCACCAGCAACTTATACAGGAGCACATTTAGCTTCTGCACATTGGATGAGTGGGCACATACTGTTGTCTCTTGGACATGGCTTGGCAATGGATTGCTGGCGGAATGACTGACTCGGATTAAGAGGAGGAGCAGCATCTGGAGCGACAGAGGATGGGTATGACACACAGGAGGTGGTGGAGTCTTGGCTGACTGGAACAGAGAGCGGCGTGCCACTGGGTAATGCAGCAAGCTGGACCACCACTTTGGAGGCAACTCTCCCAGGCCGCTTGATGGTGACGCTGCAAATGTTGACGCAGGGCTGTGGGTCCAACATTGGGACCCTGGCCACACCTCACCTTCTGCCTACACATCTTTCATATAGCCATGTTAACCTGCGGATGCTTGATGAAAAACTGCCACATGGCCTTGTAGCTGATTTTTCCTACCAACAGTCCGCACTAATTCACTGCTGCTGCCGCCGCCGCCAACTCCAGGGACCCTCTTCCACTATCCCCTGGGAAGATAGCCTGCCACGCAAGTGGTCTACCACGAGCACATTTGCCTCCATACTTTCCCCTTCTGCCACCATGCTGGCCGCTAAATCTGTCACTCTCCATCACTCCAAGCCTTTAAAAGTGCCCTCAAAACTCACTGATGTCCTCCTCAGGTTCCTAAACAGTGTCTGCTTAAGAAGCCAAAATGTTTGCAACACCACCTCCCACGACACTCTCCTCATCACTACTTGCCCGCCTAGTGGAAGAAGCGGCTAGTGTCTCCTCCACTTCTTGGCTGGGCAGTAGCTGCTGATTTTTCTGATTATCAGATCGTCCTCACTGAATAGCTGAACCCTAAGCATAAGACATAACCGACAGTTGACTGGGGGTGTCAGATGTCACTTGTGATGCAATGGATGATCGTGTTAACCAATGGATGATGGCAGATGGGTTGCTGGTCAAGACATGACCGCTAACTGATCCCGGGAGATCAGTCCTCTCACTGAGACTCCTGCTGCCACTCACTCCTAGTCTGCTGCAACCTCTGCTTGATTAATTTAGGCCTCTGTGCCCATCCTGCCACTTCTCTGCCTGACATACTTAGTGCGTATATGAGGGGAGGACAAAACGCTACACTACACTTAAAACAGGATTTGTCGATAAGAGCAGCAGGTGTGTAACTATCTATGGTCTTTCATTAAGTAGTAACTAGGCCCTGAAGACTTTAACACGAACAAAGTGATGAAACTCTTAGATGTGCGTAAGTGATGCTCTGATGAGAGCAATTCAGTGTGCTCTAGTATGCTTCAAAAATGTTTTTTTCAGAGACTGGCCTGCGTGGAAATGAATCGGGCATGGATCAGCCAAGATTTCCACCCACCAATGTGCCTGATGCATTAGAGTAGATTGAGCATGGGGCCAGACACTAAAGAAATATCGATCGTGCAAAGGCGCTGCTCTCCAGTTACAGACATTCCTCCGCATCAGACCACAAGTAATTATTGAGAAAATGCTTTACGTTACTCTTACTTTTTATTAATATTCTTCGGATAAGATATCTGTGCCGAAAATCTGTATATGTTCTCTGAATGCTGCTGTCAACTTCAGGGTGTGTCTTTCTGGCAATTTTGGGCTCATACTGCTGCTGCTTGCAACTCCAGTGTGTCTTTAGGCCAATTTGTGGGCTCCTGCTGCCAACTCCAGTGTGTCTTTCAAGCAATGTTTGGGCTCCTGCTGCCAACTCCAGTGTGTCTTTCAAGCAATGTTTGGGCTCCAGCTGCTCCTGCTGCCAACTCCAGTGTGTCTTTCAAGCAATGTTTGGGCTCCTGCTGCTGCTGCTTGCAACTCCAGGGTGTCATTCAGCCAATTATTGGCCTGCTGCTGCCAACTCCAGTGTCTCTTTCAAGCAATGTTTGGGCTCCAGCTGCTCCTGCTGCCAACTCCAGTGTCTCTTTCAAGCAATGTTTGGCCTCCTGCTGCTGCTGCTTGCAACTCCAGGGTGTCATTCAGACAATTATTGGCCTCCTGCTGCTGCTGCTGCCAACTCCAGTGTCTCTTTCAAGCAATGTTTGGGCTCCAGCTGCTCCTGCTGCCAACTCCAGTGTGTCTTTCAAGCAATGTTTGGGCTCCAGCTGCTCCTGCTGCCAACTCCAGGGTGTCTTTCAAGCAATGTTCGGGCTCCTGCTGCTCCTGCTGCCAACTCCAGGGTGTCATTCAGCCAATTTTTGGCCTCCTGCTGCTGCCAACTCCAGTGTCTCTTTCAAGCAAAGTTTGGGCTCCTGCTGCTCCTGCTGCCAACTCCAGTGTGTCTTTCAAGCAATGTTTGGGCTCCTGCTGCTCCTGCTGCCAACTCCAGTGTGTCTTTCAAGCATTGTTTCGGCTCCTGCTGCCAACTCCAGTGTGTCTTTCAAGCAATGTTTGGGCTCGTGCTGCCAACTCCAGTGTGTCTTTCAAGCAATGTTTGGGCTCCAGCTGCTCCTGCTGCCAACTCCGGTGCGTCTTTCAAGCAATGTTTGGCCTCCTGCTGCTGCCAACTCCAGTGTGTCTTTCAAACAATGTTCGGGCTCCTGCTGCTCCTGCTGCCAACTCCAGGGTGTCATTCAGCCAATTTTTGGCCTCCTGCTGCTCCTGCTGCCAACTCCAGTGTCTCTTTCAAGCAAAGTTTGGGCTCCTGCTCCTGCTGCCTGCTGCCAACTCCAGTGTCTCTTTCAAGCAATGTTTGGGCTCCTGCTGCTGCTGCTGCCAACTCCAGTGTGTCTTTCAAGCAATTTTGGCCTCCTGCTGCTCCTGCTGCCAACTCCAGTGTCTCTTTCAAGCAATGTCTGGGCTCCTGCTGCTGCTGCTTGCAACTCCAGGGTGTCATTCAGCCAATTATTGGCCTCCTGCTGCTGCTGCTGCCAACTCCAGTGTCTCTTTCAAGCAATGTTTGGGCTCCAGCTGCTCCTGCTGCCAACTCCAGTGTGTCTTTCAAGCAATGTTCGGGCTCCTGCTGCCAACTCCAGGGTGTCATTCAGCCAATTATTGGCCTCCTGCTGCTGCCAACTCCAGTGTCTCTTTCAAGCAAAGTTTGGGCTCCTGCTGCCAACTCCAGTTCGTCTTTCAAGCAATGTTTGGGCTCCTGCTGCTCCTGCTGCCAACTCCAGTGTGTCTTTCAAGCATTGTTTCGGCTCCTGCTGCCAACTCCAGTGTGTCTTTCAAGCAATGTTTGGGCTCCTGCTGCCAACTCCAGTGTGTCTTTCAAGCAATGTTTGGGCTCCTGCTGCCAACTCCAGTGTGTCTTTCAAGCAATGTTTGGGCTCCAGCTGCTCCTGCTGCCAACTCCGGTGCGTCTTTCAAGCAATGCTTGGCCTCCTGCTGCTGCCAACTCCAGTGTGTCTTTCAAACAATGTTCCGGCTCCTGCTGCTCCTGCTGCCAACTCCAGGGTGTCATTCAGCCAATTTTTGGCCTCCTGCTGCCAACTCCAGTGTCTCTTTCAAGCAAAGTTTGGGCTCCTGCTCCTGCTGCCTGCTGCCAACTCCAGTGTCTCTTTCAAACAATGTTTGGGCTCCTGCTGCTGCTGCTGCCAACTCCAGTGTGTCTTTCAAGCAATTTTGGCCTCCTGCTGCTCCTGTTTCCAACTCTAGTGTGTCTTTCAAGCAATGTTTGGGCTCCTGCTGCTCCTGCTGCCAACTCCAGTGTCTCTTTCAAGCAATGTTTGGGCTCCTGCTGCTCCTGCTGCCAACTCCAGTGTCTCTTTCAAGCAATGTTTGGACTCCTGCCACTGATGTTGCTGCTGCTGTTTGCAACTCCAGGGTGTGTCTCTCAGTCATTTTTTGGGCTCCTGCTGCTGCTGCCAACTCCAGTGTCTCTTTTAGCCAATGTTTGGGCTCCTGCTGCTGGCAACTCCAGTTTCTCTTTCGGCCAATTTTTGGGCTCCTGCTGCCAACTCCAGTGTGTGTCTTCAGGCCAATTTTTGGGCTCCTGCTGCCAACTCCAGGATGTCTTTCAGCCAATATTTGGGCTCCTGCTGCTGCCAGCTCCAGGGTGTGTTTTTCAGGCAATATAGGGGCCCCTCATAGTGATGCCACCTCAACTCTCTGCAATTGTGCCGCTCTGCGATTCTAATAGCGATGTCTCTGATCTGTATGTCATAATTATTTACAGTATTATTTCACTAACCCAGCACGCATCCTATGTGTGTTACAGCAAGGCAGAATGGTTTACAACCCTATTGAGGCTCTAGGAAGCTCAGAAACAGCTGTTTTTAATAGCGATTTGTCGCTAATAAATTCGGACCGAAGCAAATTTTGACGGAAAATTCGACTAATCAGCCGAATCAAATTTTTCAAAAGTTCGCTCATCTCTAATTTGGACCTTTCTAAAACATATCTTTGTCAAAATGTTTGTTCCATTTTTGCCCCATTGTCCCATTCACCGATCCTGTTACTGGATGGTTGCAAGTTCAGTTCCCAGCTGGGATCTTGACTAAAGTGCTCTTGAGCAAGGCACCTAACCTCTCCCTGGACACTGTTTTGGGCACGTTTTTGCACTAACTGACCCTTAGAGTGTTCACTGGTGTGATTAACTAGTGTGGTTTATTTTGTGTGTTGAACCCTGCACAGAAAAGACAGAGCATGAATGTCTATGCAAAAGCATACACTGGTCATATAAGCACATTATACATTTACCTGTGCAGCATCCTACTGCCTGGCCTTTATCCTGCTCCCCTGCCTCTGCTACTGTTCGCTTGTGTCTGCTTGCATTCAATATAATCAATATGCAACCATATATATCAATATGCAACCGTATATTGAGCACACCCAATATACAAAAAAGCATACTATAGTGCCATTGAAAGGTCTGTAAGTATTACAAAAATAGAATACTCATCTCGTTCTATGCAGCTAAATCCTCCTAATCTGTCGTCTAAAATTACCTGTAGATTAAAGACCAGACGTCCTTTGCCTCCCCCAGTAAGAACATCGGGTTCATACTGATGGCCACTGGGCTCTTCCGCACCCCTGGTGCCCAGGAGAGTGGCGGGTATTGACTTTCTGGCCCCCTAACCTTTAACCTGGTGTAGGGGCTCTATGGGCCAGATAGGCTAGGCACTGCTTAAATGGGAACTGGACATGTTGTCCAAATGGCAGGTTCTTTTCAGGTACTTTGTGACAAATCAATTCCTTTAAGAAAAAAACATGATAATCTGTAAGTCAGCAATATACGTTGAAAAATGTATATTGAACTTATTAGATAAACTTTAACCAAATATATTTTGTTCTCCCTGCTCCAAAAAAGACCTAAAGATCCAACATAGGCGGCCCTGAAATCTATAAGACTCTAGGACTACCAGATTCTTTGTCCTGGGGCACCCCAACCCACTAAGGTAAACCCATCAAGTCCCCTGTAAAATCTAGCTTCTCCAACGCCACATGAGTTGGGCTCTGTGGCACTGCGTTATATGCTAGCAAGGTGGCTGCCTATGCCGGCCATTCCCAAATGCCTGGCGAAGACACCCTGTTAAACATGAAATCAGACATGTATGATGGGGGCAGAGAAAGAAGGACATCTCCTAGTGAGGGATGGGTGCAGATAAAGCTGCCAAAAGATATCTCTCTAATATATGGTTCACTGATGGTGTGAGGGAGAAGATATGGTTAAGCTAGTGTCCCTGTGAACCGCCCCCCCCCCAGCAGAGTTTAGGACCACTTTAAGTACAGAAAACACTTACCAGCCTCCCATCCTGTGTACGCTCAGCCAGAATGTCTGGTCACATGGCTGACTGTTCAAATGCTAGCAATCATTCTGTCCCTCCCAACAAGTTACAAGACGTAGGATAGGGGGACAAGTGAGTACGTTTAAAATCAGAGTGTGAAAGCAAAACATTACAATCAAATTTGTTTTCCAGAAATATGGCTTTTATATCATCATGTTTTCTGTTTTTTTAATAGTGTAAATAATTATAAAAACAGCTAAATGGGTTTCTGTTATCTGTCACTGTCATTGTTGGAAAGCCAGTAAAGAACAAAACAGCACTAATTTCTAGATGTTCTAGACTTGTCAATTTTGCATACGCAGGAAAACAGTTTTATTTGAAAGGAAAGGGATTTTTAACTTGGTTTGCTGCAGATGACTTAAAAACAGCCACCTAGGGTATACTCCATGTTGGAGGAAACACTCTATACCTGATCAGCCCAGCCTTTCTCCTCAGCTGGTGATTTTTTCTATTCCCCTCTCCAGGGCCTCACAGGCAGTCTCCTCAAATCCCACATCTTTCTATTTAGGTTCTTGCATAGCAGATGGAAAGATGCAGGCCACACAAATGGAGATGCTCTCCATGTAATTTTACTCTTATTTACAATTTATATAGCCAGATACCAGACCAAAGACATACACAATCTATCACCAATGTGCTTTCTCTATTACCCACACCCCCTCCTGGGCACCTGTGGTGTAGTTGATCTTGGTGCCTATTAGCGTTGGTCCGGTGCTCTTTCAGGGGTGTGCAGTTTTTGGGGGTAGCCCTGGCAGGGCATTGGACCAAAATTGAAATGCAAAAAGGATCGTACTTAACATGATCAGGGGTTGGCTGATGTGATTTCGAGCCATGAGGATTCCAGTCCCTATTCATGGGATGCCAGACTGGTAGTAGTCCAATGAAACGGGGCCCTACACCATTTTTTCAACTATTTGTTCATTCATACAATTCACCTGAAGCCACCGTATTTTTCGCCCTATAGGACACACCTGCCCATAAGATGCCGTGCAGAGGGTGAGTGTGACCTGCACCGGCCGGATAGGCAGTGGCAGGGACGGAGACAGCGTCCACCACGTCCAACCGGGTCCATGAAGTGGGTGGGCGTGGCCTGCTCCATGGTGGCGCAGGCTTGCACCCATCTGCTGCTCGGACGGGATGTTTGCGCATGCCCCAGCCGGAAGAGGCAAAGCGTCAGGGCCAGAGACAGCACCCGCCGCTCCTCCAGCTGCTGCCGCTACCTCTTCCGGCCACCTGCCCATAAGATACTGTGCAGCGGGTGAGTGTGGCCTGCGCCAGCCGGAAGAGACAGCGGCAGGGATGGGGACAGCGTCCACCTCGTCCACTGGGTCCATGCAGCACGTGGGCGTGGCCTGCATCAAGTTGGTGAAGGCTAAACTCTCCCGCTGCACGGATCGGGTGTTTGCGTGTTCCCTGCCCAGAAGAGGCAATGGCTGGAGGCCAGGAGAAGACGGAGGAGCGAAGGGCGCTCTCTCCATTTTCTTCTGGCCGCAGTGTGGCAGGCAGCCCAAACAGTAATGTGGGAGTGCCCATACCAAGTGAGTTTACTGTATTTACATTCGCCCGATAAGGCGCACAGACAATCCCCTCCCCCCACACTTTTGGGGAAAAATAAGTGCATCTTATAGGGCACAAATATGGTAATTGCTAAAGTTTCAGATGTATGTTTGGTTCTTCTGAATCTTTTAAGGCATCTCTTATTTGATTTGTTCAGAATCATTTTGCTCACATTACACAGAATATACTATCCTTACCATATTGAAAGCTACTATTTAATTTACTTTGGGTTTTCCTTTTATAAAAACACATCAAAATGACATGTTAACCATGCAGCTGCTCTTGTCGAATTGTGCCGTAGACCCTAACTGTAAGCACAGCTATTCTTTCTCTTCAGAAGCACCTGTTTGGCTGTCTGTCAGGTCTGTGAACTCTTATAGTTCCCCGGAGTCAAAGTCACAGTGAAACTGGAAGCCTCTGGCCATTGCTCATACAATAGTGAGCATGCAAACAGTTGCTATTAGCATTTTTTTCTGATATACAAGCAGACATAGTAAAACAGTTGTCATGGTGTTTTCGAATGAATTATCATACAACAGACAAACAGGCTTGAGATGAATCAAAGGATTTTCTATGTGTAGTGCATTTAGCTGCAGTAAAGTGTGTGATTTTCTGCATCACAATACACAAGACTGAACAAGTCCCTGGAAGTAGAGGGCAGAGGCTGAGTACTGGTGTGGGGGAGGGCACTTGCACAAATTGGGTGCTATTAATTATTTGGGAGAGCCTGTTATCACAGTCACATCAATCACCTTTTAAAAAAACAAGCTAAAAATTAAAAGTGTAACTATACCTAGAACCTATTTTAAAGGTTTTACCTGACAAGCCAGGCCAGAATAGGGTAACAAGGCCAGCATTACAATAAATGGCACCCTGTTCAAGACTGCACCGCCCCTCTCCCAGAACAAAACTCACTGTACGCCCTGCGATGAATCTCCAATTTGGTGATGGAGTCCTGTGTGGTCACTTCAGCACACCAAAGGCCGGTCATGAATACAGAGCAGACAAGTGTTAAGCAGGTATCACTGTGAGGATCAACTTGACTTCTGTGCCCTAGGAATGCTTCTATTTGAGAACATGTGGGAATATATTCCGATAAGCTGACACACACAAATAAGAATATATATTTCCAGTTTGGCTGAAGCTGTTAACGTTCTGATTAAAAGATTGCTGAGTCAGATTTACACATTTTTTTCTATTCAGTTACATGACCCTAATATAACATATATATTATATCTGTACTCAGAAATGTGTTGACAAGGTCAAACATTTACATGGGGGTGTGACTTTAATGTGACATTAACTGGTCATTAATGGATTGATCACTTTACCTGATGCTGTGTTTGGTGCATGACCACCACAGCTTGAAGCAGTCCCACCATTTTAGTCTTTGTAGGGCTTGTGTGTCATCTGCTGGCCCCAAGTGACCTGGAGTTATATTTTCAGTTAGCTTAAAATGACAGTGATTGTTGAATATGCTATAAGCCAGTAGATTTATTAAACATTTTAAATAAAACAATGTGCATACAAATATTTGGCATTTTGGCATCACTGCTTCATGTGGAATGTGACATATGTTTTTCATTAAAAGTCTCTTTATAATTTAAGAAAATGTCTTGAGATATAGAAAAAAAGCTTTAGCATACATATATAAATTGATTGTATGTGCTTAATATATTTTGTTTTTATATATTAATATATAGATACAAATATATATGATTTAAATATATCTCACTTTTAAATGTTCATAAATATATGTTTTACATTTTTTTATTAGTGTAAAAATGTAAGTGCCATGTTTGTCTCCCACCACATGCACATTATCATCTGTTTTTATGTCAGAGAAAGTCATCTGAACCCAATGAAGCTTTTTATTAGATTAACTTCTATTGTGCTGCTGCAGACAGGAAATGAAGGTAAATTTTCACAATGAGGAAACAAAAACTGCCCAACTAGCCAATATAAAAAGAAAAATAATTCTTTTGACTTCCACTTTAAGTACTAATGGGACCTGGGCCCAACATTGTTAAAAGTTAAACTTGTCAAATAAAGATAGGCATATTGTGGCTTGGGCTAGAACTTAGACAAAATTGTAGCTTTATATAGACATCCTTTGGCAAACATGACATTTAACTGTATTATGTCAGTGCCCCTGAAAATATCAAGTGAACTTAGCAAGGTTCAAGCTGTATGTCATCACAATGGGGTATCATGCCAATGGTATCTGTAATAATAATAAGGTAAAGAATACAAATGAGCAGATGACTTGTTGTGCTTTTTCAAATCTTCAAGAACCTCCTTCCCTTCTGTGATAAAAGAGTTAGATTAGATTTGGACATCTTAGCAATTTCACGTGTAATTATACTAAAATGGAAGGCTTAAATATATCCTTCCATAATGTATGTGCAAGTCCCCCAGGAGCTGAATTGCTTATACAAACTGAATTATACTCCCTCTAACAAAAAAAATGGGCTCAATATTTGCAACAAAAAACAGTTTTGTGGTTTGGCTGCATAAACATAATTAAAATGGACACACTGTCAAGATTTTTGTATACATTCCAAAAAAATTGGATCTTTCCCCTCAGGGACTTTTTTATTTTTTCACTCTCAACCACTTTTTCGAAATTTGTATGGAATCATAAAAAACACAGTTCAGCTACCCCCCTATTAGCCAGATGTAAACAGTGTGGAAATTCCATACCTCTGGGTCTATCACTCAGCAGTTGTTTGAATGGTCCCACAACAGTATAAACAAGAGGCGGGTAGCACTGGAAAAGGACCAATCCCATATAAGCCTCTGCTTCCTCCCTTGTGTTAACCTTTGTTCAATACATGAAGGCTTAGTGGGCCTCTATATTTTTAGCCATGTTATATAATGATTTCACTATCCAGGTTTTTGGTCCCAGTTTGGGATTTCCCTCTGTGTGAAACCCCGCCAGTCACCTGCTTTTCTTACCTATCCTAGCCAGTGATGGCATCTTCATATTGGGGTGCACTGCTGTGGGAAACCTCCAGGGTTGCTGGTAAATCGGACTTTCCTGGCAGCTCCCACAGCTATGTCTTTGCTGGCCGCAGCATCCCTGGCTTCCCAGTAGCTGTGGTACACTTCCATGCGGATAGCCTGGGGGTGGAAGCGCTTTGCACTCTACACGAAAACCGGGGATGCGGTCAATGAGCTGGGCCACATCAGACAACATTCTTGAGATCAGCCAATCTCAATTTGGGGTGCCCCACTGTGTGAACCCACCTGCTCAGGCCAACAATGCCTTTCTGGAAGTCCCCCACCAAGATTGAGGGTCGTGACTGCATCCCTGGCATCCCTGCAGGTGAGGCGCACTCCTGTCCCCAGCCCTTCCGATAGGCTGGGGGCAGGGACACACTGCAAACTGCAGTGAAATTGGGGATGCAGCTGCTCCTATTTCCACCCCTATGCCAGATCTACCTTCAAAACAATACTTTATGCTGTGCAATAGTATGCATAAAATGCTGATTGGAGAACCCACACATGCTAGGTTGGAACCGCAGTAAGGTGAGTTGTGGGGGTACTCTGTCGGGTTTCACTCAGAAAAATTGACCTATCACCAGGATAGTGAATATCTTGGTGATAGGTGCACTTTAATTTCATCCTGTACCTCATATACAGATGTATAGTATTGTATTGCTAGAAACATTCAAGCTATTTATTGCTATGGGGTGACAATGGCCCCTAATAATTCATCTTAAATAAAAAGTAAGGAAGATGAAGTAAGGATACGCTGTATAAAAAAGCTACTAATGAAAAAACTTCTAAAAAGTAGACAAAGTAATGACTGTGCGCCAAAATGCCAAAAACCATGTGCAAGTGACTATGCATGCGGAAACTTGCGCTTCAGTGCATGATTCATGGCACTGGGCACACGAATGGTGCATGTGCGCATCACAACTAGTTGGTATGCGCAAAGTGTGATCGCAAGTTTATGATTCTTGCGCAAACTTGTACATTGCGCATGAAATTCAACACTTTTAAAGCCATTCACTGGTTTACATGTTTATTGGCTTAGTGCTTAATTTTTGAGCTTCTATTGTATTGTTTCTTTTGTTTATTTAAAATAAAACATATGTGGCCAAATGTCCACCTTTTTGGCTTTTATTAGCTTAAAGCAATATTATATTTGTCTACTTTTCAGACTCTGAAAATTAACTTGCAGATGACACTTTCATTCATAATACACATGTTGGCTATTGCCGGCATGTGTTTAATGAATGAAATAAGCAGGTCAGTTAGTGAAGTCAGCATTTTCCTCCTGCTTTTTAATGGAGGAAAATGGCGCATGAAACAAACACATTTGCACACACATTTCATTCCTCAAAACAAGCCCTAAATCACATGCAAATATACTCTTGGGAATACATTTGCACATAAAATCTTACTCCATGGGCAAATTTATGTACAAAAATAGGCACACAAAAAAGAAGTGTGAGGAGATGGAAAAATGTAAGTAAAACATTTTTGTGCATGAAAAGTGTGTGCAAATAATTTGGCAAGTGACCATGAATCGACCTTAATGAGAGCCACGTAGTCGTAGTCATAGCAGACAGCTCTCCATGGCTCTCCATGGAGAGCGTGCACATGCACCATTGAAGCATGGAAAGGTGAGTCATTATGGGTGAACTGAAGAGTTTAACACAGTGGGGCATACGTTTTGGGATGCCTCAGAGAAAAGCCAGCAGCTGGCCTTAGACTCTTTTAAATTCCAGGCTGGCTGCTGGTGAGTTTTGTTCCGAGTTGTCCAAATCATTGTTTGCCCATCTGCTGCACAGAGAATTTAAACCTTTAAAAGATAAAACCAGCAAATTTAGCCCCGGCACCAGCTGTGGGGACAGGTAGGCCAGAGCATGGAGGCTAAGCGGCTCAAGGACCCCTTACCAGTTCACAAAGGGTTAAGTATATATATATATATATATATATATATATATATATATATATATATATTACTACTTACCTCCTTCCATCGCCGATGTCTCATCCACTGTGACCTGACAGCCGGAAGTGATCCGCAGAAGGTAGGAGAAGATCAGAGGATTGATGTCCCCTGCCCTGCACTTGTCTCCCACTAATCACTCTCAGCTTCTGCCCTTCACTCCCACTGCAGGGAGGGGCATTTATACTAGCAGAGTGAGCTGATGTCATCTCACTCACCGGTATAAAAGGCCCCTCCCTGCCGCACACAATAGGGTCTTGGTTTCCTGTGCACTTTTTCCTCTTTCGCTCTCCCCCTGGTCTCTCTTCCTCTTTCCTTTTGCCCATTTCCTGTCAATTGCTTTATGTTTGTGGGGGTATCACAGGGTGGGGGTGGTGATTTAGGGGTAGAATGACATTCTGTTACAGACAGGATTAATAAGAGAGGGATATGCCTCTATTATATTAGGCTCAGTGCTGTGATGTGTTTTTTACTGCTTCAACTCAGGTGTTCCCATGTATTCGACAGGTGCAGAGCACTGTCACTGCATGTTGATCCCTATACTTGTTTCTCTTGTGTAGAGGGGTATGGCATTGTTTACCCAAAAAACAATCAGCAATTCTATCTACCACTCCATGATTAGTGAAGGGGATAAAAGGGGCAGATCCGGCATTCTATCTTCACCCAGGCGAAGCTACGAGGGCACGGCATAGCGCCACAGAGGCCACGTCCACCATGTCCCTCGCATCTCTACTGAGGGCTCCCAGCGTGAAATGAGCTCACAACTTGGCCACAAGTGGCCCCACATAGTGCATAGGTCTACACCACCAGGTGGTAAGAATGAAGAGGATGGCTATGGTGCTGCTCTTTGACAACACTTAGCTGGAGCCTGTGAATGGCTGCACGCTCCAGCCAGTGTTTGATATATGCTAACAGGGCCGGCATCAGCACCTGGCAAGGCAGGGCAGTTGCTATGGGCCCCCAGCCTCCATGGGGAGCCCACTGACAGGGCCAGACTTTAGGGTGGACAAGACCTTGACCGGCGGCGAACCCTTTTCCATTTTCATTTGAATAATCCAGTTATATAGGGTTATAGCTGGGGTTGGGAGAACCCGAACAGCAAAGTTCAGGTTCATTCCGAACTTTGTGAGTTCGGGTCCCCTAACCCGAGCCTGGATTTCAAATTGAACTCTAGTCGCATGTTCTTCCCAAACCCCAAAGAAGGCTGATTGGCTGAACTTCATTACTGCACCATTGGTCAGATGGGAGACGTTGCATTGCCATACAAAAGGTGTGGTCTACATCGCCTATCGTGCTGACGCTCGCTCCTCAGTAGATAGGTACAGGTGCAGGCAGCTGCTGCTGCTGAGGGACAGATACAGCTTTATTTTTTCTACAAAAACTGTCCCAAACCATTTGAGAATCAGTACTCTTTAATACTACTTGCTCAAACCATTTGGTTGTTAGTACTGCTTAATACCACTTGCGCAAACCACTTGGGTATCAGCACTATTTAATTTCACTTACTCAAACCACTTGGGTGACAGTACCTTTTAAATTCACTTGCTTAAACCACGTGGGTGCCAGCACTCTTTAATACCAATTGTTAGTGGAGTATCCACTGGTTCAGGGCACTTGGGTGTCAGTACTGTTTAACAGGATAGATGTAGGAGGCAGAGAGGTTTAATATCCTTTCATTTTAAAACAAAAAAATACAGAGTAGATGGATTTTTTCATGCAGTGTTCATCAGCCAACCCCTTCCTTTATGCTTTTTCGTTACCCTATTTCTTCAGGTATTACATAAATTTATAGTTAAACATTTATTTTAACAGCAAGAAAGTTAAACCCGTCATAAGTAAAATTACTCACAGCTCATTAAACCATTGTTTATGTAATATAATCAGATAATTCGCTAAGATACATTTCATTTCATGTCAATAAAAAGTCAATTTAATTCAACATCCAATTCTTGGAAACAATCTATTTAAAAACAACCTATTGGAAGAATAAATAGATTTTTAATTAGACAAAAAGTTTAGCAAATATACAATAGTAGAAGCAAACACAGCCATGGATTCAATATGAATGATTTACCAAAATAGCTGGCATGACCTCACTTTGCATCTCAAAAACAGGGACATACATGGCTAAATCTTTATTGTTCAGTGCTGAACTGGAGCTGACTTTTTAGGAGAATTTCACTTATGGCTTGTTATCTAGGTTGTCCACATTTTACTTTGGTACTTAAGTCAACAAGTTAAATAGAAGCATTAAATGTAATTTGAATTTGTGGTTCTGAGTTACTTTGAAGCTTTTTACCATTTTTGCCGTAACACGTAAAAATGCATCCTTGGTTGTCCATTTAGCCAAAAATAATTGCACATAGTATTTAAAATGCACAAAGAATTGTGCTGTGGGTAACCAAAAAGTAGCCTACAATTAATTAAAGGATTAATAATAATGTTCCATCTTCACAGTTTTGTCAAAAAAATGGAGACCAGTTGTAGGACAAATTTAAATTGTTCCCATTTATTTAAAGAAACTGGGCTTTCTGAGTTTGGGAAGGTTATTTTTATAAGTATACATAAGTAAATTCTCTTCTTTGCTATGACCAAATTTAGCTTTAGCATGTGAACATTCCTTGTACACAGTGGATAGTGCAATACAGGTGAGCATTTATTATTTGTACACTCTAACTGGTGCATGCGTTCACTATAGAGCAGTGTTCCTCAACCCTTTCCTCTAGAGCCACCTATGTGTCAGGCTTTGTGGATCTCCACATAGCTCTGTCGGACTACTTCACCTATGTAACTGTATGGATATCTGCAAAACATGACCTGCTGGTGGCGGTCGAAGAGATGGTTGGGGAACACTGTTATATAAGGCGCATTGTGGGAAAAAATTCCTTTTACAATCTATTGACAATTAGATAGATGGGGCTCCAAGATTGGTTCCCAAAAAAGGGGTGCACACACTAGTGATGCCTCACCAGATAGTACTCAAAAACTAAATTAATAATACATTAAACAAGTGCATTAAAAAGGTAAATAACTAACATCACATGATGGCAGAAATTGCCATGTAACGTTTGGGTTGTTTTACCTGAAGGACCCAGGGATTACATAATTCTGATGATACATTTCCATTGTTTCTGACTCCTTTGCTTCTCCTCACCTTGTTCATTCTCAGGTGTCCTTGGTAGCTTTGGTTTAATATTGTTGATTGGCTCCTATGAGCCCATTTAAAAGTAGCACTGGTCTAATTATAGTCTAAAACACTTTGATTCATACTGTAACTGTTTCAGCTTCCCCTACATGCTGGTTAATCACCTTCCCTGTGTGCTCTACCTGTCAGTATTGATGTGCATCCCCAGAATACATTTAGGCATGCTTTCTCCTTCTATGGCTGTATCTTGTTCGTTATTGCAGGTCAGAATTTGCGCAGGTATTACTGGGGTTAAGGTAGTAGGCCTCCTGTTTTGATTAGCCAATGGCCACATAAAAGCGTTTCCGGCTTTGGCTTCACGCTGTGTTTTGCTATAACTCATCCGTTACCAACCACTGCTACTTCTGAACACTCTCTGCCTGCCACCTGGACCGCCTTCTGCCTGCCTGACCCCAAGCTTGTCTACCCCTCTGGATACCTCATACCATCCTAAGCTTCCCATCACAGAGAAGTCTTCGGGGGAACTCCATAAGTTTGCTAATGTTTAAAATGCATGTAAGCTGTATTTTAAACTAAACTGGACCAAAGCTCCAGAGAGTGGGCATTAGACTTTCTTTGCTCCAGGGAAACCCCCAGACCTGGGCTTTTGATCTCCTTCTGAAGATCAGGCCCTGCAAACTATGGATGCTATTAATAAATTCTTTAGTGAAGTACCTTATTAAGTAGTTTTGGTTGTTTGCTGGGCTGGCGCTTGAGTATTAGATCATTAATAGCCCGGATACCTTACCAGCATTACATCTCCATTTTAATTAATTACTACAGATAATTTAAAGAAGACTTAACCTGACCTAGAGGAAAGCAAGCGCTCCTTCCTGTAGAGGTACCATTCATGTTCCCTCTTTTCTATTATTAGACATACCTATTGCATTAAGTATATGTCTGACTGTACACATGATTAATAACTGTATTATTCATTAGTGAGTGCACTGAGGAAGCAGCTAATGCGAAACGTTTGCACCCTCTACTGGATATATATCAAAGGTGATACGCTTGCTGCACATTGGCAACCAGACTCTTGCTACAGACTGTACTCAACAGATTACTTGAATTTTGGGGAAAGACCAGATAAGTAACTATTATCTGCTTATCCCCCTCTATTTTCCAAAATATGTGAACAAAATATGTGAATGGTGAAATATACCTGTATACTTGCTGTGTGAAATATGTGAAAAATTATATATGGAAATATGTGGGAAAAAAAAAATGTATATGGAATGTGAAACTTATGCAGATTGATACCAAATACAAATAACGGTTCAAAGAATAAACCAATTTATTTCACTACTGACCTAACAAGACCACCATTGACTGATAGTCCATTAAACTACTCAACCCGGAGGGGGTTTTTATAAAGAAACACCCCCTCCCCCCCTTTCTCTATGAATATAAACCGAGTAGGGACTCAAACTCCTGGACAACTTTCCCTGTAGATACATCCCACCTGGGGTCTCTACAGGGATCCCCCATCCTGTAACTTAATCAGACATTTGGGTTATCCCCAAGAAATTAAGTCTGCCCAGGATAACACTGTCAAAGGCCTAATAATACCCCACACTACCGGACACCTACTAAGAAGTTATGACACAACTATCCGGCCAAGAATGGGACCAGCTTTTTAAGGACTTCTCACAGACTATTACAGTCAGTACAGATCCGGAAGGATCCCACGAATCAATACAGGAGAAATTCAGATCCCTAGAAGGAGTATTGCGTAAAAAAACTAAAGTTCATTGGAATATGGTATATCTACGTAAATACTTAGAAGAAGGGCTAGTGCCCTTTGGCTTGAGGATAAAAATCTTCCCCCAGATTGGTGAAATAGATCAGTCATTTAAGGAAAAATGAGAAAAGAATCTTCAAATCTGCTCCTTTAATATGTTAAAACTATTGATAGAACAACAAGAGATAACCTTAAACAAGGTGGAAGACCAATACCAAAAACTGTGCGAAGACTTAAACATAAAAATTGGAGCAGTTTTGAAGAAAACAATTGAAAGATAAAAAAGAAAATTGAGACCCTCATCAAAGAAGTCTGGGAATACAAAAATACAAAACTAACTAGGGACAGAAGGGCGTATCAGGAACAGAGAGCTTACAGGTGGAGAGTGAACATACCTAGACACCCAGAAGGTAACATAGACCCTTACACATCACAATACTCATCCTCCTCCTCTGATAGCTCCCTTACGGGAGACAAACCACGAAGGCAATACAAGCTTTTCTCCAAACACCACAGAGGCGGTCAGTCCAACACACAACAAGCCAGAACAAACACAACATCCAAGCCATTAACCAGAGGGGACAAACGGAAAAATTTCCCATCCCCAGACCCTCTAGGTGACCCACAATACAACCCCCAAGGGGCACATTTTTTAGGAGGTATCGGAGATCCACCCATAACGACACAACAGACGAAGAAGGGCACCTATACACAACCAGACCTATAACCCCTATTATAAAGGACCCTCACATACCCAGGAATGAGACACCATATCAAAGTGACAACAGCATCATCAATCTAGCAGAATTATCACTATCTAAAGCCCAAATAGAGGTCCTGCAGTTAGACTTAAACTTTTGCCCTGAGCAAAATATGAACAACTTCGAAACCATAAAAGACCTACACCTATATGTAAGGAAGATCCTACTAAAACACCAATACTCAACTAACAGACCACTACTACAACAGACTAAACTAACACAGGAGGACATCACCAGCTTAAGAATCCTGGAGTCACTAAGTGACCATCCAGAGGAGCCTGAGAACATAGTAGAAGGGAGTCAGACAGAATACATCAGAACATTTAGAAAACCCTCAACCTACTTTCCGCCCCTTTCAATGAATTCAAGCATTAAAACATTCATCAACCTAGTGACACAGGATATAGAGGAAGTAGACACTAAGGGGATCAGAGCAGCAAACTTTTCCCCAGCACAAAAACAAGCTTTGAAAGAACTAGCAGACAACCCTGATATAGTAATTAAACCGGCAGATAAAGGCGGCAATACTGTAATCATGACAAAGGAACAATATGAGAGAATGTGCTACAAGATTCTCGAAAACAAGGAGTGGTACCAAAAAACATCCATACAAAAAATAAGGACAGACCAAGATGAATACAATAATATCATAACGGTAGCATATCAACACAAAGTCATCAACAAGTCTACATGGGAATTCCTGACAGTAAAAGACCCAGTGATACAAACATTCTACGCATTACCCAAAATACACAAAAACAAGACCAACCCCCCAGGCCGCCCCATAGTTGCGGGGATAGACTCACTCACCAGCAAAGCTAGTGAGTATGTAGACCACTTCCTGAGACCCTTCGTTGAATCACTTTCATCATACGTCAGAGACACCCCACACCTACTTAAAATCCTCAATGACATGACAGTACCCCCAAACTCAAGACTTGTTACCCTCGACGTAGAAGCACTTTATTCTTGTATCCCCCACTCACAGGGCCTAAGGGCGGTGAAATACTATCTAGATCAACTAGAACTATCGGAATATGACCATAACCAGTTCCTGTTAGAACTACTGAGATTTATCCTAACTCATAACACCTTCCTTTTTGGAAACCAATTATATAATCAGCAACAAGGGTCGGCGATGGGCACAATCTGTGCACCCTCCTTCGCTAATCTATACCTGGGGTGGTGGGAGGGTAAAATATGGGATGATGAGACCACCAGCAGATACATGGAACATGTCATTACATGGTATCGCTATATCGATGATATATTCATCATCTGGGACGGCAGTACCCCATTATTGGTAGAATTTGTTCAAACATTAAACAAAAACAACCTGAACTTGAAATTCACATTAGAACACCACCAACAAGAAATTAGTTTCCTCGATCTCAAAATCAGACAAGACACAAATGGCACTATATCCACTAATTTCTTTAGAAAACCCACGGCAGCAAATAATATTCTGAGGGCTACGAGTGCACACCCCACTTCTCTCAAAAAAAGCATCCCATATGGGGAGTATTTGCGAGCTAAGAGAAATTGCACCACCCAAGAAGACTATAAGACAGCAGCAGATGGGATAAGACTCAGACTCAAACAGAGAGGGTACTCCAATAGAACTTTGAAAAGGGCATACAATAAAGCACAAACCAGAGACCGGATATCCCTTCTAGACACAGGGTCAAAACAGACCAAAAATAAAAAATTGGAGCATACACCAGTCATACTCACCTACAACGCACAACATCAGACAATCAGGAATATTCTAATCGATCACTGGTACATCCTTCGTAGGGACCCGGAAATTGGGACCCTCATCCCCGATACCCCAAAAATCACGTTCAGGAGAGGCAAATCAATCAAGGACCAATTAGTGAACAGTCACTTTACCAAAGAAGTTAAAAAGACATGTTGCAAGGTAGTGGGTACTTACAGATGTGAGGGATGCTCGACTTGTCAATATATCAAAACAGGACCAAACATAGAACTGTGCAACGGAGGGATTATTAAACAACGACATTATGCAAACTGCAACACCACTGATGTGGTTTACATACTAACATGCAATTGCCCGAAATTCTACATAGGCAAAACAAACAGAAAGCTTAAAACACGTATTTATGAGCATATTAGGGACATAAAAAACAAGAACCTATTGACCCCAATAGGGAGACATTGGACTAACCATCATAAAGGGAACACCATGGACCTAGCCTTCCAAGTTCTAGACAGAATACACAGTCACCCCAGAGGGGGAGATATTCGGAAAAAGACCCTACAATTAGAAACCAAGTGGATTTCCAAATTGAAAGCCCATATCTCCCCTGGGCTAAACGAAACCTGCAGCTATGTCCCCTTCCTGAAGTAATCTCCATCTGAATCCCACATACCCATAATAAGAAATTTCCTTCCGTCCCCTTTTTCATGTACAGATCCCCAACTACACTGACATATAAGTCATACCAAGATTAACCTTAAGCCCCGCCCCACTTGGCCCCACATACGAAATTATCAATATTAATGAGTCTAAGTACTTTGGCTGCAGACAGTCTACATGTAATAAAGAATGTTTAAGTCACACTCGTTATACCACTATCCTCATAGGTTTCCAAATGAATCAGCAATAACAAACAATGCCACCAAGTTGCGGAATTCCTGCTTATAAAGAAAGAATATGAAACGGAGAAGGAGCGCTTCTTTTCCCCTTACAGGGCTACAACAAAATGGCGCCCAGTTTAATTCACACAGTATTAAGCACGGCAAAGAGGACCAATCTCCAACAAAATGGCGCCGCTACTAAGGACTCTTAGTATCCAGATTCTAGAGGGGCCGCCCGGCCCGGAAGTGACGCGCCTCCTAGCGTCACTCCTGCAGCCGTTGTCTAGGCAACGGTTTACATGTCAGACGCTTCTGACACGTACGGGCGGCCCTGGGACGCCGTGGCCCCGCCCCCCAATGACCCGGCGGCCGGATTTCAAAGCGCGCACTGCCATTCCAGCGCGGCGCGGCATATACATCCGACACGCAGGCGGGAGCGGGGACCACAGACGCCACCCGTACACAGTACGGGCACTGAACTCTGGACTAGAGGTAACATACACTGCTTTATTAATATATAATTATCCCACACTGTATGGCTGGCTACTAATATTATGACCCTTCCATAGTGTATCCTGACCTTGCAGCACATGATCTAATACTCAAGCGCCAGCCCAGCAAACAACCAAAACTACTTAATAAGGTACTTCACTAAAGAATTTATTAATAGCCCGGATACCTTACCAGCATTACATCTCCATTTTAATTAATTACTACAGATAATTTAAAGAAGACTTAACCTGACCTAGAGGAAAGCAAGCGCTCCTTCCTGTAGAGGTACCATTCATGTTCCCTCTTTTCTATTATTAGACATACCTATTGCATTAAGTATATGTCTGACTGTACACATGATTAATAACTGTATTATTCATTAGTGAGTGCACTGAGGAAGCAGCTAATGCGAAACGTTTGCACCCTCTACTGGATATATATCAAAGGTGATACGCTTGCTGCACATTGGCAACCAGACTCTTGCTACAGACTGTACTCAACAGATTACTTGAATTTTGGGGAAAGACCAGATAAGTAACTATTATCTGCTTATCCCCCTCTATTTTCCAAAATATGTGAACAAAATATGTGAATGGTGAAATATACCTGTATACTTGCTGTGTGAAATATGTGAAAAATTATATATGGAAATATGTGGAAAAAAAAATGTATATGGAATGTGAAACTTATGCAGAGTGATACCAAATACAAATAACGGTTCAAAGAATAAACCAATTTATTTCACTACTGACCTAACAAGACCATCATTGACTGATAGTCCATTAAACTACTCAACCCGGAGGGGGTTTTTATAAAGAAACACCCCCTCCCCCCCTTTCTCTATGAATATAAACCGAGTAGGGACTCAAACTCCTGGACAACTTTCCCTGTAGATACATCCCACCTGGGGTCTCTACAGGGATCCCCCATCCTGTAACTAGTATCTAGATTACCCAACCCTTTCCTTGTAAGCAACCAACAGTTTGTTTTTTTTGCAGATCTCAGTGTTTAACCCATAACATGAAACATATTACTTATATATGTAATTGTTTATCTTTGAGCAAAAAATAATAATATTCACTTAGTCTCCTGCAGCCCTGATCCCACACAAGCACAGACTGCCCAAATACTTTTGTTCTTGAGTTTTTAGGTTAGGTGAGATGTTTATTTTTGGTCAAAGATGTCCTTTAAGTATGTAATTAAGCTTGAATGGACATTTTCTCAAATACTAGTACAAGTGTTAAAATTCATAATTTTATAATACTATTGCTGCATATCTTAATTTGTTGAACAAATCATTTATCATATTTCATCCTGTCATGGCATTACTATTACACATTTTACATTTTTTTATATAAACAATACCCATTCAGTAAAATGGAAAGTGTTTTTTTTCCTTTTTCAAATCCCACTGCAACAATTCCAAAGATTACAAAGCTGTTGACAAACACCAAGATTGACAGGCTGGAAAAGTAAAAGCCTAGTATTTTTTTCTTTCCTGAAATGCATTGTAATACAACTCCTCAGCCGATTATTTCCCTTTCGCTTCTGACTCTTTGCAAAATTAATGACTTTATGTCTTAAAATATTAAAATCACCCAGCAGCAATATTCATGTAAATGCCCTTGCCATAAACCATTGTACAAAGACAAATGACCTGTAAGTAAATTGTTAATGTAAATAAATACTACTTTCTTTTTCTGCATTTACAAATGTGAATGCATAGGGTGTTAGAGAAATCATCATCAATAGACCAATAATGCCTAGAGTCAGAAAGAAAGTTGAGATGTGCAATTCTGAATGTTTAGAACACATAAGAGGCAGTATAAGACCAAGAAAGTATTTGAAAAATGTTATTTAGCAATCAAGGGACCTACATTTACTAGCATCTGAAGAACTGCTCACCCAGCCAGCCCCTCTAATGGGGCACCCAGCTTTCATCAAAATGTAAAATGGCAGTGAGGGAAGAAGGATTGGGCTGTGGTAGGGAATAATCCACAACAGATGTGAAGTATTTGTGATAACACAGGCTTACAAAATATGTCAGGTCTGCTTTAAAATGAAAATCCCCTTCAATTTACTGGGTGGCTTGGCTCAAAGCTAAAGTACCCCAGCTCTACATCCTAGTAGAGATTTTTTACAATTTAAAAATTCCTCACTCCTCACTCACCTGGAGGTGGCTCTGCCCCTAGAGGATGAGTCGCAACAGACTGTAAAAAAAATAAAAATTGTGGTGGCAGGTGTGGGGGGCAACTAATTGTAAGGTCCCCGGGTTCAGCTGGCGCCCGACTGGTGGCTGGGAGCTGTTTTCCCATCTGCAGTTCCTTCAGCCACCAGCGGGTGTCAGCGGAGCTCCGGCTGCTCACCCCAGCGGCAGTCCCTCCAACCTCCAGAGAGTGGCAGCAAAGCGCTTGTTGCTCTCTCATCTGCTGCACCTGGTGTGTGTGCTATTTAAGGGAGATTTTCCCTCCACCAGGTGCAGCAGGATTTTGTTGTTGCTTCCTCTTTGTCCGTGGATCCATGTGCCTTGTATCTGGAGTTCTGATCTTTAGTCTGTTCCTGTCAGGAGTCTGGAGACTGCCTGCATCTGCCCTAGGACCCTGGGTGAGTGCTCCAGCACCTTAGGGGTTCGGTTTTCTGTTATCTGGTATTTTTTGTTAGTTAGTTTTTTCCCTGTATCTGAATATAAGAGTTTTTTGTTATCCTTGCCATTAATAAAACCTTTAAGCATATCTTATGTCTCCGCGTCATTGCTCTGGCCAAACCTTTTACCCCCCCGGGCAGAGAGTGCACTTAAACTACTCTCTGGTCCTGACACTAATGCAGTGTGTGCAGCAGGAAGTGGCTGAACACTAATTTGAGCTCTGTGATCCCGTCAGCTTTCTTTCTGCTGTCAAAAAGGCTACGCCTGGTCCTTCAGAAAAACAGCTGCCACTCCCATGAGCGAGGATACTGGCAGCACTTCTAGTTCATTTTAGGTTAAGCTGGTTAATGGGCTGCTCAGTAGCTCATCAACCAGCTTTTCTAGGTTTGCCAGAAGTCCATGTTTGGGTTTGGGAACCCGACCTCACAACGTTCGATATGAGCCTGAACTTTGTGGTTTGAGTTTGCCCAACACTAATAGCTAAGGCCTCAAGGTGAAATGGTCTGACCTCCAGCTGTGGCTGCATACCAGCCCCCATGTGCTTCAGCAGGGGACAAAAGTTGAATCTCGTTTTTTTTTATGTTTGCACAGAACCTTTTATTTTAAGAAAAATGCAAATTTTTATTGCCTGACATAGCAGCAGGGATAGCTTAGATCTGTTTGAATAGACTAAAATATGAAACATAGCCATAACATTAAAACATTGTATTTTATTAGTCTTTTTATATATTGTTATAACAGCAACCAATATACTGTTCTAACTGCAAGCATTGCGGCTGATGAAATGAAAGCAATAAAAAGTATTTGTCTTCATTGTGTGCTTATGCCACAATAATTAATTTGTTCTTATTCAAGTAGGATTTATAATTAGAGCTGAATGAACCAATTAAAGCAAAATAGGGATTAGTTATTTTGTCATGCACATATCTTAAAGCAGAATTCCAGTGAACTCATAACACCCAGCCACCCTACTCTGGTGATGAAGCAGGATGGGGAGGTTAAAAAGAAATAACCCCTTACCTGATTCTCGGACCAGCGCCACTCCACCTGAGCCTGTACGGCAGCAGCAGGAAATGACACAAAGTGGCATCCCCCGGGGTCTGCGTGCTCTCCCGCTGCCCATTCACTTGAAGGAGCATGCACAGAGCCGGAGGATGTTCGAGTCTATAAGATTCTTTGGGTGGGGGTCTCCCTCTTTACTGGAATCTCAGTGGTGCAGCTACATCCCCATCATATCTCTATCTGGCGTCTAGATGGCTGGCACAGGCACGCCTATAGCTAGAGGTCAGCGGAGATGCGCCGGTGGCGCTCAATCTATTCAAATTTCCATGTTGTTCTGACCTCAGAGCGGCAAAGGAAATCTGATTTGAGCGAGCACCACTGACTGGCTGTGCGAACCATGTGGGAACCAGGAAGACGTGAGTCTTATGTAATCCCTGGGGGAGACACACAGTGGGGCATTTGGGATTCCTCACCAGGGAGGAACAAAACAAGAAATTTAAAATCATGGGTTTTGTTTCTCTTTAAGTGGATCTCCAGTCATAAATGCATGAAACTCAGCTTACAGCCCCCCCAGATTTGAGATGCCCAACCAGGTAAAAAAAATACAAACCTAGGACAAAATAACTTGCAGGGTCTGGCTAACTGCATTTGTTATAAGTGATCACACAGGGAATGCCAATGGTGCTGGAGCATGGCCCATCTTAGTTATGTGTATTCCATGCACTGCATCATGCTCGGTGCATGCACATTCACTAAAGAATTATATTTATTACTGGAAGAATCATTGTGCGAGAGTGCACCAGGTTTAGCTGCCACTGGGGCAAGGTACATATTTTGCTCAAATTTTGCCTTATTTTAACCTTAAATTAGTGGTGCCAAATCAGAATGCCCCAGATTCATATTTGGAGTCTTGTTTTAAACTTTTGGTGGTTTTAAATGTATGCCTTTAATCCACCCTGGAGCCAGGGTAGGAGTCAGAAATCTACCCGGGATTTTACTAGTGCTGGTCAACTCATAACCAGCCCATGAAAAGTTAAGCTCTCTCTCCCAATTAACTTTCTAGCCAGTTCATGAGTGCCCTAATCAGCTGAGGCTTTAGCATTGCAGGAATGTATCATGAGCAGGATGCCACTCCTAAAACTATGGTACTGAAGCATAAGTATTGTATGGGCAGATACAATGGTGCTAAGGCTATAGCATTGCAGGGGCCACTGGTGGACTGGGGCCAAAAATCAGCCCGGGATTTTACCAGCAGCTGGCCTGCCCATGACCAGCCAGTGGCGTCTATTCTGCTTCCTGGCCAGTCAGTCATTGTGCTCCAGGACTGAGGCTATATTATTAGGGTGAGGACATGTGCTGGGGTTGCTTGGGGGAGGGGATAGAGTAGTAAAGGAGATGAATGGGGGCAGAGATTGGATGGGAGTGTTAGTGAAGGTAGCAGCCCAGACTGCCCAAAGCAGTGCAGCCTACGGGGCATTTGGTCTCCCTATGGCCAGTCCGCCCCTGGCAGGGGGGGAACATGAGCTGGGATGACTTAGCTGGAAGAGGGACAATGGAGTCAGGCATGTGGAGAGGGGTTGCAGGGGAATTAGTAAGTGGGTGTATCCAGCACAGGCTCTGGGTGAGGTGGACTGCATGCCATAATGGAGACTAGACCCAGTCCAATTAAACCCAAAACAGTGTGTCTCACCAGGAAATCCCCCTGTGCTCAGTCTGCCTATGCCTAGATCTATTTAAGAAGTGTATTAATCATGCACAACCTCTGCATACAACCTCTGCAAAATTATTTTGACTAGGCTGGCAAGTACAACACAATTTAAACCTAAGGGCCTTAATCATGAAGGGATAGCGTCTGGTAGTGCCTTGTAAATCACAGGTAGCGACAGGTAGCGTCAGGTGAACGCTGGACACGACACGCAATTACACATTTATTAAGCAGAATCTGTTGAGCGACTGGGATAACGCCATGTAGCCGATTCATCATAATTCCAGCCTCAGCATACAGCGCCGGCGTTCAGCCTTGCAGATCGCCAGCTATTACCTTTCGCTACCTGTAGCTCTCCCATACATTTCAATGGACGTTCTTTTATTTCTATTTAAACAGGGATTTTTTTTTTTAAATCTCAAATAATGTTGTGACCTTTCATGGCCTAGAAAAAGCTATTTTTGAAAATTGTTTTCATGTTTTAAATATTTATGCAGAATTGACATTACAGGTCTGGCATTAATGTGTTCATGTTACAATGTTATTACAATGTAATTCCATATGTTTTCGCTTTGTTACTGGTGGATACATGTTAAAAAACAACCTTTAATCACACAGCCTCAGGCGCTCAGGGCTGCAGCGAAGCATTTTTTAGCACCGGAGTTGTGTGAGGCTGTTTTTTTTATGAATATGTTGTAAGTCAGTGCATTGACCAGTCGCTAACATTCGCTCCCATACAGCTCTGCACTGCTCATATAGCGACTCCTCCCAATGGATTCATCATTGCTGCACAGCGAATGAGTCGCTATGAACTAGCAAACCACAGCCGAGCACAGCGAATACTAGCGGGCGCTCTGAAATGCCTGCTACAGATGCTCATCTGTCGCTACCTGGCGTTAGCGATGAATCAGCCTGCCCGTTTAATTGTTTTAAATGTCAAGAGGTGCTTCACATTTAAGGAATGTTCAACGAGACATTTGCAGCAATCCACCCTAGTTACACCCTTTCTGATTGGCCAGCAGCAGTTAGACTGTGGCATTTCTTAGCAAAATGGAAATTCAGCAGCAGCTGCCAACAAACGTGTCCAACACACTAGCTCCAGCCAGTAGCCATGCATGATGACAAACTAGGAAAGTACACTATGTGGGATGCCCCACACAAAATGTTGCACCACCAGTAATTGTATCAAACCTTAGAAAATAACAATCTCTAACTATTGAACTGGATCAATAAACACAATGCTAACACTATGGTGAGAATTCTGACTACTTTTTTAGGAGAGAAAACGGCCATTGACTTTCATTCTCTACCGGTTGTACATTTACAACTGGCTCGGAATCGGCCGCCAGTTAGACAATATAAGTCAATGGCAGTTTTCTATCCTATAAAAAGAAGTGAGAATTCCCACCTGGCTCTGAATCAGCGCTTATGTCAACCAACAAGTGAATAAACTCCTAATGCCACACAATGAAGACTGCAAGTGAGACTGTGATAGTGATGAACCATACAAATAAATGCAACAATGAGAACATATATAGAGAAATAAGTGCCAAAGTTGAAACAACGAAACACTGATCAAACCATCATCTTGGCATCAACAGGACATGCCACCCAGCACCCTGATAATGGTTCCAGACATCATGCGTTCTGTATTCCTACTTCTCCAGATGGCTGGTGCCCTGTGGTGATCCCAATATATTTAAACCCCCAGCAGCCAATAGCCATGGTCCTAAAAACACGCCTCAATGATCCTATAATTAGTTAAGCGAACTAAGAAAACGAGTATGGAGTGTTAAAAGCGGCATACTTGATCATGAAATGTTGTAATATTACAAATCTATATTAACACATCGGCTAATGAGAGGAGCGGTCACACCAGAACTGAAAATAACTCCCACCAAGCTTGTGGTTTTCTTCTTCTAGTAGGAATAAAATCCAGGGGTGACAGGTCTGATTATATGTTCCCCCCGATTCCCTTATCCATCAATTAATTTTTTTCATCGGGCCCTTTATTTTGCGATAGTCGTCCTTTAAGAACACAGATTATTGCTGTTTATAAAAGCCTGGCACACTATCAACCTTGACCTCATGTTCGGATCCGAGGTGGCATACAAGGGACCCCTATACCAATTGACAAATAGTGGTGGCCGGCAGCACTGGCAAGTAGCGTTTCGTATAATCTGACCCAGATCTTGCCAGTATCCAGGTCAAATCAAGCTTTCATCTGAATCAGAAGCAGAATGTTAGATGCTGAAATATCCGCTCATACAGATCATGATATAGCTAAAGTCAAAACAACTGGGCTTGCTGTATTTCTGAAGACGCTTGTCTGTTTTTCCTAATTCAGGAACCACTGACATTGGTATAGATTAAGCAACATCAGAACTTACTCGTTATATAGATTTCATCTAACAGTAATCTAGATGGAGAGAATGGTACACATTTGGGAACTTCTG
This sequence comes from Gastrophryne carolinensis, assembly GCA_027917425.1. Lineage (NCBI taxonomy): Eukaryota > Metazoa > Chordata > Amphibia > Anura > Microhylidae > Gastrophryne > Gastrophryne carolinensis. The sequence continues at coordinate 264,543,641 of CM051237.1, forward strand.
GCCCCACACATTATATTAGATTTCAGACAGTGGAGTGGGTTTGGGAACTTCATCCTTCAGCAATTATATTAGATTTCATCCAAAACTCATCTAGATGAAGAGAATGATAACATTTGGGAAACTCTGGTCCTGTAGAATATATTACCTTTCAATCAGTGGTGACCTCCATGAAGGCTGTGGTACCCATGTGGAACTTACACCCCCATAAATGATATTGCTTTTCCTCTACCAACGATCTAGATAAAGACAGTAGAACAATAAAAATTTGAAATGCTGTACAAATATCTATGCCTCACACAGAAAGCCTATTTCATATTTGCACAATTGCAAAATTCATATTTGCGCTATTAGATTCATTTGGTTTAAAATAAAGCTAGAAAATGTCATAATTCAAATACTAAGAAAATAAAGTGAAACTGCCCTCAAAATTGAACTCCTGTGCTAAACCACACTAATATCTACTTAAACTAAAAAGATAGAAGAAGATATTTGAATAGCCATGATTTGACTAGTGCTTTATATAAAATGTTTATGCAGGAAGCAGATTCGACAACATTCAGAACATCAGTGCTTCCATAAAAACATTTAACTTATTTCTGACACACTATGTGCCAGGAAATGTCAGCATTGTTAAAAATCAGTTTAACATTCCAGTGCTTTCTTTGCTGTGAGGGCTATGTGAAATAGGTCAATGTCATTCTTTATTTAACATGACCAATCCCCGTTATACATAAGCCGCCATAATCTTAGAAAGAGTGTGTGTCTGTAGAAATCATGTATTTCCTTTCAAATGTTGTGTTTCAAAATATAGAACTAACCTTTAAATTTAAGTTTGGTAATTAGTAATAATATATGTATTAACATACTGATTAGAGATGAGCGAACTTTTGAAAAATTTTCCGACAAAAATCGTTTCGACCCGAATTTATTCGCGACAAATCGCTATTAAAAATGGCTATTTCTGAGCCTCCTAGAGCCTCAATAGGGTTGTAAACCATTCTGCCTTGCTGTAACACGCATAGGATGCGTGCTGGGTTAGTTAAATAATACTTTGAATAAATATCACATGCAGATCAGAGGAATCGCTAATAGAATCGCAGAGCGGCACAATTGCAGAGAGTTGAAGTGGCATCACTATGAGGGGCAGGAGCCCAAACATTGCTTTAAAGAGACACTGGAGTTGGAAGCAGCAGGAGCCCAAAAATTGGATGAATCACACCCTGGAGTTGGCAGCAGCAGCAGCAGCAGCCCAAACATTACTTTAAAGAGACACTGGGGTTGGCTTCAGGAGCCCAAAAATTGGATGATTCACACCCTGGAGTTGGCAGCAGCAGCAGCAGCAGGAGCCCAAACATTACTTTAAAGAGACACTGGGGTTGGCTTCAGGAGCCCAAAAATTGGATGATTCACACTCTGGAGTTGGCAGGAGTTGGCAGCAGCAGCAACAGGAGCCCAAACATTACTTTAAAGAGACACTGGGGTTGGCTTCAGGAGCCCAAAAATTGGATGAATCACACCCTGGAGTTGGCAGCAGCAGCAGCCTAAACATTACTTTAAAGAGACACTGGGGTTGGCTTCAGGAGCCCAAAAATTGGATGAATCACACCCTGGAGTTGGCAGCAGCAGCAGCAGGAGCCCAAATATTACTTTAAAGAGACCCTGGGGTTGGCTTCAGGAGCCCAAAAATTGGATGAATCACACCCTGGAGTTGGCAGCAGCAGCAGGAGCCCAAATATTACTTTAAAGAGACCCTGGGGTTGGCTTCAGGAGCCCAAAAATTGGATGAATCACACCCTGGAGTTGGCAGCAGCAGCAGCAGGAGCCCAAATATTACTTTAAAGAGACCCTGGGGTTGGCTTCAGGAGCCCAAAAATTGGATGAATCACACCCTGGAGTTGGCAGCAGCAGCAGCAGCAGGAGCCCAAACATTACTTTAAAGAGACACTGGGGTTGGCAGCAGGAGCCCAAAGATTGGATGAATCACACCCTGGAGTTGGCAGCAGCAGCAGGAGCCCAAACATTACTTTAAAGAGACACTGGGGTTGGCTTCAGGAGCCCAAAAATTGGATGATTCACACCCTGGAGTTGGCAGGAGTTGGCAGCAGCAGCAGCAACAGGAGCCCAAACATTACTTTAAAGAGACACTGGGGTTGGCTTCAGGAGCCCAAAAATTGGATGAATCACACCCTGGAGATGGCAGCAGCAGCAGCCCAAACATTACTTTAAAGAGACACTGGGGTTGGCTTCAGGAGCCCAAAAATTGGATGATTCACACCCTGGAGTTGGCAGCAGCAGCAGCAGGAGCCCAAATATTACTTTAAAGAGACCCTGGGGTTGGCTTCAGGAGCCCAAAAATTGGATGAATCACACCCTAGAGTTGGCAGCAGCAGCAGGAGCCCAAACATTACTTTAAAGAGACACTGGGGTTGGCTTCAGTAGCCCAAAAATTGGATGAATCACACCCTGGAGTTGGCAGCAGCAGCAGCAGGAGCCCAAATATTACTTTAAAGAGACACTGGGGTTGGCAGCAGGAGCCCAAAAATTGGATGAATCACACCCTGGAGTTGGCAGCAGCAGCAGGAGCCCAAACATTACTTTAAAGAGACACTGGGGTTGGCAGCAGGAGCCCAAAGATTGGATGAATCACACCCTGGAGTTGGCAGCAGCAGCAGCAGGAGCCCAAACATTACTTTAAAGAGACACTGGGGTTGGCAGCAGGAGCCCAAAAATTGGATGATTCACACCCTGGAGTTGGCAGCAGCAGGAGCAGCAGGAGCCCAAACATTACTTTAAAGAGACACTGGGGTTGGCTTCAGGAGCCCAAAAATTGGATGATTCACACCCTGGAGTTGGCAGCAGCAGCAGCAGGAGCCCAAATATTACTTTAAAGAGACCCTGGGGTTGGCTTCAGGAGCCCAAAAATTGGATGAATCACACCCTGGAGTTGGCAGCAGCAACAGCCCAAACATTACTTTAAAGAGACCCTGGGGTTGGCTTCAGGAGCCCAAAAATTGGATGATTCACACCCTGGAGTTGGCATCAGCAGGAGCCCAAAAATTGGCCTAAAGACATAAATATGTTTTGCACCATTTGGAAAGTGTAAAACGTGGCACCATGCTGAATCTAGTCGCATGCATCAGGCATTGGTGGGTGGAAATCCTGGCTGATCCATCCCTGATTCATTTTGACAAAGGTGAGTCTCTCCACATTTTTAGTTGACAGACAAGTTCTCCTCGCCGTAACTATGGCCCCCGCCGCACTAAACACCCGCTCAGATGGCACGCTACTTGCCGGGCAGGACAGCTTTTCCAGGGCAAACTCTGCTAGTTGCGGCCACAAATCAAGTTTGGCTGCCCAGAAGTCCAGCGGATCCTCAAGGTGTGTTGGCATGGTCATGTCAAAGTATGACATGACCTGCTGGTTCAGGTCCTGCTCCAGGTCTTCCTGCTGCTCATGAGTAGCCTCACTATGCAGGTGTAGAAAGCTACTCATTAGCGACTGAAGACTGAGGCTGCTGCCGATGGAGCTGCTGCTGCTGCTCTGCTGCTCCTGCCAACCCCCCCAGCGGCCATGGCAGTGGAAGGTGAGCGCAGAGGTCCCCTCGAGTCAGACCTGCGAGAGTATGGACCATGGCGCAGATAGGCATCGGCCAACTGCCTACGTAGAATGTCTTTGTAGTAGTTCAGTTTGTCCTCCCTCTCGGTGGGTTTAAAAAATGCCCCCATTTTGTGCCGGAAGCGAGGGTCCAATAAGGTGGACAGCCAGAAGTCATCCCGCCGACAGATGGAAACAATTCTGGGGTCACTACGCAAGCACGTGAGCATGCTTCCTGCCATTTGCGCAAGTGACTCGGATGGACTACCTGTCTCCATCTCCACTGCATACTGCCACGGTGTGCCCGGGTCCTCTGTCTCGCCTTCCTCAAAAACCTCTAGCTCCTCTGGCTGCTCCTGCTCCTCCTCTCCTGTCCGCTGACTAGATAAACCAGCCATTTCGCCAAGCCTAAACTGTGTTTCGCTGGGCAACTCCTCCTCCTCCTCTTCCTCCTCCTCCTCCTCCAGTTCAGCTCCAACGGGGTTCATGTGGCCGTAAGATGTAAACGCCATGTCTCCAGTGCCCTGACCAGCCATGGTTTCCAACATGTGCTGTAGTACATGAAGCAGTGGAATCACGTCGTTCATCCCGTAATCCTGCCGACTGACAAATAAAGTGGCTTCCTCAAAGGGCCTGAGCAAACGGCAGGTGTCACGTATGAGCTGCCACTGGTTGACATTGAAGTTACACAGGGGAGTCCCCCTATCTGCTTGGATCATCAGGAAATCCGTGATGTCTTTTCTCTGTTCATATAATCGGTCCAACATGTGAAGGGTGGAATTCCAACGGGTGGAAACATCGCAAATCAGACTATGTTGGGGGATACCATTCTGACGCTGTAGCTCAAGAAGGGTGTGTTTGGCGGTGTATGAGTGGCTGAAGTGCATGCAAAGTTTCCTTGAAGTTGTTAGGATGTCTTGCAGATGGGGGGAACACTTCAGAAACCGCTTGACAACCAGATTGAAGACGTGAGCCATGCAGGGGGCATGGGTCAGGCTTCCTTGGCGCAGCGCAGACAAAATGTTCTTCCCATTGTCCGTAACCATGATTCCCATTTTAAGTTTTCTTGGAGTAAGCCACGTTTGGATTTCCTGATGAATACATTTAAGCAGTTCCTCCCCTGTGTGACTCCGTTCGCCAAGACAAACCATGTGAAGCACTGTGTGACACCTCCGTGCCCTGCACACATGGTGGACTGGAGGGACACTGAGACTTGAGCCTACAGTGGAGGGTGAGGAGATGGCGGAGGATGAGGAGGCCGAGTCGCACGGTGTCACAGGCCCAACGGGCAGGGAGCGCGGAGGCCGAAGCGGCGTGACCTGTCCAAGTTGCTGCTGCTGCTGCAAAGGGACCACATTCACCCAGTGGGCCGTAAACGACATGTACTGTCCCTGACTGTAGTTACAGCTCCAGATGTCGGCACTGCCATGCACTTTGCTACACACCGACAGGCTCAAGGACTGGCCCACCTTCTGTTCAACAAAAGTGTGCAGCGCTGGTACTGCCTTCTTGGCAAAGAAATGACGGCTTGGGACTCTCCACCTCGGCTCGGCACAAGCCATCAGTTCTCTGAAAGGTGCAGATTCCATCACCTGAAAAGGGAGCGACTGCAGCACCAGCAACTTGGACAGGAGCACATTCAGCTTCTGCGCCGTAGGATGAGTGGGCGCATACTGCTGTCTCTTGGACATGACTTCGCTGATGGATTGCTGGTGGGATGCATGACTTGGAGGAGGAGGAGGAGGAGCAGGAGCGACAGAGGATGGGTATGACGCACAGCTGCCTTCGGCTGAGGTGCTGGAGCCTTGGCTGGCAGAAATTGGGTGCGGCGTGCCACTTGGTGAGGAAGCAGACTGGACCACCCCTTGTGAGCCTCGTTTCTCCCAGGTCGCTTTATGGTGACGCATCATATGTTGACGCAGGGCCGTGGTGCCAACATTTGGACCCTGGCCACGCTTCACCTTCTGCCTACATATCTTGCATGTGGCCATGTTACCCTCCTCCGGATGCTTCAGGAAAAACTGCCACACTGCCGAGTAGCTACTTTTCCCACCCGCTGGCCTCACTTATTCACTGCTGCTGTTGCCAACTCCAGGAACCCCTGCTCCACTACCTCCCGATAAGGTAGACTGCCGCACAGCAGGTGCTCTACCCCGGCCCCGGCCGGCTCCAGCCTTTGGAATTGTGCCCCCATGCTGACTGCTACCACCTTGCTGCCTCAGCTAATGACTCCGGGGCAACCTGCGCCCCTCTTCTCCTGATGATGACGATGAAGCCCCTTCATCACCCGGCTCCCAAGTGCGATCGGCTTCATCGTCATCATCATTATCACCGAGTTGTGGCTGTACGTCACTGATGTTCGTGGATGCGGAATCTTGGCCTCTGCCACTCCTCTTTTCACTTCCAGGCACTTGTCTGCCCGACATAGTCTAACTGGCGTGGTAGTAGGTGATATTTTAAGAACTCCCAGCAGCGGTGGGTCTATATGAAACAGAATATAATGCACACAAAAAGTGAGCAGTAACACTCAGCCTCCAACAGGCCTGCCTAGTGTAAATAAGAGAGCTGCTTAGAGCAAATAAAGAGGGGTATGCTATGTTACAGAATGGGATGCCCCAACAGCCAGCAGTGCGCCTGGCAGCAGTACTACTATGCACAGCAAAAGTGTCTTTATCAGGCCTAATTTCTATTAGAATAAGTGCAAATGGTTATTTTGGTATTAAATAGAGGCTGGTGTAGTCACAGAATGGGATGCCCCAAAAACCAGAGACCACCTGGCAGCAGTAAGGCTATGCACAGCAAAAGTGTCTTTATCAGGCCTAATTTCTATTAAAATAAGTGCAAATGGTTATTATGGTATTAAATAGAGGCTGGTGTAGTCACAGAATGGGATGCCCCAAAAACCAGAGACCACCTGGCAGCAGTAAGGCTATGCACAGCAAAAGTGTCTTTATCAGGCCTAATTTCTATTAAAATAAGTGCAAATGGTTATTATGGTATTAAATAGAGGCTGGTGTAGTCACAGAATGGGATGCCCCAAAAACCAGAGATCACCTGGCAGCAGTAAGGCTATGCACAGCAAAAGTGTCTTTAATAGGCCTAATTTCTATTAGAATAAGTGCAAATGGTTATTATGGTATTAAATAGAGGCTGGTGTAGTCACAGAATGGGATGCCCCAAAAACCAGAGAGCACCTGGCAGCAGTAAGGCTATGCACAGCAAATGTGTCTTTATCAGGCCTAATTTCTATTAGAATAAGTGCAAATGGTTATTATGGTATTAAATAGAGGCTGGTGTAGTCACAGAATGGGATGCCCCAAAAACCAGAGACCACCTGGCAGCAGTAAGGCTATGCACAGCAAAAGTGTCTTTATCAGGCCTAATTTCTATTAGAATAAGTGCAAATGGTTATTATGGTATTAAATAGAGACTGGTGTAGTCACAGAATGGGATGCCCCAAAAACCAGAGACCACCTGGCAGCAGTAAGGCTATGCACAGCAAAAGTGTCTTTATCAGGCCTAATTTCTATTAAAATAAGTGCAAATGGTTATTATGGTATTAAATAGAGGCTGGTGTAGTCACAGAATGGGATGCCCCAAAAACCAGAGACCACCTGGCAGCAGTAAGGCTATGCACAGCAAAAGTGTCTTTATCAGGCCTAATTTCTATTAGAATAAGTGCAAATGGTTATTATGGTATTAAATAGAGGCTGGTGTAGTCACAGAATGGGATGCCCCAAAAACCAGAGACCACCTGGCAGCAGTAAGGCTATGCACAGCAAAAGTGTCTTTATCAGGCCTAATTTCTATTAGAATAAGTGCAAATGGTTATTATGGTATTAAATAGAGGCTGGTGTAGTCACAGAATGGGATGCCCCAAAAACCAGAGACCACCTGGCAGCAGTAAGGCTATGCACAGCAAAAGTGTCTTTAATAGGCCTAATTTCTATTAGAATAAGTGCAAATGGTTATTATGGTATTAAATAGAGGCTGGTGTAGTCACAGAATGGGATGCCCCAAAAACCAGAGAGCACCTGGCAGCAGTAAGGCTATGCACAGCAAATGTGTCTTTATCAGGCCTAATTTCTATTAGAATAAGTGCAAATGGTTATTATGGTATTAAATAGAGGCTGGTGTAGTCACAGAATGGGATGCCCCAAAAACCAGAGACCACCTGGCAGCAGTAAGGCTATGCACAGCAAAAGTGTCTTTATCAGGCCTAATTTCTATTAGAATAAGTGCAAATGGTTATTATGGTATTAAATAGAGACTGGTGTAGTCACAGAATGGGATGCCCCAAAAACCAGAGACCACCTGGCAGCAGTAAGGCTATGCACAGCAAAAGTGTCTTTATCAGGCCTAATTTCTATTAAAATAAGTGCAAATGGTTATTATGGTATTAAATAGAGGCTGGTGTAGTCACAGAATGGGATGCCCCAAAAACCAGAGACCACCTGGCAGCAGTAAGGCTATGCACAGCAAAAGTGTCTTTATCAGGCCTAATTTCTATTAGAATAAGTGCAAATGGTTATTATGGTATTAAATAGAGGCTGGTGTAGTCACAGAATGGGATGCCCCAAAAACCAGAGACCACCTGGCAGCAGTAAGGCTATGCACAGCAAAAGTGTCTTTATCAGGCCTAATTTCTATTAGAATAAGTGCAAATGGTTATTATGGTATTAAATAGAGGCTGGTGTAGTCACAGAATGGGATGCCCCAAAAACCAGAGACCACCTGGCAGCAGTAAGGCTATGCACAGCAAAAGTGTCTTTATCAGGCCTAATTTCTATTAAAATAAGTGCAAATGGTTATTATGGTATTAAATAGAGGCTGGTGTAGTCACAGAATGGGATGCCCCAAAAACCAGAGACCACCTGGCAGCAGTAAGGCTATGCACAGCAAAAGTGTCTTTAATAGGCCTAATTTCTATTAGAATAAGTGCAAATGGTTATTATGGTATTAAATAGAGGCTGGTGTAGTCACAGAATGGGATGCCCCAAAAACCAGAGACCACCTGGCAGCAGTAAGGCTATGCACAGCAAAAGTGTCTTTATCAGGCCTAATTTCTATTAGAATAAGTGCAAATGGTTATTATGGTATTAAATAGAGGCTGGTGTAGTCACAGAATGGGATGCCCCAAAAACCAGAGACCACCTGGCAGCAGTAAGGCTATGCACAGCAAAAGTGTCTTTATCAGGCCTAATTTCTATTAGAATAAGTGCAAATGGGTATTATGATATTAAATAGAGGCTGGTGTAGTCACAGAATGGGATGCCCCAAAAACCAGAGACCACCTGGCAGCAGTAAGGCTATGCACAGCAAAAGTGTCTTTATCAGGCCTAATTTCTATTAGAATAAGTGCAAATGGTTATTATGGTATTAAATAGAGGCTGGTGTAGTCACAGAATGGGATGTCCCAAAATCCAGAGACCACCTGGCAGCAGTAAGGCTATGCACAGCAAAAGTGTCTTTATCAGGCCTAATTTCTATTAGAATAAGTGCAAATGGTTATTATGGTATTAAATAGAGGCTGGTGTAGTCACAGAATGGGATGCCTCACAGCAGACTTGAGATCAGTTCAGTATATATGCACAGTTAGTGTATAAGCAGCCTGAAAACGCTAACAAAGCCAGTCAGCCAGCCAGTAACACTCAGGCTGGATGAAAAAAAAAAAATCTTCCTGTGACTGCCTCCGATTTTTCCTAACTTTCCCTGCTTTTCGCTGACTTTCTGTCTGTCTCCTGCCTGTCTCCTGCCTGTCTCCAGCCTGTCCCTGTCTGTCCCTGTCTGTCTAACTGTCTCTCCCTGCCTACAGCAGCGTCCTGTCTCTCACGAATGCAATAGAGAAATGAGGAAAAGCAAGATGTCCGCCGACTTAAATAGCGCTGTGACGTCACCGGGCTTGCTGGCTGCTGATAGGCTGCATGTGACTGTCCCAGCTTGCACTGGCGCGGGGTTGATGTCTGGACATGTCCCGTCCGCCATCTTAGAATGCCTGTAATGTAAATGAATGGATGTTAAAGGAAAACTTCGAGCGATCGAATCGCGGGGAAATTCGGATTCGATCCGAATCGAATTTTTCATGATATTCGGATCGAATCCGGGTTCGTCCGGATCGATTCGCTCATCCCTAATACTGATGAAAAAACAGAATAATTCACAAAATAAATCTGTTTCCAACACTTTAACCCTTCTAGTCTGAGTCTCACGTAGCTGCCTCTCCAACCGTTAAGTGCCAGCTACGTGAGACTCACGTAGCTGCCTCTCCAACCGTTAAGTGCCAGCTACGTGAGACTCACGTAGCTGACTTTAGAGCCCCATAAAAAAAAGTAAAAAAAGATACAGACTTACCTGACCTCTCATTTGAAAGTGCCAGCGATTCCCTTCAATAATCAGCTACTTGATTTTTGCCCCCGGGCCTCTGATCTTCAGGAGGGGGCCCGGAATAGCCCCCCCCCCGCGCCATCTGAAAGAAAAAAAAAATTAATAATGACACAAACTCACCTGACAGCCCGATTGCTCTCCCCGGGTCTTCTCTTCACCAGGGGGGGCTCCGATCCCCCCCCTGGACTTACCACGCTTCGGGTGAGGTCCCAGCAACGGGCCCTCACCCAAGGACCCAGCAAGGGGGCGGCACTGGCCCCACCCCTAGCCCCGCCCACTTGTGGGAGGAGCGGTATGAAGTCATCCCGTTCCTCATATACCGGCACCCGGGCTCCGATCTGTCACTTGTCGCTAGCGATCAGAGCAAGGAGGGTGGCAGGCAGGGAGGCTCTGATCTCCCTGCCTCCCACCCTCCCTGCTCCGATCACTACCGACAAGTGTCATCTGCAGTGGCACGGGACACGGGATCAGAGGTAAGTATAAGTAAAAAAAAGAATAATAAAATATTTTGTGTCTGTGTCTTTTTTACTTTTAACTATTTGTGAACTGGTAAGGGGTCCATGAGACCCATTATACCAGTTCACAAGGCTCTAGGGCTGGCAATCACTTGCGGCTAGCGGGTGACTTGCCATAACCCCCAGCCCCCCATTACCTGCCTCCCCAACGGCCGGGGGGGGCAGAACGGCCCGGGCCACTTAGTGGCTATGTGGGCTAGTAGCCTGCAGGGCCAGGGGCCACCAACACTGGCCCCTGCGCCCTGTTCTACAAGCCCCCATAGCTGGTCATTTTTTGGGGGGATTTTAAGGGATCTGAAATCTCCTAAACTGTTGTTTCACTTTGGGGGGTTTCCTGGGCAGGAAAGGGTGTCTACCAATACATATGTGGTACCGTTGTAACCGGGAGAAATAGGAATTTCACACGCAATAATATTTTATTAACAAACTTACATTTTTTATCACAAAAAAACACTACAAATTGTAAAAAATAGATTTTTTTTATTTTTTTGCCCATATTTCGCCCAAAAGTATTGAGAATACACTAAAAAAAGGCCAAACAAGACATTTCATGTTGAAGTCCAGACTTTGCTGAAAAAAACAATATATAATTTTCCTGGAAAATCCCTGGAAATCCCTTCAAAAATCAAGGTTGAACATGTGTAGCGCAAAAATGGGAAAAGTAGTCTGGCAACAGAGTGTGACAAAAAATCTAGGTAGGCTGGCACTCAAAGGGTTAAATGTATAATTTTGTGCATGGTACCTACACCCTCCATGGAAAATTAGTCCAAGTATTAGTCCTAGTATGGCTGGTATTCGGATTTCAAAGACCCTCCAGCTTAACAAGAAGGATAAATTATTTTTCCCACGGGTCTCTTGTTTGACGGGGGACAATATAAAGCAGCACACTACTGTTGGCCAGTACCACATCCAGGTGAATATGTTGTAGTTGCAGTTTTCAGTCCCCCATAAGAGAAAAAAAACAACAGGGTAACTATAGACTTCCTGTGAGGCTGCAGGAATTGAGGAGTTAGGATCCGAATGGAAACTGTATTCTTGACTGCATGTAGCATAGTCAGCTTTCATTAAAGGTACTCACCTGTCAAACTTTAAAATTATTCCCTGATAGCTTACCTGATGCACTGTCAGTCCCATGTTGTCTCCGTGCTTTGGTCGCTGAAAACAAGGGGAATTTCTTTTTCCTCTGCTTCCAGTGCTTTCCCCCCATCTAGACCACAAATTGAATCCTGAGGCTCTTGTCAAGTTGATGCCATCTCTGTTAGCGATAAGCTACAGATAAGCTCTCCACACTGTCAGTCAAGCTTAGCCTACTGCTATGCAATGCACACAGTGTTCTTGCATCACTTGCATGCACAGCCCTGCCACTTTCATCTCAGATCACAAGAGGAATGGGGGGGGTTGATTTTGTAATTACAATTACAATATAGCTTTGTTTAAAAAAAAAGAAAATAAATTAGTAGATTTCTGTGTGTATCTCTACATAATGTGAATACTTCTGAGTGCGTTGGACAATGTCTTTAAGTATGTTATTTTATCATGTATCTTAGACACACATATGCAGCTATAATCTAGTCAAGATCAAGTTAAACAGATTTCACATGCAGACAACTTTTCCAACAAACAAGAATTTACAGTAGGCTGATTTTAAAAGCCTACTCCCTTTAAGAAAATAAAAACTGTATATGACAGACTTTGCCAAAGGAACACACATTCTAATCCCCCAAATTAAAGTTTCTCATTTCTCTTGAGCATTGCTTAGATCACATGTGCTCAACCTGTGGGCTGGGATTATTATGTGAAAAATGTGCGGTGTTCTGGTTTAAAGTGGACCAACACCCTGAGGTGATCGGCCCGGGAATCTATAAGATTCCCGGACCGATCACCTCACACACCGCGGGACATCCGAGATCGGGATGTCCCGCGGGGTGTAAACCCCCCAAAACCCCCGCAAAACCTTACCTCTCCAGCCGCTGCTTCCGCCGCCGCCGCCTCAGTCGCGCTCCTCTAGACGTGTGCGCGCCCGCGCCGGCCGTCTCTGAATGGCCGGCGCGGGCGCGCACACGTCAAGAGTGACGCGCGGGAGGCGCCGACGGGCAAGCTGCTTGTCCGTCGCTGTCAATCAGCTTGTCCGTGGCGGGGAGAGGTAAGTTTTGGGGGCTTTCTGGGGGGTTTCACACAGCGGGGCACCCCCGATCGGGGTGCCCCGGGGAAGTGGACCAATACCCAGGATAGTCAAAATCCTGGGTGTTGGTCCACTTTAAACAGAGGCTCAGCAAGGATAAGATGTTGCATGGAGAGTGGTAAAGGAGGGGGTGCATTGCTAAATAGAGGTGGCACCAGTGGCTTGGAGGATCATGGTGACATTGATAGTGCAACAGTGAAAACATGGTTTTCTTTTGAAATTTACAGCTTCAAATTTCAATTGTGGATTTCACAGCATACTGTGTTCACAGACAATGATTTCTGGAAGTATTCCTTAACACATAGAGTGATTTGCATTACCAATTTATGCCGGATTCTCTGAATATTTCTACATTATCTACCGTTGATTTTGAAATTTTCAAAGTCTGCAAATTTACATTAAGGATCTTTTTTCAGAAATTGTTACGCAATTGTTTGACACATATTCCACAGGTTGGTAAACCTCTGACTGTCTTTGCTTGTGAGAGACTCTGCCTCTCTATAATATACTCCTTTTATACTCTGTTATGTTACTGTTTTGTACCAGTACCCATTAATATTTCAGCCTTTTGTTAACCATGTTCCAACTTTTTTATGAAATAAAATCACATGGAAAAATGTCCAACTTCTGACATGTATTCCAAGTTATATTGTGAATAAACTCCAGTTAAATATGTTTTCCAAATCATTGCATTCTTGTTTTGCTTTACATTTTACATAGCATTCCAACTTTTCAGGAATTGGAGATGTATTTACAACCTAATTGCCTAATTTGAGATAATAGCCTGCATTTCTGGACTTTTTTCCAGGTCACAAAGATCTCCAGCAAATCTCTGCTTTGCAGAGACTATTTAATTAAAAAACAAGTGAATGATCACTACATCTTGCTGCTAGTAGATACTGGCTTATAACCCTGCAGCTATAGTCTTTTAAACCATGCGCTAGTGACATTTTTCACACTCGACTACAAATGTGTTAAGGTAAGCAAAAGATCAATGATGTTTAGTAATAGCAGCCTGGCCCTTATTTTGCTTATGTTACCACATGGTTAAAGTAATTTGTAAAATAAAATGCAAGGCTAATTTAGTGGCTCCAATTTCACAGAAGAATGGAAAGAACAATTAAATGTTTTTTTTAATAGATCTGTAATGCAATTATTTTATTAATGAATATGCTGAACTGTTTTTCCTACTCAGTTCTGCTTGTGGAAATGCGCTTTTTGCTAATTATTCACTGTATTAAAACTTGATACTCACTTAATGACTATCCGCCAGATGGATTTCAATTAGAATAACTTATTATATTAATATATCATATCAAATATGTTCAATTTGCAAGACTGCCATCAGGACAATACATGTGGTATTACTTCCAATAGGGACCCAAATACATTCACATTACAACTACTACTAATATTTTAAAGTAATACCCCAAACCATGGCTCACAACGCCTTTTCTCAACCATGTTGATAAACTACCCCCCCCCACCCTTCACATGTACATATTTAAACATCCCATATTTACTGCTACCTCCATTCATCTTAGATTATCATCTTAGAGGGTACAGAGAAAGGAGAAGGCAAAAAAAAGGGAAACTACAATTTGGACCACAGGGGGAGTGGGATTACCACATTTTGCAATAAAAGGACATCTCATATTTATTGACATAATAAAAAAGATTCTGCACATTTAGATCTGCGCAGTATCCTATAGGGGGTTGTGGAAGAAAGCATTTAAAGCCGTGGAAATGTTAACTTGACAATTTATTCTAATCACATGTCAGAAACCAATGGAAAGAATGGAAGATGTCAATATATAATGTTCTCAGACATGGGAGGGGTTCTCGATATGAATTTGGATTTTGCTGGAGAGGCTGAGATTTGAGTGACAGGGAGAACACCAATGTAAAAAAAATATAACATTCGTTGTCAAAATGATCATGAAATCAAAATCCTCTACATGTGTGATGGCGAGGTACAAATTATTTTAACAGGGTATTTTATTTGGTAAATAATTTTTTTTTTAAAGTTATAAAATAACTGCAGCTTACATGAAAGCTAAACAGATACAAATTAGCTTGGATTCCCCATAAACTTGTTGCCCCTTTGTGTAAAAATGTGCAGAGGATTTTGATTTTAAATAGAAGAATCATTTTGGATAACTTTCATTGTGTATTAACATGTTATGGGCAATACCAAACTTTGTCACATCTGAAACTCCTTGGAAAATGTTTACTTCTTTACCCGAAGAACTTATTCAAAACCCAATCAGTTACAGTGGCTACTAAACAACGAGTTTATGTTTTGAGCTGGTTCTTTAAGCTTTCAAACATTCCTTCTGGGCATAAAATAGCTTGACCCTCACCACAAGGCTCTTTAGCTTCATATGATTTCAGTTAGTGGGTCAAGGACATTAATTTATTCTACAAAGACCTGCTTCCACCTACTCTGCTTCTTTCCAAAATGAGCTATGTGACGTGTCTTATGCTAGTGTAGACCATGAAATACATTGAAAGGCTTTTTAGAATGAAACATAAAATATATTTATTTAAAAATTATCTTACAGGCTATAATCGCCACAAGCAGTTTGTGCTATCTTTGAAACTTTTCGGTTTCTTTAGTTTTTTCCGAGCAAAAATTGTATCTGCTTTTTCCACTTGGCTTAAGGTGCTCTAATATTTTATTAGAATCATCCATGTGTGCCTCAGTAACCTTGTCTGATCAGCTAAGATTGTGATAAATGAACTGAGAGCAGGAACTGATCTAATGTTTGGCTTCCACTGAAAGGGTTCACAAATTGAACTTGAATTCACACACTGTGTTTCCTGTTTATCTCTGTAGTGCATTTTATGACTGAAAGGATTGTCAGATCCAAAATGTAGCCTCCCATTTAAATAATACTTAGTTAAATGAAAACATAACACAGAAACTCCTATTGTAATTTCTAGAGATGAGCGAACTTTTGAAAAATTCGATTCGACTGATTCGCCGAATTTTCCGACAAAAATCGTTTCGACCCGAATAAATTCGCGACGAATCGCTATTAAAAACGGCTATTTCTGAGCCTCCTACAGCCTCAATAGGGTTGTAAACCATTCAGCCTTGCTGTAACACGCACAGGATGCGTGCTGGGTTTGTTAAATAATACTTTGAAGAAATATCACATGCAGATCAGAGGCATCGCTAATAGAATCGCAGAGCGGCACAATTGCAGAGAGTTGAAGTGGCATCACTATGAGGGGCAGAAGGAGCCCAAATATACACTGGAGTTGGCCTCAGGAGCCCAAAAATTGGATGAATCACACCCTGGAGTTGGCAGAAGTTGGCAGCAGCAGCAGGAGCCCAAATATACACTGGAGTTGGCTTCAGGAGCCCAAAAATTGGATGAATCACACCCTGGAGTTGGCAGAAGTTGGCAGCAGCAGGAGCAGGAGCCCAAATATACACTGGAGTTGGCCTCAGGAGCCCAAAAATTGGATGAATCACACCCTGGAGTTGGCAGAAGTTGGCAGCAGCAGCAGCAGGAGCCCAAATATACACTGGAGTTGGCCTCAGGAGCCCAAAAATTGGATGAATCACACCCTGGAGTTGGCAGGAGTTGACAGTAGTAGCAGCAGGAGCCCAAATATACACTGGAGTTGGCTTCAGGAGCCCAAAAATTGGATGAATCACACCCTGGAGTTGGCAGAAGTTGGCAGCAGCAGCAGCAGGAGCCCAAATATACACTGGAGTTGGCCTCAGGAGCCCAAAAATTGGATGAATCACACCCTGGAGTTGGCAGAAGTTGGCAGTAGTAGCAGCAGGAGCCCAAATATACACTGGAGTTGGCTTCAGGAGCCCAAAAATTGGATGAATCACACCCTGGAGTTGGCAGAAGTTGGCAGCAGCAGCAGCAGCAGGAGCCCAAATATACACTGGAGTTGGCTTCAGGAGCCCAAAAATTGGATGAATCACACCCTGGAGTTGGCAGAAGTTGGCAGCAGCAGCAGCAGGAGCCCAAATATACACTGGAGTTGGCCTCAGGAGCCCAAAAATTGGATGAATCACACCCTGGAGTTGGCAGAAGTTGGCAGTAGTAGCAGCAGGAGCCCAAATATACACTGGAGTTGGCTTCAGGAGCCCAAAAATTGGATGAATCACACCCTGGAGTTGGCAGAAGTTGGCAGCAGCAGCAGCAGGAGCCCAAATATACACTGGAGTTGGCCTCAGGAGCCCAAAAATTGGATGAATCACACCCTGGAGTTGGCAGAAGTTGGCAGTAGTAGCAGCAGGAGCCCAAATATACACTGGAGTTGGCTTCAGGAGCCCAAAAATTGGATGAATCACACCCTGGAGTTGGCAGAAGTTGGCAGCAGCAGCAGCAGCAGGAGCCCAAATATACACTGGAGTTGGCTTCAGGAGCCCAAAAATTGGATGAATCACACCCTGGAGTTGGCAGAAGTTGGCAGCAGCAGGAGCAGGAGCCCAAATATACACTGGAGTTGGCCTCAGGAGCCCAAAAATTGGATGAATCACACCCTGGAGTTGGCAGAAGTTGGCAGCAGCAGCAGCAGGAGCCCAAATATACACTGGAGTTGGCCTCAGGAGCCCAAAAATTGGATGAATCACACCCTGGAGTTGGCAGGAGTTGACAGTAGTAGCAGCAGGAGCCCAAATATACACTGGAGTTGGCCTCAGGAGCCCAAAAATTGGATGAATCACACCCTGGAGTTGGCAGGAGTTGACAGTAGCAGCAGCAGGAGCCCAAATATACACTGGAGTTGGCTTCAGGAGCCCAAAAATTGGATGAATCACACCCTGGAGTTGGCAGAAGTTGGCAGCAGCAGCAGCAGCAGGAGCCCAAATATACACTGGAGTTGGCTTCAGGAGCCCAAAAATTGGATGAATCACACCCTGGAGTTGGCAGGAGTTGACAGTAGCAGCAGCAGGAGCCCAAATATACACTGGAGTTGGCCTCAGGAGCCCAAAAATTGGATGAATCACACCCTGGAGTTGGCAGGAGTTGACAGTAGCAGCAGCAGGAGCCCAAATATACACTGGAGTTGGCTTCAGGAGCCCAAAAATTGGATGAATCACACCCTGGAGTTGGCAGAAGTTGGCAGCAGCAGCAGCAGCAGGAGCCCAAATATACACTGGAGTTGGCTTCAGGAGCCCAAAAATTGGATGAATCACACCCTGGAGTTGGCAGAAGTTGGCAGCAGCAGCAGCCCAAATATACACTGGAGTTGGCTTCAGGAGCCCAAAAATTGGATGAATCACACCCTGGAGTTGGCAGAAGTTGGCAGTAGCAGCAGCAGGAGCCCAAATATACACTGGAGTTGGCTTCAGGAGCCCAAAAATTGGATGAATCACACCCTGGAGTTGGCAGGAGTTGACAGTAGCAGCAGCAGGAGCCCAAATATACACTGGAGTTGGCCTCAGGAGCCCAAAAATTGGATGAATCACACCCTGGAGTTGGCAGGAGTTGACAGTAGCAGCAGCAGGAGCCCAAATATACACTGGAGTTGGCTTCAGGAGCCCAAAAATTGGATGAATCACACCCTGGAGTTGGCAGAAGTTGGCAGCAGCAGCAGCAGCAGGAGCCCAAATATACATTGGAGTTGGCTTCAGGAGCCCAAAAATTGGATGAATCACACCCTGGAGTTGGCAGGAGTTGACAGTAGTAGCAGCAGGAGCCCAAATATACACTGGAGTTGGCTTCAGGAGCCCAAAAATTGGATGAATCACACCCTGGAGTTGGCAGAAGTTGGCAGCAGCAGCAGCAGGAGCCCAAATATACACTGGAGTTGGCCTCAGGAGCCCAAAAATTGGATGAATCACACCCTGGAGTTGGCAGAAGTTGGCAGTAGTAGCAGCAGGAGCCCAAATATACACTGGAGTTGGCTTCAGGAGCCCAAAAATTGGATGAATCACACCCTGGAGTTGGCAGAAGTTGGCAGTAGCAGCAGCAGGAGCCCAAATATACACTGGAGTTGGCTTCAGGAGCCCAAAAATTGGATGAATCACACCCTGGAGTTGGCAGGAGTTGACAGTAGCAGCAGCAGGAGCCCAAATATACACTGGAGTTGGCCTCAGGAGCCCAAAAATTGGATGAATCACACCCTGGAGTTGGCAGGAGTTGACAGTAGCAGCAGCAGGAGCCCAAATATACACTGGAGTTGGCTTCAGGAGCCCAAAAATTGGATGAATCACACCCTGGAGTTGGCAGAAGTTGGCAGCAGCAGCAGCAGCAGGAGCCCAAATATACACTGGAGTTGGCTTCAGGAGCCCAAAAATTGGATGAATCACACCCTGGAGTTGGCAGGAGTTGACAGTAGCAGCAGCAGGAGCCCAAATATACACTGGAGTTGGCCTCAGGAGCCCAAAAATTGGATGAATCACACCCTGGAGTTGGCAGGAGTTGACAGTAGCAGCAGCAGGAGCCCAAATATACACTGGAGTTGGCTTCAGGAGCCCAAAAATTGGATGAATCACACCCTGGAGTTGGCAGAAGTTGGCAGCAGCAGCAGCAGCAGGAGCCCAAATATACACTGGAGTTGGCTTCAGGAGCCCAAAAATTGGATGAATCACACCCTGGAGTTGGCAGAAGTTGGCAGCAGCAGCAGCCCAAATATACACTGGAGTTGGCTTCAGGAGCCCAAAAATTGGATGAATCACACCCTGGAGTTGGCAGAAGTTGGCAGTAGCAGCAGCAGGAGCCCAAATATACACTGGAGTTGGCTTCAGGAGCCCAAAAATTGGATGAATCACACCCTGGAGTTGGCAGGAGTTGACAGTAGCAGCAGCAGGAGCCCAAATATACACTGGAGTTGGCCTCAGGAGCCCAAAAATTGGATGAATCACACCCTGGAGTTGGCAGGAGTTGACAGTAGCAGCAGCAGGAGCCCAAATATACACTGGAGTTGGCTTCAGGAGCCCAAAAATTGGATGAATCACACCCTGGAGTTGGCAGAAGTTGGCAGCAGCAGCAGCAGCAGGAGCCCAAATATACACTGGAGTTGGCTTCAGGAGCCCAAAAATTGGATGAATCACACCCTGGAGTTGGCAGAAGTTGGCAGTAGCAGCAGCAGGAGCCCAAATATACACTGGAGTTGGCTTCAGGAGCCCAAAAATTGGATGAATCACACCCTGGAGTTGGCAGAAGTTGGCAGTAGCAGCAGCAGGAGCCCAAATATACACTGGAGTTGGCTTCAGGAGCCCAAAAATTGGATGAATCACACCCTGGAGTTGGCAGGAGTTGACAGTAGCAGCAGCAGGAGCCCAAATATACACTGGAGTTGGCCTCAGGAGCCCAAAAATTGGATGAATCACACCCTGGAGTTGGCAGGAGTTGACAGTAGTAGCAGCAGGAGCCCAAATATACACTGGAGTTGGCTTCAGGAGCCCAAAAATTGGATGAATCACACCCTGGAGTTGGCAGAAGTTGGCAGTAGCAGCAGCAGGAGCCCAAAAAATGGCCTAAAGACATAAATATGTTTTGCACCATTTGTAAAGTGTAAAACGTGGCACCATGCTGAATCTAGTCGCATGCATCAGGCATTGGTGGGTGGAAATCCTGGCTGATCCATCCCTGATTCATTTTGACAAAGGTGAGTCTCTCCACATTTTTAGTTGACAGACGAGTTCTCCTCGCCGTAACTATGGCCCCCGCCGCACTAAACACCCGCTCAGATGGCACGCTACTTGCCGGGCAGGACAGCTTTTCCAGGGCAAACTCTGCTAGTTGCGGCCACAAATCAAGTTTGGCTGCCCAGAAGTCCAGCGGATCCTCAAGGTGTGTTGGCATGGTCATGTCAAAGTATGACATGACCTGCTGGTTCAGGTCCTGCTCCAGGTCTTCCTGCTGCTCATGAGTAGCCTCACTATGCGGGTGTAGAAAGCTACTCATTAGCGACTGAAGACTGAGGCTGCTGCTGCTGATGGAGCTTCTGCTGCTGCTGCTGCCAACCCCCCCAGCGGCCATGGCAGTGGAAGGTGAGCGCAGAGGTCCCCTCGAGTCAGACCTGCGAGAGTATGGACCATGGCGCAGATAGGCATCGGCCAACTGCCTACGTAGAATGTCTTTGTAGTAGTTGAGTTTGTCCTCCCTCTCGGTGGGTTTAAAAAATGCCCCCATTTTGTGCCGGAAGCGAGGGTCCAATAAGGTGGACAGCCAGAAGTCATCCCGCCGACAGATGGAAACAATTCTGGGGTCACTACGCAAGCATGTGAGCATGCTTCGTGCCATTTGCGCAAGTGACTCGGATGGACTACCTGTCTCCATCTCCACTGCATACTGCCACGGTGTGCCCGGGTCCTCTGTCTCTCCTTCCTCAAAAACCTCTAGCTCCTCTGGCTGCTCCTGCTCCTCCTCTCCTGTCCGCTGACTAGATAAACCAGCCATTTCGCCAAGCCTAAACTGTGTTTCGCTGGGCAACTCCTCCTCCTCCTCTTCCTCCTCCTCCTCCTCCAGTTCAGCTCCAACGGGGTTCATGTGGCCGTAAGATGTAAACGCCATGTCTCCAGTGCCCTGACCAGCCATGGTTTCCAACATGTGCTGTAGTACATGAAGCAGTGGAATCACGTCGTTCATCCCGTAATCCTGCCGACTGACAAATAAAGTGGCTTCCTCAAAGGGCCTGAGCAAACGGCAGGTGTCACGTATGAGCTGCCACTGGTTGACATTGAAGTTACACAGGGGAGTCCCCCTATCTGCTTGGATCATCAGGAAATCCGTGATGGCTTTTCTCTGTTCATATAATCGGTCCAACATGTGAAGGGTGGAATTCCAACGGGTGGAAACATCGCAAATCAGACTATGTTGGGGGATACCATTCTGACGCTGTAGCTCAAGAAGGGTGTGTTTGGCGGTGTAGGAGTGGCTGAAGTGCATGCAAAGTTTCCGTGAAGTTGTTAGGATGTCCTGCAGATGGGGGGAACACTTCAGAAACCGCTTGACAACCAGATTGAAGACGTGAGCCATGCAGGGGGCATGGGTCAGGCTTCCTTGGCGCAGCGCAGACAAAATGTTCTTCCCATTGTCGGTAACCATGATTCCCATTTTAAGTTTTCTCGGAGTAAGCCATGTTTGGATTTCCTGATGAATACATTTAAGCAGTTCCTCCCCTGTGTGACTCCGTTCGCCAAGACAAACCATGTGAAGCACTGCGTGACACCTCCGTGCCCTGCACACATGGTAGACTGGAGTGTTATGCAACAGAATTTTTAGATGTAATGTATATATTTTATTGAAAACATGACATGGTATACACTTTTAATTGCTGAATTAGTTGTCACTGTGCTGACTCAGACATTTGGGAAATATAGCTGTCTGTCCTAAAACATGTCATTGTTTAAATGGATGTTTATACATCTTTTTCCCTCCACTGTCTATATCCTGAGTATTGTTTGTTGACTTCACACAATCCATTGTTATAAGGCTGACATCTTAATTTAAGACTTACGAAACTAGGGCGGGAATTTGGTCTTCGGAAGTCTGAGTTTGCAAGCTAGCTTGACCCTAAGGTCAAGTAAGGAAATGGCCATTCCCTGCTTGATTTTGGGGTAATTTATGTCTAGTCAGCAAATAACTGCTGACTTGCCTCATAAAAAGGGTCCGGAGTGCGGTGTGAGACAGGAATTATTAACCTGTGCTTTGAGACGTCTTAGCACAGTGTGGCTGCCACGAATAATATCCTGTCTTTTCGCCGTTACTCTGAAGATTCCTCCGGTTGATGCTTAAGACAGATGATGACAGAAGCCCCCTCTGTTTCGTGGTGAAGTGGTGTCAATTTCCCATTTGAGTCTCTTTCTTGAAAGATGATGATACAAAGCTCATGGTGATGTAAGTTTTATGTTTATGTATCTATATTGCTGTACCTTTGTTAAGCTTTCTTTCTGTACATAAGTATATTGTATATATTCTTTATATCTTATTTAGAATAAAGTAATATTCTTTATTGGTTATGCTCTGATCTCTTTAAAACAATATAAAGAACCTGCATTTATATTAGTAGCCCTGCCCTGGGCATTAATTAGTAAAATATCTGGTATCTGGGTGTGTTTTGGCCACCAGCAAAACATTTGGCGACGAGGATGGGATGTTGTAGAGATCAGCATAACAAATAGAATATACTTATTGTGTCTCTATATGCTGCAAAGTGTTGCAAAGTTTGAGAAGTTGTTTCTGTTTGTATAATCAGTTGATTAGTTACTTAGCCACCATGATGAATAGGTGTGATGTTGGTGCTAATGCTGATGTTATTGATGCATGGATTTTGAAACGCATTAAGCGCTATGGAGGTCCATTTGAACTCCCTGATGTTGCTAGACAATCATGGGTATTGATGCGGGAGTTTTTGAAAACAAATGTTTTTGATGTTAAAATTTCTGAGAGCAAAATTAAAGGCTGGGTAATGCAAGGCTTGTGGTCTTGCTGCATTGCTTTGGAGAATTCCATCCAAGCAAAAGATAATTTGATTAAGGACCTTCAAACAGCACTTATTGCTTCTCAAAAAAAGTTTGATCTGTTAGAACAAGTTTCCAGCAATGCTGATTTAAGGTTGCAAGCACAATTGCTGGAAGAAGCATCATTAGAAAAAACAAATGTGCAGCATAATAAGCCGTCTTCAGTTGTGCCAGCTGCTTCCCCTGCTACATGTTTGAAAAGCAGTGGCACAGATGTGCAGACAGCAGCATGCCACCTTAGACCACATACGCTGGAATCTAGTGTTATCAAGGAGCCAAGGGTGGTTCAGAAGGTTTGTGAGACTCGCCCCATTAAGAGTATAAGCAAAAATATACCAGGGGGACTCTCAAGTTTTAGTATTACAAAAGAGGTTGTGCCCCAAACACAGTCTAGAATGCCTAGATCGGCAAATGTCTCTTCTGTACAGAGCAGAGACAATATCAAGAAAAATAGAAATATGAAGTGTAATTTGTGTGGGCAATTGGGGCATATTTCTAGGTTTTGCCGCTCAGTGAAACAGATATGCGGTAATAAACCTATAAATTGTAGAACCTATAGAAGGGAAAATGTGGTGTACTCTGCTAGGTGGAGCATTGCCAGTCACCAGCAGAGAAAATTGCCAAGGGTTCATCAGCATGAAGGTAAATCTGCAAAGTATGTTCCATTTAGTGTCCTTAGGAGTAAAAATGAATGTTTAAAATCTGAAAATCAGCAGCTTAGGCATGATTTAGGAAAACTGTGGCAGCAATTTAAAGAAATCAGGGATGAGGTAGGTATGTTGGTGAGAGGAAGAATAGAAAATTAGTTAGGTACTGTCCAAAGGGTCCCTAGGACCCCAGTCAAAGGTTAGTAATGTTTTAGATTTTTGTCTTCTAGGAATAAAGAAACCAGGACCCGGCATAAAGACGAATTCGCTCTCTCTCTTTGTCTCTTGTGTGTAACTAAATGTTTATTATTTGAGGACCTTAGCATTAAAGCTCCTGTTTCTGCTCAAATGTTAAGGAGAAGCCTCGAAGGATATGATTTGATTTTTGCAGTCAGGTTGTCTTAAATTCCAAATTGAATTTTGTTGTTTTTAGTTAAAAATGCCTGTACTGCTAAGCTGGCGTGACAATGGGAGTGTCTCAAATAGGGGTAGATGGTTCCTGCACTCCACACAATAGACAATCACTCGTTTTGTTTTTTTGTTAGTGATTGTCCAGACTGGTCAGATCTATAAATCTGCCAGTCTGGGGACAGCCAGCATTGTTGTATTTTTCCGGGATGGTCATTGAGACTGATCAGTTTTTGTAGTAGATCGTAAAACTCAGAGCAGAGCTGATTTTTACAGTCTTACAAATGGCCTTTCCCATGAAGTAATAATTGTTTGATTTTTTGTTTGTTTTTCTCTCTTTACTATCTGATCCTGAAATAGTGGCAGAGAGAAAACCATAGTTAAATCATTTTTTGGTTTAAAATTTAGTTTTTTGTTTGTGTGCACTTGGACAGTTTTTTGATCAGTTTTATGTTTTATTCTTAAAGTTTAGATACAACATGTTTAAGGTTTTTTTTATTATTATTATTATTATTATTATTTACAAGCACACAAATTTAAACTATTTTGTTTGTTATACCTTTTTGTGAAAAGTTTTGAGTGGGGAAATTTCTTGCATCAGATGGATCTAACGGTCTGTAATGATTTCGAGTATTAGTTTGAATGCAATGATGATTCTTCTGTAATAAATGATGATTTAGAAAGACACCCACCAGAGTGATTTTTTGAAAGACACACACGAGTGTGTCAGTGTGAGTTTTTGAAGAACACACTGAGGAGGGAGCTTCCCCCCTCCCTTTTCAGTAAACAAAAAGTGAAGAAGTGTGAATTCAAAGAGATTGTACTATTGTAGCTAAAAGTAAATGACTTGAAAAATAAATCTAATAGAGCTTCAATTTAAATTAGTAAAAGTACCTTGTAAATCAAGGGGCGAAGAGTGACATATTAATAATGCTTTACAAGGTACTAGTTATACTGTACTTGTAATTTTGATTATGTGTGTTTTGAAAAATTGTTTAACTCATGAATTTAAATTCATGGGTTGTTTGATTTATATAGATACTGAATGGGTGCAGGTTTTATATTTTCCTTGTTGTGGTTGAAAAGTGCCCCATACTTGTTTTAGGTCAAAAAGGTGCCTCATATTAGTTTAACGTTCAAAAGGGTGCCTCATGTTTGGTTTTGGGTAAAAGGTGTCCCATAGTTTTAGAATTGACTCCACTGGGTAGTTAAAAATAGGGGTAGTTAAAGGTTAAAGTTAGGTGTCCCATAGCCTAAAATATAGAATGTGTAGAATAGATTTTCATGGGTAGCTAGGAAAAGCAAATAATAGAATAGTTTTTTGTTTTTTTTTTACCCTTGCAGAACTTTCTTTTGGTGTGTATGGGCCTTATTTTTGAGTTGTTGGACTGACTATAAGTAATGAACTGTCCAGATTCTAAACTGTCTCTAAAACACTCTTTCCTCTGACCACTCTCAGCTGCTACATCTGTGCAATTGCAACTGTGATTTTTCTCGCCCCTACCACTGCTGAACTGCTGTGATCCAGAGCTGTTTAACCCTTCTGCGAGCTGCATACCCCCCTCTACCTCCAATTCTGGCTTTGTATTGGTTTAGCACATCTGATGTCTACCGTGCTCTCCTTGTCTGTCTACAAGAAACAAAGCGACTTTCCAGATGATTTCAGAGGCACTAACCAGGCCTATCCACAGACCCCAGGCCTTTGTGTGTCAGTGAGCGTATCCTCACCAAAAAGGTGTCCTCAGCAAGATGGAGTTCTACTGTCTTCGTTACAGACAAGTCAAACATAAGCCATGATGCTGAAGAGGAATGTGATTTGGGGGCCAGTCATGCACAGCTGATCTGTTTGGGGCAAACCTTCATGTGATATGATGAAATAATTGCACATATACAGTATAACATTGTGAACTGCACAGGTCCTGAGGATAAAGAGACTTCAATATACAGCACCGACCCTGCTGTCCTGCAACTGTTGTCTGTGGAGAATTGCTACAGTTTTAAACTCGCTACTACATGAGTCCAATATATATATGCATTTTTATGTTTTTGTTTTTACAGCCCCAACCATTGGAGAATTTCTGTAGGGTAAATCAGATAGTTGATAGGCCATATAACCGAGGGTGGTGGGACTGGTTCCTGTGCTTTTAGGGTTTCACCTGAGCCTATTTTTTATCAGGTACCATGTTTGTTTTAAATAAATTATAAGGGTGGAATGTTATGCAACAGAATTTTTAGATGTAATGTATATATTTTATTGAAAACATGACATGGTATACACTTTTAATTGCTGAATTAGATGTCACTGTGCTGACTCAGACATTTGGGAAATATAGCTGTCTGTCCTAAAACATGTCATTGTTTAAATGGATGTTTATACATCTTTTTCC
Organism: Gastrophryne carolinensis; assembly: GCA_027917425.1. NCBI lineage: Eukaryota > Metazoa > Chordata > Amphibia > Anura > Microhylidae > Gastrophryne > Gastrophryne carolinensis. The sequence continues at coordinate 264,570,202 of CM051237.1, forward strand.
CTCCACTGTCTATATCCTGAGTATTGTTTGTTGACTTCACACAATCCATTGTTATAAGGCTGACATCTTAATTTAAGACTTACGAAACTAGGGCGGGAATTTGGTCTTCGGAAGTCTGAGTTTGCAAGCTAGCTTGACCCTAAGGTCAAGTAAGGAAATGGCCATTCCCTGCTTGATTTTGGGGTAATTTATGTCTAGTCAGCAAATAACTGCTGACTTGCCTCATAAAAAGGGTCCGGAGTGCGGTGTGAGACAGGAATTATTAACCTGTGCTTTGAGACGTCTTAGCACAGTGTGGCTGCCACGAATAATATCCTGTCTTTTCGCCGTTACTCTGAAGATTCCTCCGGTTGATGCTTAAGACAGATGATGACAGAAGCCCCCTCTGTTTCGTGGTGAAGTGGTGTCAATTTCCCATTTGAGTCTCTTTCTTGAAAGATGATGATACAAAGCTCATGGTGATGTAAGTTTTATGTTTATGTATCTATATTGCTGTACCTTTGTTAAGCTTTCTTTCTGTACATAAGTATATTGTATATATTCTTTATATCTTATTTAGAATAAAGTAATATTCTTTATTGGTTATGCTCTGATCTCTTTAAAACAATATAAAGAACCTGCATTTATATTAGTAGCCCTGCCCTGGGCATTAGTAGCCCTGCCCTAGTAAAATATCTGGTATCTGGGTGTGTTTTGGCCACCAGCAAAACATGGAGGGGCACTGAGACTTGAGCCTACAGTGGAGGGTGAGGAGATGGCGGAGGATGAGGAGGCCGAGTCGCACGGTGTCACAGGCCCAATGGGCAGAGAGCGCGGAGGCCGAAGCGGCGTGACCTGTCCAAGTTGCTGCTGCAAAGGGACCACATTCACCCAGTGGGCCGTAAACGACATGTACTGCCCCTGACCGTAGTTACAGCTCCAGATGTCGGCGCTGCCATGTATTTTGCTACACACCGACAGGCTCAAGGACTGGCCCACTTTCTGTTCAACAAAAGTGTGCAGCGCTGGTACTGCCTTCTTGGCAAAGAAATGACGGCTTGGGACTCTCCACCTCGGCTCGGCACAAGCCATCAGTTCTCTGAAAGGTGCAGATTCCACCACCTGAAAAGGGAGCGACTGCAGCACCAGCAACTTGGACAGGAGCACATTCAGCTTCTGCGCCGTAGGATGAGTGGGCGCATACTGCTGTCTCTTGGACATGGCTTCGCTGATGGATTGCTGGCGGGATGCATGACTTGGAGGAGGAGGAGGAGGAGCAGGAGCGACAGAGGATGGGTGTGACGCACAGCTGCCTTCGGCTGAGGTGCTGGAGCCTTGGCTGGCAGAAATTGGGAGCTCACTTGGTGAGGAAGCAGACTGGACCACCCCTTGGGAGCCTCGGTTCTCCCAGGTCGTTTTATGGTGACGCATCATATGTTGACGCAGGGCCGTGGTGCCAACATTTGGACCCTGGCCACGCTTCACCTTTTGCCTACATATCTTGCATGTGGCCATGTTACCCTCCTGCGGATGCCTCAGGAAAAACTGCCACACTGCCGAGTAGCTACTTTTCCCACCCCCTGGCCTCACTGATTCACTGCTGCTGTTGCCAACTCCAGGAACCCCTGCTCCACTACCTCCCGATAAGGTAGACTGCCGCACAGCAGGTGCTCTACCCCGGCCCCGGCCCCGGCCGGCTCCAGCCTTTGGAATTGTGCCCCCATGCTGACTGCTACCACCTTGCTGCCTCAGCTGCTGACTCCGGGGCAACCTGCGCCCCTCTTCTCCTGATGATGACGATGAAGCCCCTTCATCACCCGGCTCCCAAGTGCGATCGGCTTCATCGTCATCATCATCATCATCACCGGGTTGTGGCTGTACGTCACTGATGTTCGTGGATTCGTCAACAGTGTCTGGCGCAGGAGCTGGAACGCTCGCAGCACCCACGACACTGTCCACATCACTATTTGTCTGCCTAGCTAAAGAAGCCACCTCCATTTCTTGGCTGGGCAGTAGCTGCTGACTGTCCTCCTGTATCTGATCGTCCTCCTCACTAAAGAGTGGAGCTGAACCCAAAGCATAGGATACGTCGCTGGGGGAGGGAACGGCGTAGGACAGAGGCAATGGGAGGACAGGGACTGCTCTCGGGGCATGCCAACTCAGGGTTGTGTCAGAGGAACCTACCGACCCTAGACTGGGGGTCTCAGATGTAAGTTGTGATGATGTTGTTGATGAGCGCGTCAGCCAATCTACCACGGCAGATGCGTTACTGGTGGAGACCCGACCGCTAGCAGATACTGGCAGATTAGGTCTCTCAGCGTGACTCCTGCTGCTACTGGCCCCCAGTCTGATGCGAGCTCTGCCTGCGGAATCTTGGCCTCTGCCACTCCTCTTTTCACTTCCAGGCACTTGTCTGCCCGACATAGTCTAACTGGCGTGGTAGTAGGTGATATTTTAAGAACCCCCAGGCAGCAGTGGGTCTATATAAAACAGAATATAATGCACACCAAAAGTGAGCAGTAACACTCAGCCTCCAACAGGCCTGCTTAGTGTAAATAAGAGAGCTGCTTAGTGTAAATAAAGAGGGGTATGCTATGTTACAGAATGGGATGCCTCAACAGAAGTGCACCTGGCAGGCAGCAGTAAGCCTATGCCCAGCAAAAGTGTCTTATAATATAAATATAATAAGAGCAAATGCTTATATGGTCTTAAACAGAGGCTGCTTTAGTCACAGAATGGGATGCCCTGGGCAGGAATGGACCTGGCAGGGTCCAGTAGGGCTTTGGCCAGCAAAAGTGTCTTTATCAGGCTAATTTCAAATATGATAAGAGCAAATGCTTATATGGTCTTAAACAGAGGCTGCTGTAGTCACAGAATGGGATGCCCCGGGCAGGAATCGACCTGGCAGGGTCCAGTAGGGCTTTGGCCAGCAAAAGTGTCTTTATCAGGCCTGATTTCTATGAGAATAAGTGCAAATGTTTATTATGCTATTAAATAGAGGCTGCTTTAGTCACAGAATGGGATGCCAGTGCCACAAAAACCAGAGAGCATGCACAGCAAAAGTGTCTTTATCAGGCCTGATTTCTATGAGAATAAGTGCAAATGTTTATTATGCTAATAAATAGAGGCTGCTTTAGTCACAGAATGGGATGCCAGTGCCACAAAAACCAGAGAGCATGCACAGCAAAAGTGTCTTTATCAGGCCTGATTTCTATGAGAATAAGTGCAAATGTTTATTATGCTATTAAATAGAGGCTGCTTTAGTCACAGAATGGGATGCCAGTGCCACAAAAACCAGAGAGCATGCACAGCAAAAGTGTCTTTATCAGGCCTGATTTCTATGAGAATAAGTGCAAATGTTTATTATGCTATTAAATAGAGGCTGCTTTAGTCACAGAATGGGATGCCAGTGCCACAAAAACCAGAGAGCATGCACAGCAAAAGTGTCTTTATCAGGCCTGATTTCTATGAGAATAAGTGCAAATGTTTATTATGCTATTAAATAGAGGCTGCTTTAGTCACAGAATGGGATGCCAGTGCCACAAAAACCAGAGAGCATGCACAGCAAAAGTGTCTTTATCAGGCCTGATTTCTATGAGAATAAGTGCAAATGTTTATTATGCTATTAAATAGAGGCTGCTTTAGTCACAGAATGGGATGCCAGTGCCACAAAAACCAGAGAGCATGCACAGCAAAAGTGTCTTTATCAGGCCTGATTTCTATGAGAATAAGTGCAAATGTTTATTATGCTATTAAATAGAGGCTGCTTTAGTCACAGAATGGGATGCCAGTGCCACAAAAACCAGAGAGCATGCACAGCAAAAGTGTCTTTATCAGGCCTGATTTCTATGAGAATAAGTGCAAATGTTTATTATGCTATTAAATAGAGGCTGCTTTAGTCACAGAATGGGATGCCAGTGCCACAAAAACCAGAGAGCATGCACAGCAAAAGTGTCTTTATCAGGCCTGATTTCTATGAGAATAAGTGCAAATGTTTATTATGCTATTAAATAGAGGCTGCTTTAGTCACAGAATGGGATGCCAGTGCCACAAAAACCAGAGAGCATGCACAGCAAAAGTGTCTTTATCAGGCCTGATTTCTATGAGAATAAGTGCAAATGTTTATTATGCTATTAAATAGAGGCTGCTTTAGTCACAGAATGGGATGCCAGTGCCACAAAAACCAGAGAGCATGCACAGCAAAAGTGTCTTTATCAGGCCTGATTTCTATGAGAATAAGTGCAAATGTTTATTATGCTATTAAATAGAGGCTGCTTTAGTCACAGAATGGGATGCCAGTGCCACAAAAACCAGAGAGCATGCACAGCAAAAGTGTCTTTATCAGGCCTGATTTCTATGAGAATAAGTGCAAATGTTTATTATGCTATTAAATAGAGGCTGCTTTAGTCACAGAATGGGATGCCAGTGCCACAAAAACCAGAGAGCATGCACAGCAAAAGTGTCTTTATCAGGCCTGATTTCTATGAGAATAAGTGCAAATGTTTATTATGCTATTAAATAGAGGCTGCTTTAGTCACAGAATGGGATGCCAGTGCCACAAAAACCAGAGAGCATGCACAGCAAAAGTGTCTTTATCAGGCCTGATTTCTATGAGAATAAGTGCAAATGTTTATTATGCTATTAAATAGAGGCTGCTTTAGTCACAGAATGGGATGCCAGTGCCACAAAAACCAGAGAGCATGCACAGCAAAAGTGTCTTTATCAGGCCTGATTTCTATGAGAATAAGTGCAAATGTTTATTATGCTATTAAATAGAGGCTGCTTTAGTCACAGAATGGGATGCCAGTGCCACAAAAACCAGAGAGCATGCACAGCAAAAGTGTCTTTATCAGGCCTGATTTCTATGAGAATAAGTGCAAATGTTTATTATGCTATTAAATAGAGGCTGCTTTAGTCACAGAATGGGATGCCAGTGCCACAAAAACCAGAGAGCATGCACAGCAAAAGTGTCTTTATCAGGCCTGATTTCTATGAGAATAAGTGCAAATGTTTATTATGCTATTAAATAGAGGCTGCTTTAGTCACAGAATGGGATGCCAGTGCCACAAAAACCAGAGAGCATGCACAGCAAAAGTGTCTTTATCAGGCCTGATTTCTATGAGAATAAGTGCAAATGTTTATTATGCTATTAAATAGAGGCTGCTTTAGTCACAGAATGGGATGCCAGTGCCACAAAAACCAGAGAGCATGCACAGCAAAAGTGTCTTTATCAGGCCTGATTTCTATGAGAATAAGTGCAAATGTTTATTATGCTATTAAATAGAGGCTGCTTTAGTCACAGAATGGGATGCCAGTGCCACAAAAACCAGAGAGCATGCACAGCAAAAGTGTCTTTATCAGGCCTGATTTCTATGAGAATAAGTGCAAATGTTTATTATGCTATTAAATAGAGGCTGCTTTAGTCACAGAATGGGATGCCAGTGCCACAAAAACCAGAGAGCATGCACAGCAAAAGTGTCTTTATCAGGCCTGATTTCTATGAGAATAAGTGCAAATGTTTATTATGCTATTAAATAGAGGCTGCTTTAGTCACAGAATGGGATGCCAGTGCCACAAAAACCAGAGAGCATGCACAGCAAAAGTGTCTTTATCAGGCCTGATTTCTATGAGAATAAGTGCAAATGTTTATTATGCTATTAAATAGAGGCTGCTTTAGTCACAGAATGGGATGCCAGTGCCACAAAAACCAGAGAGCATGCACAGCAAAAGTGTCTTTATCAGGCCTGATTTCTATGAGAATAAGTGCAAATGTTTATTATGCTATTAAATAGAGGCTGCTTTAGTCACAGAATGGGATGCCAGTGCCACAAAAACCAGAGAGCATGCACAGCAAAAGTGTCTTTATCAGGCCTGATTTCTATGAGAATAAGTGCAAATGTTTATTATGCTATTAAATAGAGGCTGCTTTAGTCACAGAATGGGATGCCAGTGCCACAAAAACCAGAGAGCATGCACAGCAAAAGTGTCTTTATCAGGCCTGATTTCTATGAGAATAAGTGCAAATGTTTATTATGCTATTAAATAGAGGCTGCTTTAGTCACAGAATGGGATGCCAGTGCCACAAAAACCAGAGAGCATGCACAGCAAAAGTGTCTTTATCAGGCCTGATTTCTATGAGAATAAGTGCAAATGTTTATTATGCTATTAAATAGAGGCTGCTTTAGTCACAGAATGGGATGCCAGTGCCACAAAAACCAGAGAGCATGCACAGCAAAAGTGTCTTTATCAGGCCTGATTTCTATGAGAATAAGTGCAAATGTTTATTATGCTATTAAATAGAGGCTGCTTTAGTCACAGAATGGGATGCCAGTGCCACAAAAACCAGAGAGCATGCACAGCAAAAGTGTCTTTATCAGGCCTGATTTCTATGAGAATAAGTGCAAATGTTTATTATGCTATTAAATAGAGGCTGCTTTAGTCACAGAATGGGATGCCAGTGCCACAAAAACCAGAGAGCATGCACAGCAAAAGTGTCTTTATCAGGCCTGATTTCTATGAGAATAAGTGCAAATGTTTATTATGCTATTAAATAGAGGCTGCTTTAGTCACAGAATGGGATGCCAGTGCCACAAAAACCAGAGAGCATGCACAGCAAAAGTGTCTTTATCAGGCCTGATTTCTATGAGAATAAGTGCAAATGTTTATTATGCTATTAAATAGAGGCTGCTTTAGTCACAGAATGGGATGCCAGTGCCACAAAAACCAGAGAGCATGCACAGCAAAAGTGTCTTTATCAGGCCTGATTTCTATGAGAATAAGTGCAAATGTTTATTATGCTATTAAATAGAGGCTGCTTTAGTCACAGAATGGGATGCCAGTGCCACAAAAACCAGAGAGCATGCACAGCAAAAGTGTCTTTATCAGGCCTGATTTCTATGAGAATAAGTGCAAATGTTTATTATGCTATTAAATAGAGGCTGCTTTAGTCACAGAATGGGATGCCAGTGCCACAAAAACCAGAGAGCATGCACAGCAAAAGTGTCTTTATCAGGCCTGATTTCTATGAGAATAAGTGCAAATGTTTATTATGCTATTAAATAGAGGCTGCTTTAGTCACAGAATGGGATGCCAGTGCCACAAAAACCAGAGAGCATGCACAGCAAAAGTGTCTTTATCAGGCCTGATTTCTATGAGAATAAGTGCAAATGTTTATTATGCTATTAAATAGAGGCTGCTTTAGTCACAGAATGGGATGCCAGTGCCACAAAAACCAGAGAGCATGCACAGCAAAAGTGTCTTTATCAGGCCTGATTTCTATGAGAATAAGTGCAAATGTTTATTATGCTATTAAATAGAGGCTGCTTTAGTCACAGAATGGGATGCCTCACAGCAGACTTAAGATCAGTTCAGTATATATGCACAGTTAGTTACTATAAGCAGCCTGAAAACGCTAACAAAGGCTGGATGAAAAAAAAAAATCTCCCTGTCAGCCAGCTCCGTTTTTCCTACCTTTCCCTGGCTTTCTGTCTGTCTCCTGTCTGTCTCCTGCCTGTCTCCTGCCTGTCTCCAGCCTGTCCCTGTCTGTCCCTGTCTGTCCCTGCCTAACTGTCTGTCCCTCAGCTACACAGCGTTCTGTCTCTCACGAATGCAATAGAGAAATGAGGAAAAGCAAGATGGCCGCCGTTAAATACCGCTGTGTGACGTCACCGGGCTTGCTGGCTGCTGATAGGCTGCATGTGACTGCCCCAGCTTGCACTGGCGCGGGATACATGTCCAGACATGTCCCGCCCGCCATCTTAGAATGCCTGTAATGTAAATGAATGGATGTTAAAGGAAAACTTCGAGTGATCGAATCGCGGGGAAATTCGGATTCGATCCGAATCGCTCATCCCTAGTAATTTCATATTTTTGTTGTAAAGGGAACATACCTAACATACATGGACAAAAATTATAATCATTAATAGCTAAATGAATTTAGTAACTTATATGTCTTGTAGGCATTAATCTGGCTACTTTGCTATCAACAGCAAAATACAAAATATCAAAATTTGGCAGTGCCCAGCAAACTTTTTTTAACCCCATCGGTCTAGCCCATCCTTTCATTTGACACCCCTAAAAGTGATCCATTTTATAAAAAATGTGATTAAATCGGAGCACGAGGCAATTGCTGATGCCCTCGCGGACATTTGCACCCTCCAAGCTGGGTCAAAAACCTTGGCCATTCCCTATCACAGGGAAGACAGCTGCCCAGTGATGTGATTGGCTGTTGGTGGTCATGCGGGACCCTATCTTGCCAAGGCAGCAAGAAAGAGTTAGGTGTGAGGGACCTGTGTGGGCAGGCTATGCATGGGGGGCATTGGCAGTCAGGATTCCCCTCTGCCCTGCAATTAGCTGTGATAAATGTGAATTGTTCATCAAATGATTGCTGTATTGCTTTAGATGCTAAAAAGAAGTATTACACATGCCACCATATGTCTATTTTATCTCTTAGTACATGCAAAAAAATTTCTAGAGAAGGGTGGGTCAGACACCCCCACTTAGCCAGTAAACAGTATGCCCCACTAAGTATAGCTGAACAATTGTGGCAATTGGTTGAAACATAATGCATAGACAAAAACATAGACAAATTAAAACTTAGCTTAAAAATATACAGACACATGAAGAGGTTGGCTATGTGGACTCTAATCCACATTAACTCCAGCTACAATTCATAGATATTTGGTAAAATACAATTTTCCCTTGTAATTCCCTGCTGACTTCTATCTGTATATATATATATATATATATATATATATATATATATAGTGGTAAGGTGCAAGGTATGTGGCACCAAGGTACCTGGCCTTGGTGCAGTAAAGCTGTATAGTTTTATCCAGCATCAGCTGCTAATGGCAGTCTGCTGCTAGAATGTTAGTATAGCTGAAAGGCTAATCTGGGACGGCTAATTACTGGGATGGAGTAGAGAGCAGGGTGGGACTCCATCCCCTACCCAGGTCTGGGTTTTGAGGGCCGCATAAATAGCCTGGGGAGTCAGCTGTGCACTGGCTGTGTCTAGAGCTCACTTGTGGAGTGAGGCTCTGTGTGCCTGGCTGGAAGCTCTTATGCAGGCTATTTCATGTGGACCCGAGGTGGATTCGGCTGCAAGTGTGCAAGCTTGGACAAAAACTAAGAAAGGCTATTGCCTGTTTGATGCAATACTGTGGCATTTTTCCTGAAAAGGTGATGTAACCTAAAAAGGATATTTTATGTTATGGACTTTATGTGTGAATAAACACGGACTTTACTTTTCGCCTCTGAGCCTCTATACTGCTGACATCCTGCTGTCTACCAGAGCTGATCCTCACAAAATATATATATATAGTATGTGCAAATAACAAAGATAGTCAGCAGAAGAGGACCAGAGGGGTAGAAGTCAAGGGGAAGATGTAAAAGCAAAGCAAAATGGTCTGCCATATGCCCCCCTCCCCAAGCCCCACACGTTCCATAGCAGTAACACCTGTTACTTCCTCAGGGTAATAAAGTGTGTGATCTACTGCTGCCTTTTAAACTCACCCACCCTTGCTCCCCCGCCACATCTTCTCCCGCCCCGAGCGACATCAGGCCCCCAGTAAGCACTATGGCCAGGAGTGCGACAGCCAGCCGCTGAGCATCAGAGCCAGAAGGCAGAAGCGTTGGATGGGTGGCTTGAGCTCCATGAGTAGCACATGTGTCCCCGACAAGGACAGGAGATAGCCAGATCACCTCCCCCTGCAGAAGAGGAGGCCCCTGCCAATCCTGCACCCTGCAAGAGGGACCCACCACCACTCCACAATCTCCCAGTGCTGGATGAAGGTGAGTAAAAAAGGGAGGGAAAGGGGGAATGAACAATGATCAATATTACTTATCTAGCCACTCAATAACATCTGATTATATTATCATACTGGAGCCGTCACCGCAGCCCTTAGTGCCTCTAACAACATTACTCTAAAGGAGAACCACACAGGTCTAAAGAGGGGCTACATCAAGCTCCAAAGGACTCATTTTCATAACTGAGATCCTCAAGTCTAACACATCACAAATATCTAATTATGATAATAAACTTGTACATACATATACAACCAAAAAGCGAATAAAGTATCTTAATTAATAACACTTAATAATTAATACTAAGCAAAAAAAACAAACAAACGGAGGAGACCCTATTATTTCAAGCCAATAGTAGAAGGGTGTGTGTCAGAGACCAACATATCATATAGGTGCTCAAATATATGCATTGTTGCCATGTTTCTAGATATCGGACTTCTAGATAACCAACAGGTGGATCACACTTCCCTTCAGCAACAGTTGGTGTAGTGCTTGACAGTCTCTAAACATATCCAGAACCTGGAAGTCAATATATAAGGCATCCTTGGCCACTGCATCAATCGTCACCACCCTTGCCCTTGTGTAGATTAAGCGGGTTTGATTGTCTTAGAACATGTAGGTGTGGCCCTCAACTAGTGGCCAGCTGGAATGTGAGCATCATTACACTCTCCTCCATTCGGTCCTTGGCCAATGTGATGTCACATCGGCTAAGAGAAGATGAATGTAGCCGAATGTGCTGATTGGCTGTGGGTCTGTGCATGCACCGTTGGATCAGTAAGTTTCTTTTATGACTTTTGTGATGTTCCCTTCAGGGCTCAGTGCATTACGCACTGCTCCCTGTTTTTTTTTTTAAAGTCCCAAATTTTACCAAGAATATTAAAAAAAAATCCTACAGGCAGTTTCAATGTTAAATGGGATGCCTTTAAATGCCACATTAAGTATAACACTTAGAACTGAAAAAGTATAAAAATTGTATCTACTGAAGAATGGCCAAAAAATTACCAAAAATTATACCCCCCAGGCATTGTTAAATGGGAACGTCAGGCTATTCTTTGTTAGATAAAAATTGTATCTAATAAAAAAATAGCCCAAATACTATCAAAAAGCAGCCCAAAAGCCCAACCAGTTTCTTTTGTGTTTAGGCTAAATGCTGAACCCCAGCGGGGACTTCTTGCTGTGTTCGGGATTGGGGATCCGAACTCGCAAAATCTGGTACGAACCCAAACTTTGGGGTTTGGGTTTGCTTAAGGCTACCAAAGAGGCATTGAGAGATTATTTGTAGTGAAAGAAAATCCATCAATGTTTCGCCAGATAAATCCAATAAAACATAGTGTTTAATACATTAATTAATATTGTGCTTGATGGGAAAACATGTATTGAAGGCTTCTCCACATGTGGCGCCCTTAATAGTACAATGTGGCTCACGGGTAGAGGAACTAAAGTAGCCTGCGAGCCCAGAAGTGACGTAAGTCATCAAGGTAGTAACCAAACATTCAACAAATTAAATACTTATTTGTAGTACAAATATATGAATATATCAAAAATTGTTATAATAAGCACTCACTATCCAGTGCAAAATTAAAAAATGTCCATAAATAAATAACAATGTGTATCCTGCTGTCATTAAGCTATTGGCCTCAAGCTCATATATGCTTGTCACCGAGAAACAATTCTGACAATATAATCCTCAACCCGGATAAGGGTAGATCTCTGGTGGTGTTGGACAGATCTGATTATGACAATGAGGCTGTTTGACAACTCTCAGACCACACACTTACCGCCTGCTTTCTGGAGACCCTACTGCTAATTTAAAAATTTCTCTTGGTACAGTTTTGGAGGAGGGAATAGCTCTTGGAGAAACTACACTGACCAGATGCCACCAGAATATATTTTCCCCCACCTGCTTAAGGTGCACCCCCCCCCCCACAGGGCCGCCCCATTATATTGGGCAGAGGAGACCTCAATGAGCGTCTTGAACAGTGGGTGGACACCCAGCTGCAACCCCTGTTGTCCAGTTTACCAGACTGTATTAAGGACACCACCAAGGTACTTAAAGGCATTGAATGCATTGTATGGCCGGAGATGGGTATTTGGGCTGCATTCGATGTGTGTGCTCTATATTCCTCTATCCCTCACAACCTAGCACTAGAAGCTCTGAAATCCATGCTAAGTTTACTGGCTATTTAGAAGACAGAATTGAATTTTTGTGTATTGCTGCAAACTATCTTTTGTCACACAATTTTTTCTTGTTTGCAGGCCAATACTACCTGCAACTTTGCAGTGCATTGAAGGGTCTCACCATCCCTGGCCAACATCTTTATGGGATGGTGAGAGGGGCACACCATCTTTTCTGATGCCAACCTCTTCCTCAAGTACATTTATTGGTTTGCAAAATATATACACAATATTATAGACTGTTATTTTACCAAATGGGGTGAGAGTCATCCTTGTAGAGCTCGGACTCAAACCAACTCACTCCCCTTTTGAGACCTGGATGACTTGCAGGGGTTCCTATCCATGTGGTGCTATGTACTGCACATGTTGAAATACATGGAAGGATCAGGCGAAATGCAGTCATTTACTCGCAAGACTATCTATATGTATTTGTTGAACTGCGCGACTAGAGTTGCAGAACACATATACGATACTAAAAATAGGGGCCTGAAACCAGATGTTGCCAAACATTGTTGCAGGCACATAATGGTCTGACCTCAACACTAAAGGTACACATTATTGACCAGGTACGCCTAGGTCCACGAGGAGGAGTAATTAAATTCCACCTATTATTCTTGGAAACCAAGTGGATTTTCAATCTGGCTACCTCAAAACCAGATGGGTTAAATGATCACTTTGATCTACTATTGGCAACTCAAGCTTGATTTTAGGTTAGCCTGGATTTTCCATGTGGTTTCCCATATTGAATCCTTGGTTTCTATCCTTTGGTTTTATTGCCTTTGGTTCTGTACCTTCCATTTTCCTTCATTATGCAGATTTGTAGTATTTTTCACTGTATTAGTTGTGGATGCTTTCATAATTGACAGTTTTGCCTATCATGTTTTTAACATATTATGTTTTTAATTATTCGGCTAGATAGCCAGCAGATGTAGCTAACACGAGATAACAGCACCACCATCATCACCTATGATTTAGATTTATGTACTTCTCTTAATCCAGAGGATATACATATAACGACGCTAGACAGATATGAATAAAACTTGTATTGTAATGATATATATACGTAACTGGTCTGACAACGCTGGATAGGTATGTAAACAACTTGTATTGCAATGAAATAGGAATCTGTGGTTCCCATATTTACCCTTGTGATATTCTGGTACGAGTGATATTCTGGTACGAGTCTGCATTATAATAGCAGACGGTGCTGTGTATGACAATGATCTAGATAAGTCAAGCACAACTTTTCTTCATATGTCATACTCTTGTGCACATTGATTTTACCCATTACAAAAGGGATACTCTTTTAGTATTTTAAATATATCATCATTCATTTTCTGTATATGCTGCTTTCAGCAATGTATCATATTTCACGGTATTATAACTTTAAGCAAATTTGATTTTTACATTTCACTTGCTGTGTAGAAACAGCTTGGCTTTAACTTAGCCTGTACTAGTGCTATGGAAGGGTTAAATAAACTCTATTCTTCTTTTATGTGCAACATATTTTCAGCCACATAGAGTTATTTTATTCTTTGTCACATACATGAGTTGTGTGCACCGTGCAGCCCCAGCCCTATGCCAAGCTCATCCATGCTACGCATATTTAAGCAGTGTAAACGTCCAGAGTCCCTCTATATGCCCTCTAACCCTATTTATTTTGCAATATGACTCAAGTGGGTGGGACAGGTCATTAAGATAGGGCAGATACATTGCTGGGACGTGACTTGGGACATTAGGAAGCATGTATGGTTAATGATATATGCTCCTCCTATCACCCAGCCTAGTGCCTGCATGCTAGAACCTAGCAAGTGGTGACATGCTTTTGTTACATCCCTCAGATAGGCGGAGCTTGAGGCCAATAGCTTTATGACAGCGAGACACATTCATTTATGAACATCATGCAATGTTGCAATTTACATGCGCTGGATGGTGAATGCTTATTACATTTTTTTATACTTTCATATATTTGTACTACGAATACATTTTTCATTTGTTGATTCTCTGGTTACTACCTGGATAACGTACACCACTTCCGGGTTCGCTGGCTACATTCGTTTCTCTCCCCGTAAGGAACATTGTACGATTAAGTGCACTACACGCCCGAAACCCTCGGCATCAGGCTTGTGGGGAAGGCTTCACTCCATGTTGTCCCATCATGCACAATTTTAATCAATGGATTAAGCACTACATTTTAATGGAATTGCCTGGCAGAACATTGCCTGGATTTTCCTTCATTACCTGTTGTTCTCTTGGGAGACCAGACTCCTTTTCCAAGCATCATCATACCTACTGTGCTGAGGGGTGGGCTGATAAATTTCTTCTTATTGAGAGATGATTTTCATGACTTTGCCTATGATGGTAGTGCCTGCATGTGCCATGTAAATACTTTCTGATTTAAGATAGCGCTCTCCTACCTTTTGACAATTTAAAGTGATTGACAAGTTAAAAGTCCCGCCAAAAAAAAATCAGCTCGCCTTTCATTAGGTGGCTCCAGCACTGTCCTTCCTGTCCTGTCTGCCTCCTTAGTGGTGAAAATCACTTCCTCATTCTGCTTTTCTTTCCCACCCTGCTGATGTGGTCCACCAATCAACCTTCGGGGCACTAAGAGCAGAAACCTCCTCCTCCCATCCTACTCTCTGCAGCATCTCTCGCCCTCTTATTTGATCACACCATGTTCTGGCAAAAATAACTAGAGGCACAACAATGCACTATTTTTGTACTTTTTTTTATACTATTATATAGAGGGGTCTCGGTCACATGCGTCTGAGACCACTTATTACGAATAAGTAAAGCACACAGTGTGTTTATATCACAGTTGCCACACCCACCTTTTCCCTCAATGTTTCTGCATATCTCCAATGCTCTAATACTTTTGCAAATAACCTCGGATCTACAGGGTCTTTTTGAAAATGGATTGAGGTTTGGGACAGTGCAACGTGTAGCCCGACAAAGGGACAGAAATCATGCTTGCTTTTAGTATAATCTTTAGATGGTCAATACTATTGCTCACAATTATTGTACCACAATTTTAGGTTCTGTATTTCCCTTATGGTAATTCCTAATTTAAATAAATCCATCCTCTGTCATGAATGAAATGATATCTTATGTATAAATTCTCTTGAAGGCCTATTCTTCTAAGCAGAATCTATTTATCATATGTCACTTACAACATGATTTTATTATTGCCAGATGTTGTCTTTGACCAATGAAAGCAAGATTTGGTATGCAAAAAATCTGGCTACTTCAGCAAATTCTTCACTTCAAAAACTGTTTGATTGCACCCTAGTGTATTTGCAGGCAATATACCTAAGATATCAAGAAACTAAGAAAAAGAAAATTAAACTGTTCTTTTTAGAATGATTGTATGATGATTTAAATGGAGATTTATAGGCGTGCCATTAGTTCTATTTACATTCATGTAACCCTGTGAGAGACTTTGGGCATTAAGTGTGCCAACATATACAAAGAAAGCAGGGGGAAAGTGACGGTCATGGCCAAATGTTTTGAGACTGACACAAGTATTGGTTTTCACAGTTTGCTGACCTGGTGTTCTTAGATCTTTCAGTCTGATATTTTTTAATGATATATTTTACACATTATTGTCTTTAAAGTTTTTGGGGGAAATACATCACATTTATGTTTCAATGATTTTTCAAATACCCTAGCATGCTGAAAATTGCCTTCTGTGACAAATCCTGAATGATGACAACCTATTGTTGTCTAAGGCTCAGAGTTTATTAGTTCGGCATTTTTAGCTTTTTTGAGGATTTTAAAGAGGAACAACATTGGGATTGTCCCAATGTGTATATCCCCCAAGGATCACCCAAAAAATCAGCTTTCCCTGGTTCCCATGTGGGCTGCTCAGCTAATCAACAGTGCTTGTGCAATTCAAATTTCCAGACATCAGTGCAGAAAGGAAATCGACATGGACATCTCAAACTGGTTAATAGATTTTCCTTATTCATATTGCCTTTCACTATTGTATTTTAGTTGCGATAACACCACCAGTCTTTGTCCGTAGCTCTACTAATGCGTGGTAGCTCATATACCATGATCTTAAAGAGGAACTGCTAGCTTTTTGTAACCCATAAGCCACCTCACCCTCCTCCTATGCTAAACCCAATTTGGGAAATAAAATAATTAAACTCCTCATCTGATCACCTCAATCATTCCCCGATTCCAGCAGGGATGAGACTCTGAATGGCAACTGTAGACCTGAGTGACTGTTAGACTTAAATGAATAAGTACAGTCACAGTGCTTCAGAGGATTGAAGGGCAGACCTGCAGCTGTCCATCCAAGCACTTGCACCAGGTACCTTATTGTATGGGGGAGCTGAACTTTCTCTTGCTTTGCATGGCAAGGAAATCTCAATGGCGTCAGCACCACCAGCTGCCTCCACATACCACGAGCTGCGCGTGCCTTTAAAAAGCCTTGGTTTGGACTCGCCTGTGGCTAGAGGTATGTTGGACAAGTGAGTCAATTGGGGGATCTGGGCATTTCAAAGAGTGGGGAATCTCAATTTGGGATACCCCATGTAAAAGGTCGAGCAACCTTCCAAAGTGTCTTATAGCCTTGAGAGGGCGTTGGTCCTCTTTAATGGGATTGAGATCTGTGTCGTTTCAATGTTTTGTGCACTAATCTACTTGTGCCTTCAAATATGATGCACCAAAAATGATTGCTTTTTGTATTGTTATAAGTTACTCTTAGAGGATGGTCCTTTATTCATGGCAGTGTCATTTAATTAAGCTGTAAGTTATCCCACTTTGCCCACTTTGGATGAAAATAAAAAAGCAAATGGTCTCATTTTACTCATTTTACTCATATTTTAGTGTACATTAGGAAGAGAACATAACTTTATCCCAAATGTTTTACAGGCCAATCTCTGTGCTAACTGTAGAATGGCAGCCTCTTTTTCTCCTTTAACGCAATCAGTCTGCTCTAATAAATTAGCATGACAGGGTGATATCAGCTGCCTTGTCCCCATCAGCACTTTCTACTGAGCTATCAATACTGAAGATTTTTTTTTTAAATATGTGTCATTCTCAACACTTTTAGCCTGAACTTCAGATAAAGTGGTCAACAACAGCTGCACATAAAAATATCACATAACACTAATGACAATAATACAAGAGCATCAGTATTTATAGATCTTTTCAAAACATCAGGGCTGCCATGCAGCCGGCCACTTGGGTCCTACACTGAAGTCTTGTCTGGCTCTGATGGCTGTCCTGTATAACATTGCATGAGCTAAATTCCCAAATTCAGTTTAGAGATAAAGGCGTTGTGGATGCCACAGTCCAGACCCAAATACCTGAATGCAATAACTAAAATTCAAAATATAATAGGGCACCTACGTGGAGTGTGCTGCCAAAGAAGCATATAAGTACAACAACTCCAACACCAAATACTCCTATGATAGCTGCACCACTCCACAGCTACTCATCACAATTGAAATTGTATTAAAGCTTTTACATATACTATACCAGTAAACAACCTGTTAAAAACAAAGTTTTCAGTGAAATATAAGCAACAAATACAATATTGTTGCCAATGCTACAGGACTGGCCTTTACTAATGTTAAAAGATTAAAATATGAGGGGGAGCTTATTATTAAATACAAATCCACAGGCAATAACTGAATCAATATGTTACTCAATTCAAACCTAGGTGTCTAGGTGTCAAACCTAGATGTAAACACTATGCACACAACCTTATACAATGAATCAATAACTCAAAAGTAGATACCCCTCCATGCCCCCCCCCCCCCCGCAATAAATAGCACTGTCCTAAATTGAGATAATAGCATGAACAGATATTGCCCCATGTGAATACCTGCCGGGAAAACAGCGACCCGTGCATTCCACTTGTCTAAGGCAATCAAAATCATGTTTATTTCGCCAGGTATATATATATGTGTTCATTCATACTAGGATTTTTTTTCTGACCAGAGAAGTACAAGAGAGGTACGAAGTATCTTGTCATACAGTTTGAGGTATTAGACACAGTACTCATTAATCATAAGCATTATAATTACATGCAGACAACAGACTAGGCTAGACGTGCGATGAGCCATCACTCTTTAGAATATTAATAGCTATTCGATAAACACTATTTTGGTGTCCTTCATCAGGTCATAATGCTGTTCATGGGGAGATAGAGATAGTGTTACAGGGTGGATATGGCACCATCACCACTGGAAATGCTGGCACCCCCTGTCCATATCAGAACAGAGCCACGCTTCATTGCTTGAGGGGGAGCATGCCCATCACGTGGTGCCTCGCGCCATGACACCACCACACAGACCACCCCAGCAACCATTCCCAGCGCCCTGCTTTGCTCTTCCCCCATTAGACATGTGTCGCTGAGCCAGCTATTTCACTCACAGAAAGTATATGTACATAAAGCATGCATTATGTAAAGCATGTAGCATGTAGAAAGTGACTCTATTACAGAAAAAATATCTACAACAAATGTACACAATATATGTATAGGCTGTGTATTCAGGGGGAAGATTGCAAAATCATTTTTAATTCTAAACTGGTGATGTTCACTGGCACAATTTATATGTCCTTACTCCAGGGGTTAACTTTCCTCTCACACTCTTTTGCCAGTAAATCATATGCATTTGCTTCCTAAAGGAGCCATACTCCGAGACCAAAGCCAAAGAAGCAGGAGGGATGAGATGACCAAAAGCATTTCAGGTAATAATTTCTAATATCCATAATCAAGTCCTTCGAGCATCTAAATTTACCACACCTGCTGCAGCAGTATGCAAGAAAGTTGTTAACTGCAGGGGGGGGGGGGGGAGCTGATCCAGAATGTGGGTTGTGATTTGCATCTCAAACAGACACTTAAGACAGGCAAAGATATCTTCTCTCTAGACTGTCCGTATCTCTCTCAAATCCATATTTGCATCCAAAACACCCACTTATCATTGTACTCATAAATCAAAACTATCAGGAGCTAACCGTCATACAATCTGAAGCCCACTAGCAATCTACACAATCTACACATGCAACATGGCATAATTCGAACTGATTAAGTATTACCTCCTCCGCCAAGGTTATAATTGCCAGGGCTTGGAGGCAGCTTAAGATTCCGTTTAGGGAACTGTTTTTTTCTGAGTGAATGAGATGATGGGTTTTTATTTTAGGTGAGTCTAGCTACCCTCTGCTACCGTGGCTGATGACCCACAGTTTTGTGGTGTGTCTATGTATATATGTCAATATGTATATTTGGATTTGTGGCCAGCCTTGTCTATGTTCTGAAGGTTTGTTCTGTAAGCTTCAAACCCTCTTTTCGTGTATTCAGTGAGATTAAACTGAATTTCAAAACAAAAAAACACACATACAAAATGTGTTTGTCATTACTGGTAAGGTGGGTGGGCTGCAACGTTTGGGGGCTCTCTTACTTCTCGGAGTGCCACTAGGCATGCCAGGTTGTCATTTAGCAGCAGCAGGGGGGAAAGAACACCGCCATTTGCAGCCTAACACAGGTGAAAGCCAGTGCGCACACGGGCAGCACGCCGGGACAGTGTCGATCTATTGGGGGCTAGCTGAGTGTAGCAGCCAGATACTAGGGGGGAGACCAGGTAGAAATAACAAACAGGTATGAAAGTGGATAGGAAGGCGGGGGGGGAAGAACGCTGCCATTTGCAGTCTAACACAGGCAGTCAGGACAGTGTGGCCCAAGGTGGCCCTATTGGGGACTAGCTGGGTGTGACAGCCAGGGGGCCACAAGTATCTCAAAACAAGGCTGCACAGATACGTTCATGCAGAGCTAAAGTGGTGTGGGCGCCCTTAACAACCTGCTTAGCTTGACATTTCTGGCTCCTCAAACCTGACTACCTCAGTCGCCTAGTAAGTTATAAGACAAGTGGCTATTTAATAACATGCCTTCTTCAACAGGTTTGCAGGAAGCAGAGCAAGTCAATAAATATTTGCTTTCCTAATTTACAGGATACAGAGAAGATGTGCAGCAGCGCCTCCAAGAGCTGTCTCCTGCTGTACATAGGCTGGTGGGGGCTGATTGCAGAGCTGGCCATGGCCATGGGGAGCCACCCACCTTAAGACACTGGGGTCCTGCCACATTATTTCAAACCACCCTTGTAAATAGTTTTATCCCATTTTAAGACCTTTTATTTTTGTTAATTTTTTCATATAAAAATGTATATATTTTAATCTTTTGTCATTAGGCTGAAAGCAACAAACATACTATAGTATCTTAATGAAAAAATGTTATGGTGTCTTTCTTTTACTGTAATTTAGAGTAATGTGTAAATTATATGCATGGGGGCATCCCCTCAAAAATCAAGGAAAAGAAGCTACACTGAAGAGAAGGATGTGCAGAGGTAAGACAGAACACTGGAGGGGACATCAGAAAACAGTACAAGTAAGCAATTAGTAGAAGAAAATACAGTGGATGGCACTTCATAAAGTGGTACAGGTAAGCACTTAGGAGAAAAAAATACAATGGACGGCACATCCCAAGCAAAAAACACGCAAGGACAAGGAGCAACGCTGGAGAGAAGTAGGGGTAGAAGTAAGCAGAAGAGACTTGACAATAAGTACTAGAATGCCAGGGCTAGGGAGAGAAGTCTAGAAAACACAAAAGAGGTTTGCATATGCGTACAAGCCAGCGTATGCATACACAGTACAGATATGCGTACATAAAATGAAATGAACTCGCTAAAATCAGGGAGAAAACAGCTCTTTTCTGAAGGAAACTAGTAGGACATCGCTGGACAGTGAAACTTTTTACAGCAGGGTATCTTGAAAAATACCCGAAATCTCTACGTCAAACGTTTCCACAGGCTTACACAACAACGAAGGACTAACAAAGGGGCCTCGATGGAGGCTCTGAATTATGCAAATGAACGTACAAGCAACAAAAAATACAAATGGGCTTACACACTAAAACAAAATCTAACATAGAAGGCTGTGAATCACCCTTATTGTTTCTGATAGTATGTTCTCATTGTTGGGTACATGTACCTTTTGCTTTGGTCCAAATGCGTATTTTTACTTACTCTTGTTATATTGTGCGCTATAACTTCATACATTCATTAAAAGTTATTGAAGGAGAATATACACATCATGTTAAAACACACCAAATGTACAACCCCTCTCTAATTAAGTATAGTTCACAGGGGAGTCAAAAATGGACCAGGTTATACAATCTTGCTTGTTTCACATTAGGAAGACAGAAATGGGGTTAGCATACAGTATGTGCACCTGACTGCACCTACCAAAAACAGAAGGAAGTATAGTTACTAATGAACTAGGTGCACTGCAGCTGGGAATACTCCCAACCCTAACTAGACAAGTACTGTACAGCAGGAGGATTTAGTTTGTTTAAATGTTCTTACTCATTGGACACATCAAATTATCCAAAGTGCAAATATAGTGGACAATTAATAAAAAGGGCTCTGAAAGTCCCTCCAACTCAAAACACAATATAAATAAGTATCTTTTTTAATTAACAAATACATAAGTAAATGATAGCACTTTATAGGCTATTAAATAAACAGGTTATTCAAGTCAAGATGGCTCTACTAAACCTATAGGCAAATATAAAAACAACATTTAGACTGTTTACACCAGCGTGATTGCAATTTCTTGTGTCACTGTAACTGATGCACAACCATCCCTCCACTAAATGAAGTTTTGTCCTGGACAGCTGCAGAAGACTGCAGAGGACAAAAGGTGAATGTTATTTTTTAGCTTTGCCAGAAAGTGAAAGTCCCGTACCATGAGATTTTAGTTAGTATTTTGCACAGAACCTATTGGTAATTTTTGTTGCTCCTGTTTCGATCTACTCTCAACTAATGCCACCTGTTTTGGCTGTAATGTCCTGCCTCCTTGAGTAATTGCCACTGTTCTGAGTGGAAATGATGTGATTGCTGTATCTATGTAATGACTGATCAACAATCTTTTAAAAGAAATCCATACCAAATTGGAATAATTATGTCCCCCACCTGTAAAAATGCCCCATCAAGTGATTTTTTGGGAAAACTTCCACTTTAATGGAATTTTTTAAAGTGCATATTAATTATTGTGTGCTAAAATAATATCCTCAAGGTGCTGAGCTTATCTAATATTTTATGTTCACGCCTGTGCACCAAGATCTACAAGGAGAGAGAAGTGAGCCCTGTAATGAGAAAAATAAATCCTCGATCAGCTTAGCACCTTAAGGACAATGGGCCTGATGCAGAGCCTCCTCTGAACTGCCCTTAAAACCTTCCGATTGTCCGGGGCTCCCGTTTGAATCGTGGCTCAAATGTGATGCAGAGCCTCCGTCGGAATGGCTCCCTAACTGATCCGTCAATTTCACTTTACTCGGAAAGCTTTTTTTGCTCTCTCGGGTGCCTTCAATTTGATCGGGGCTCCCGTTCACGTTCACACGGGCGGCCCGTTTTTCCCTGATTTTTCCTGCCTTTTTGAACGTACCTGCTTGGTTTCCGTCGTATTTGACCTTCCATTTTGGTGGTTTTAGCAAGTATACTTACATCTCCATGGCTCTTCAGTTGCCAATCTGGCTACACGCAAGCGCACATCCCTCAAACTCCATTGGAATATACATATGGCAACCACTGCCAATTTGACACATGTATTTTTGGAAACAATAAATTTGGGTTGTTCCTTTTTCCTTGCCATTAATGCATTCCTTAATCTCCTTTGTGTTCCTTTTTCCTTGCCATTAATGCATACCTTAATTCTTTCTGATTGTTTTGGATTTATTGTACCATATCTAAACTTTTTGTGTCATGGAAATGTGTGATTGTACATTTGCAGTAAACACAACTTTCATTTTTTTTTTTTTTTTATTTTATTCCAGCGTTTGAAATGGAATTTTTTAACCAAAGTTTTTTACAAATAATTGAATCTAAATGTTTTAACAAATAAACTATTTTCATTTTAAGCCAAATTAAAATTCTTTAGGCCTCGGTGTCTTGTGCCTGTGATTTTCTTGTATCTGTGAATGAAAAACAACATTAGTTTAGCATTGTTTATTTGGTTTGGTTGTGCGTGGTTTTTTTGGGGCCCTTTTTAAACCGGACCTTCTGCGTTATTTACTGAAAAGCCCAAACTCTTAACAAAAGATTCCGCAGCATCTCAAAATAATAGATAGTAATTTTTTAGTCAATCAATAATTATTCTTTCCACCACTGGGCTGCAACTCAGTTCTGGAATTTAGTATACGGCCGCCGCCATCTTGACTCAGAAGCATCACACTTACTGAGGAAAGGAGAGTGGGATAAGGTACAGGGGGTGGGTTATAGCTGTGCTTTGCTCACACAGAGCAGAGACCTCTTGAAAAGGTCAGCAATCCCAGAATGCAGAGCAGCACAGATAGAAGGCACTTCCTGTTTGCAGGCTGCCTGATAAGATGGCGGCTTCCATAATCCGCCATCTTGGATGTTGAAAGCCTCATAACATGCACTAGGTGCAGGTAGGATGATTTTGAAGGTAGGCAAACTTTATGTACAGGGTGTGGGAAACATATAAGATAGACTCTTATTCTGAGTGAAGGTCCGCTTTAAGGGCTTTTTAGACAAAGTATTTGGTTGTTTTTTTTTGTTTTTACATTTTGTGGCCAATGGAATTGTTGGTTCATTTACTTTGGTAACCAAAAACGCCACTTACCATGTTTTAGGCGCATATTGCGTCAGGGGCGGAGTCTCCATTCTTGCTCCCTTGCTTGCTGCTGTGAATCTGTTTGCATGACAAAGACACAGATATTAGAGACTGTTGTTGTCTCATGTACACAAAAAGCATTAACAAGTTTGCTGGCCTAACTAAAGTCACTTTTTGAACCTCTTGCTGCCTCACATTGCCCTAGTTCTACTATCTGCATGTACCCTAGTTTTGAGCTGCGTACATGTGTTAAACTAAGGTGGGCTTGTATGTAACGTGAAAAACTAAGTTGTTTCAGACTATTCTGGCGCTTTGTTTTTTTTTTATTACAAGGAATGTGTGCGCACATAAACGCACGCACGCACACTCACATCCATGATGATGTCGTCCTGCTCCGGGGTAAAGATTGCGGCCGACAGCTTTTCTGGGTTTGCAAGGTATAGCTTTGACGTTCCCCCGCGGAGACGTAGGTGCGTGAATGCGTGCGCGCAGGCGCGCACCCGCTGTTGACCACGGCCACACGGAAAACATATTTAAAGCACAAGGCACTCAGCTCTGTGTTGGATACCATATCAATATGGGCAGACCTAAAGGGAGCAAAAAGAGCCAACCAAGGGCCGAGGCACATAGCAGCCGCACACATGCCTCATCCTCCACAAGACAGAAGAGCAGGCACCAGACACATGCCGAACATGCCCCCACTAAAACGGTGGATACTCCACACAAACAGGCACATTCAAAAAAACGCAGGACCAAGGGTACATTAACCCATTCACCACCACCTGCAAAAAAACCACGCACACACAAGGGTGCCCCATCTAGTCAGACCATGCAGCATCCTCCACCTCCACACACCAAGCATACCCACAAATCCAAACACATAAGCAAGGGTAAGCGCATTGCAAAAACCACCACCCCACCCAGGTCACCCACCCCTCCACCTCCACCCTCTGGTTCCCCCAATTCCAGTACCTCACATTCCACATGCAGCTCAACATCTGATAGCTCAACAGGAACCCAGACATTAAGCCAGAGAAGCACACACACAACATCCCCCTCCCCCATAAGCCAAAGAAGCACACACGACTCCCCAGATACCCAACCATCAATTTCCTCAGAGGCAGGGGAGACCACACACCCATGTGGCAGACAACTACGGCGTGGCTCACTAACTGCCCGATTTTGCGATGCTCAAAGCATGGCGGTGGCATTATGATGCCCTATTTGGCCGCACCTCAAAAACAACCAATAAGCAGGCTAAGATGGAGATCTGGACTAATATTTGCAGGCAGGTCAATAGTGTGGGATCAGTCCGGAGAGATATTCAACAAATAAAAAGGAAATTTGGGGACCTGAAATACTACAGCAAAAAAAAAAATGGACATGCGCCGTCAGCAGAGGTAAAGGACAATTTTTAGTCACATTGTTAAAAGGATGTAACACTTATTAGGTGTAATTTAATCTTCCCCAGCCAACAGACAGGGGGTGGAGCAGAAGTAAAGGAAAAAGTAAAATGCATTTTTAGTCACATTGTTAAAAGGATGTAACACTTATTAGGTGTGATTTAATCTTCCCCAGCCAACAGACAGGGAGTGGCTTACCCACTAAAATTATCCTTACGCCCGCCGAGGAACATGTATATACATTCATACACCCGGCCAGGATCCAGGGACTGGCAGAGGCACAAGACACAGACCGGAATGTAAGGTCCCAAGGTGAGTCTGATTTTGCCATGACCTAGTACAAAAAGTTCAAGAAGGCAGTGTTATGCTAGCCAACACACTGTACTTGGCCATTTACCTAATCTTCCTATCTACATTCTAAGGACCAAGTCAACAGGACACACCAGGCCCCCAAACCCCTGCGTTAGCACCGAGGCCAAGGGCACACCAGGCTTCTACACCACAAACCCAAATTGTGGATTGCGATGAGGTAAGTCAATGGGCCTTGATGTGTACATTTAACATTGATATTTGCGAGCTTTTGTGGACATAAATTTACAGACCACAGGAAGCCCACCCATCATCGACCATATACGAGATTTGGAGGAGGACACCCCACATATGTCACTAACCACTACTGCACCAGTGGCAGCAACGCAGGCAACCCCGGCACAGCCACCACATCCACAACCACCTTCGGAACCAGAACCAACCACCCGTCCCACTGCTCCTACCCAGTCTAGACGCCATATTTCCCAAAGAAGGCAACTTCAAATTTTGGAGGAAACATGGAGGCGACAACACAGCAATTCAATGAGACTGTGTGCACCCAACTCACAAACCTCAACGCCCAAGTAGAGGTATTAAACAGAAATATCTCTGCCCTAACCAGCCATATGGGTGAGATTAATCAAAGCCTGGCCCACATTGCAGCCAATTTGCAGGCACAACATCATTCCTCGTCACCATGCAACCCAACATACCACTAATTTGTGGGGAATACATTTTCTGTGCCCACGTGTAATTTTTCTTTTGGGCCCAAAAAAACAAATGACAAAACAAAATTTGTTTGAAAATAAAAAAAAAAATTGTGGTCTCTGAAAAAACACTAAACACTAGTTGTGCACGTATGGTTTGCGCGGTGCCACTTTGGGTACAAGAAAAAGGAGGGGTGGGGAGGGCTGAAACTAAAGGTGGTGGAGTAGCCCACAAGCCATGATTAGGTTTAGGACCGTTGCAGGCGTCTATTGTAGTGCCCCCCCCAGTCTCATCAAGACAACGGAACCTCATCTTCAAGAGAACAAAGCCTGGCTCCAACACAGAGCGAGTCCATCTGGGGGCAGTATTGTAGCGCTCCTCTGCCTGTGAAGATCGGTGCAGGATGGGGGTCTTCATCCAGGGGACCAAAGGATAGGCAGAGTCTCCTGCCCTAAAACCCCCCAAAAAAATAATTAAAAAAAGGTGTGCATTGCAACAATAGAAAAGAGGGACAAATAGGTGAGCGGGGTAGGGTGGGACGAAAGGACATTTGTAATGAGACTACATGCACATCCAACCTGTACTCTGATTAAAAAAGTATGGGAAATACTACTTACATAAGAGGGCAAGAACATGACGCAATAGGGTACAATCACTTAACCCATTTAATTTGTAGATCAATAATTGGGCTCCAAATATACTACGAAAAAAGTTACCAAATAGTGTGTTACGGGAACAAACACAGTCAGAGAGGGTGGGCAACCAATACAAGTTTCAGACACATACCCAGTAGCCAGCCACCAAATAGATCGGCTGATTTGAATCGCTCATGTAGGCAGGAATTCCTAGGCAGGGAAAACCAAATCAGGGCCAGCCAGTGCCTGCACATTTATCCTATGTCCCATCTTCAAATGCCTGCACACAAACAATAAAATAAAAAATTATGGAGACCCTGTAAAAAGGATCCCCCAAAAAAAACCATAAAAAATATCAAATACTCATGCCATCGATGTCCAAAGGCGTGCGGTGCAGCCTGGTTTCTGCCATACTCAGCAGGACAAGACCGCGGAGCTGGCGCCGCTGATGTGCTCCAACAGAGGACTGCATATTATTGCCCGAGTGCAAATACGGCTGCTCTGACTTGCCGTAAGTGAAGGCTCGGCGGCCCCGTTTTATTAGGGTGTTTTCAATCGGAAATCAAGGCTCTGCATCACTGAAAAAAACGGACCAATGAACGAGGCGTCCGTTTTCCCGGGAAACAGCCTCGTGCGAGCCGACAATCGGAAAGGCGGCTGAGCGCACACCTGAGCGCATAAGCGCACACTAAAATCAACGTAGCACCCTTTCCTGACCCGATCAAAGCCCAAAACCAACGGGAAAACGCACGGGGGAGCTGAACGGGAAGGCTCTGCATCAAGCCAATTGTTTTGGCACAAAAAAATCTACACTTTCAAAAATGCATTTGAAAGTGGACCTTCTCTTTAAACTTTCTTTGCCAAATTATTTGCATGATCCCCACCGTCTCAGTCTAATTTACTATTCAAGCTCCTTACCCCTCAACCATGCCCTACATAAGATCAGGCCAATCATATTACATTTTCTTCAGACATTTAGATTGAAAAAAAATTACTGTGGTTTGGTACTACAGCTGTTTAAAATCTTTTTTTTCCAGCTACTCTGAAATATTTTCACTTTGTGAATCAGGATTTTTCCATTTTTTTTCCAAGCATCTGTTTCTGAAGTCTTCCTACTTCTTATTCAGGATGCTAAAATAGTATGCAATATTTTTTATTTAAAACTTTATGCTTCTATAAAAAAATATGTGGTTCAGCACTTCAGCTGGCAGAAAAATTCCTACTTTCCGCAGTTAGCTCTATTTGCAGTAACGTGAACTGCTCTGTAGTCATATGCCACATATATGAAAAACCTCAACTATTTGACATGGTAATATCCTAAAGCCAAAGTAAAGCCCTGCAAACCTAAAGTATGCCAGTTAGAGAACACTTCAATTAGTCTGCACATACATATAAACAAGGTATTCCCTACTCATGGATATATTGGCAAATTATTAATACCAATCCTAGGATTAGCAATTCTTTTTTTACTGTTTAATTTGTTTAATAAGTTATAACCTCCACAGGGAGTAACCACTAACTCAAAACCTTGTCCAATTTCATTCTTGAGGTGCTAATGCATGTTAACAACTGTATTCTGGATACAGAGTGGAGGAAAGTCATTAATTTAATTATTAATTTCTAGAGACAAGCAATTGTTTTTTCAAAACCACGCTTTGCTAGGTATCTGACTGGTTTTCTCAATTTAAAGTGACTTGTACTGTACAGGAATCTGGCAGCAATACATAGTAAATCTAATCCACATCCCCTGTCTGCCATAAACAGTAAGGAGGTGAGGTGTTGATTGCATTAGCATTATAGGAGTTATGAGTTGTTAATTTTGTCCCAGACATTAAAGGTGATTCAAAGCCTCCACATAAAGGCTTGTTTTTGTGCGAAAGCAAACTTGCATGGCGTGAATTTCCAAATGCTCGCGTAATTCACAGCTGCCTGTGAGATCAGTTTGCTCGTGTGAACACCAGTGAAGGTGCTTGTTATAAGCTTTCGTTGAAGACGAGACTTTAAATTTTTTGCCTGCGAGAGTGCATCTTAAGGCAAGTTTTTTCTGTTTTTTATTTAGTTCCCGCTGCAGCCACTCTGCTCAGCTTTTTGCTGTTGAAAATGTCCTGCTGCAGAAATTCATATTCTAATAGTTTTTCCCATGAAAAAATGGCCTAAATCACACCAAATTCACATGTTTTGCATGATTTTTCGTTTGGAAAACTCATCTCCAAGCATAAAATCCAGAAAAACAAATTTAAAAAATGTTGTCACCCAGAAATTAAATCACCCCTAATAGGTGTTATAGTCTCCTGTCTGACACAGACCTGGCCAATGAAGCTGGCTCTTATGTCCTGTGCTATTCGCTGGTTTAACTATAGATTCACCCAGATACCTCCCTGGACACTGCTCACTTCACTTCATACACGGTTGTAGTTCTTCTGGGCATTGGATCTTTTGGGTTAACCAGCTTTTACATGAGTGTTGCCAGGTTTAAAGCAGATGTGATAGCTCTGACAACATTTCTAAACCAGCTATTCGCGGATGCAAGGCTGAAGTTATTTCCACCTTCATGAAAGTATAAAGTAGTAGGTGTCAGCATCTGGTTAAAATGGACTTTTATTGTTGAACATTAAAATATCCAGAATACAAAATAAAGTCTATAACAGTCACATTTGAATGTGGACAGCAATTCCAGTTACCTTGATTTATTTCTACCAATATACCATAACCTGGATGCATGAGAACATTAATAACCTTATAAACCTCCATTAACTGGAATTTCTCTCAAACCAAATAAGTAAAAACAAAAAATAATACAAAATAATTGCTATACTGATTGCTATACTGTAGTTCTCCATGTGAGGTGAACTAGACAGAGACCCTGTTGCCCAGCAAGGGATGCCCTGCTATGCATACTGGAGCTGTTAGCATGATCTTTGCCTCCAATACCACATTCCCTGTAGATGTAGGGCCAATGCGACCACTAGAAAACAGTGAGGTTCACAGGAGTGAACTTGCACAGTGCTGTGCCCAAACCAGTGAACTTCACTGATCACAAGTAGTCACATGGGGCTGTGATCTGGTGGCTGGGTTCAGGCTTCTAGTATGTGAAGCAAGATACCGGCACTGCCTAATTAAGACTGGAAGATCACTCTAAAGTGAAGATGTGATTTATTAGATGCTTCCTAATTACCATGGGATAGTCAAAAACATTGCATTCTGACAGACTTGAAATGAATAATTTAAAAATGATGTGGATTTACTAGATGTTCGGGTTTGCAAGGTCCAGCTGAACATAAGGAAAAAGTTTAGTTCGGGACCAGAACCTGAACCCTAACTCCCATAGAAGTCATTGGAAAACTGAACTTTAGTGGTGTAAAATGGCTGTACACTGGTCAATGTGAGAGCTAGTAGGCTCTTTGGTGGCATATCGCTATCGCATATTATATGCCATCAATGTGTTTTAGGTGGGGGTCTGACCTCTGGGACACGCATCTATACTGAGAATGGAGCCCCCATATTGGAACCCCTCACTCCACAGCAGCCTAAAGAGATCTCTGCACCCACCACCCCATAACCTATAATGTGATGGCTGGGCCCCTAATCTGAGTTTCAGTTTCCTATGGTCTCAATAATAATGTAAGCTTGGCTGCCATGGGGACAGAGGTGAAACTGCAGTAAGGCCCCAACCATCACATATAGGTTATAGAGGGGCTGAGTCTCTAAACAGCCTATATTGTATAGGCTGTATAGAGACTGGGTCTTAGGGTCCTCGTCCTCCAGATGATCGCCTTGAAGGGAGGAAGGAAGGGGTCCCCATATTAACAAATATAGGCAGGGGAGGGGAAGATAGGGTAGGGCACCTAACTCGGTCCCTGGTAACCTCCTCACTGTTTTCTGGGGGTGATGGCCTGTTCATTGCCCAGGGGTAGGCTTCATGGGGGTAGGCCCTAAAGTGCAAGTGCCCACCATGTTTTCGGCTTCAATGGAGCATAGTTCTGAGGTTCTCCTCAGTCTCAGTGTCCCCCTCTGGTGTGCTCAGCAGAGCCAGACTAGGATCCATCGTGAGAGATGGGGTGGATAAACTCCCTTAGACAGGCAGCTTAGGGGACAGACAGGGATATAAAAGAGGTTGAGTGGGGAGGAGTCAGGGTCAGGTGTCACAGTCACAGTCTGGAGCTGAGGGTTGGGAGAAGGAAAGAACAATGAGGAGGAGAGGAGAGAAGAACACCGAGCAAGACACTGCTGTGAGGAAGTCACTCTTTGTCCAAATCTGCTCTGGAACAGGCCCATATTGGCTGGCTCAGACTCCAGAAGGGACCCCCTCTGCTTCCCGCCATGGGCTGCATCTGCCGATGTGGTCCCAGCAGTCCCAGGCTGTCCCCGGCTCAGCTTCTGAACTCCAAACAGGACTCCGGACTTCTGGGAAAAGTCAAGGTTCATGGTTGGGCACCTGGACACCTGCTGCTCAGTACAGACCACAAACTTTACAGTTCATGCTTGCTCGTCCCTAGTCTTTAACATAGGAGTTTGTAATCTTGTTACCAAACCTTAGGTTGATACTCTTATTGGCAATCAATTATTGTTCCAGAAAGATAAGCAAGCACTGATTGCAAAATTAACATTGGGAGGAAAATATAGCTGGGCTACTTAAAAATCGGAAATGTTTGTTTGGTTACATAGGGGATGATGGCAGTGCAATGTGTAATGAGTTCATTTAAAAAAACAACATTTGAAAAGTGCTGCTTTTTTATTTTTTTTTTTGTTTGTGATTTGGGACTAGCATGCTTGACATGGTAGTCTACATGCCTGCATTTGCACTGGGAGTTTGTTAGACTTTTGGAAAGTAAAATGCTTGCTGTTTATTTTACAAAACATTGCTTCAGGGTAAAATAGACTATTTTCTGTAAAGGCAAATATAATATTAATACACACTATACTTGTATACCTCTGTGTATAGTGGCTTTATTTTAGATTTAGTTTTGGCGTGTTTAATAGATTCATAGCCACATGGACTGCAGCTTTTAACCACTCTCTAGAAAATGTTTTGACAGCAGCTGGGATTTAATGGCTAAACATGTCTCCCTCAAAAATTCTGTGGAAGTCCAAGGCCATAATTTGTATGTTACAGCATTCACAATAAAATAATTGTGTAGATGTTAACAAAATACTGTGAGGGTTATCCAAATGATTGAGAGCATCTGCATTTTTACAGCTTATGGGCAACACAAGCACATTTGGTGAAGTTTACCTTTAATGTGTTTGAATTCCCTTTATGCTGCTATTATGTAAGTTTGCAAAACAATGTCTATCTGAAAAAAATTGCATGTCACGCGTAGAACTACTCCATTCCAAAACCCAATCAGGTAAAGGAAATGTATGTAGCACTTAAGGATGAGCAAGGAGTCCCTAGTAAGATAGGGCAAAATGGTGATTCCGGTGTCTGCTTTCCAAATTCACTTAATAAAAAAGACTGTAGCCAGCCAACGGAAATGCTAGATGAAGGCAATAGATCCCAGAGCTTTTGAGGACTGTTGTTGCTATGTTCTTATATTTTTTATAGCTTGAAGATCACATATAAACTTTTAGCCAAATCAAAATACGGGGAGGCCGATTCAGTAATAGCGCCAGGTAGCGACAGGTCATACCTGGCGCTGTGATGGGATTAGCAGCGGCGTTGTTCGTTGCAGTCGGCTACATGATGAATCCCGCGCTAGCTGACGCTCTCGGCGGCGCTAGCCTCATTTAGCGTGATAAATGCGTGATTGTGTCCGCCGCCGGGCGTTCTGGAGTCGGCAGCCGCCGATAGCTGGCGCTACCTGGCGCTAGTGAGACACTACCCGGCGCTATCGCTTGATGAATAAGGCCCTAAGTATAGGTATTTTTCTTAAATTGGAGCAGGCTTTCTTCGTTTTGTGGAAGACAAGCCCCTCCCTGCCATTCCACTGCAGTATTTCTGTCACCAAGGCTGGACCTTTGCTTATATACTTTAGAGCCCAGAGCCTTGAGAGTTTTGAAGACGATCGAATCCCACACAAAAGCACAGCAATGGGCCCAGTTGTGAACGTGCTATGGGGTTGCCGGATCTTGATTTATATACGATGAACAGGGGGTTACACAATGCAGTGAATCCCAAAATTGGCATATCCCAGAAATAGGGGAAAGTCTTTTAAACTTTAGTTTTGGTCTACTTAGTCTCAAGACCCCATAGTGGGTTCCGTCTGAGATATGTATTGAGGTTGGCACGCATAGCTGCGTGAAATAGGTACAGTTGATGCCTGGGGTAGGAATAGTGCTCTTTTTAGATTGTTAGAGAATTTAAAGATGGACTAACCATGTGAGAGAGTCAGGAACATGTGAAAGCTATGCAGATGAGTAATGTATAGTGGTAAAGAGGGGGATGATAATGGTTATTTTAGTAGGCCTCTAGCTACAGGTTGTTGAAGGTAGTGGAACCAAGCAGCGTGCAATAGAAAGAAGGAGTGAGCAGCCTAGCAAGTAACTAATGGAACCAGAGGCCCAAGTTAAGCCAGGAGACAGCTCCAGGCAACCTCAGTAGAAAGCTTAAGGATCAGGTGTCATCCAGCCAAAATCACCCGTTCTGACAGTAGGCTAGACTAGTGCAGGTATTTTGCTTGCTTGCTCATTTGGTTGAAGGGCATGCATTTCTATCCAGTCTTCAGCTCTGGCAGGAAAATGGTTTCTCTAATTCTCACTTACAGAGTCTGTTGGCTGCCATACCACACATTTCTTTTAAACATCAGTACTAGCTATAGCACAAGGATGAAGCCTCCACACAAGCCAGATGAGTAAGAACTGGGGAAGGAAGAACTGAGACAGGTTTCTTATTTGAATGGGCACATTAATGGAGAGTCCTTCTGACTCTTTCTCTTGCACATTGCTTGGTTCCACTACTTGCAACAATTGAAATGGTCCTTCAGATGTCAATCTCTCAATTGCAGTGCTCTTTCTCATAGAATACTCCTATTCCAATGTTTTTGCTGTATCTTATTCATAATACTGTATATACTTTATGCTTTTATTGTCATATTTCTGTTATATACCAGTCATAATGTCCTGTGCAGTGTCAGATTGGTATGTCTTGGGCTCCCCAGTAGAACTGACTCTGGCATCCCACCACACTTAGATGCAAGTATCACTGGCTTATATTGTAAAACATTATGCCAAACTATATTGTCTCGGTGTGTGCACTTAGAGTGCCATGGATAAGCTATACATAGGTCAGGCTTTGAAAGCCATCACTGGAGGACTCCCTAGTAATCCTGTGGGACAGTCCTAGCCTGGACCTGTGTATATGGTATGTTACTCATCCCACCCTCCTGTAATTTATACTTTGTACAGCACCATGGAATAAGATGACAATGTATAACTAAGCAATAATAATATTATTAATAGCCATAAGTTACTTGAGGTCCTCCCTAGAGGTAAGGACCTATAGGGGTTGGAAATGTGAGATTGTCTGTTTATTTGCACCTAAAAAGTGATGACTTGGGCATCTACCCTCTACACATTTTTTGGAAATGATGCACTACTGTCTATGGACTTTGGGTGCATCCTCCCTTGGATGGGCAAGGTGAGCTGTTTTATCTCTTATCTTGGGATGTTAGCTGTCATCATTGCAAAGTATGGTATGGAGTTCATAGTTCCCTTCACACATATAAAATTTGAAACCTAAGTTAGTAGACTTACGTCAGACCTATTGTCTCTATAAAATGCATCATTCCTACTTTGCCTCTGCACTCCATCAAAATAGGAGAGAACTGCAAATAAACATGTTGGATGCTTTAGTAAGGTATTTAGGAATGACTGCACTGACATTCATTGGCTTCAGCTTCTACTCTGCCATTATTTATTTACTTTGGATGTGGCATGTTGCGTTGACAAGGTTTTAAACATCTGGAACGTTATGCTATCTCAAACTATTTCACTTCATAACTTAAGTTGTTCAGGTCTTTGGAAAGTTACATGACGCTAGGCACAGATAATTATACTGTGCTGTTGAGCGCTATATTCTTGAACAGGATATCCAGCTATTCAATACTGAAGTCACAGGTGGCCCACGGTGCAGCTGCAAAGAGTTTCCTGCTATGGGGTTAAGAGGGTCCACAGGAAAAAATGTTTCTTTCCTGTTATAATATGTTTTCATCTGCAGAGGAAGACTCAGTCGGCTACACCAGAGAGTGCTTTCTGCCTACGCAGCTCTTTCGAATTCCAGTGCAACACTACAAGAAGTATTCACATTGCTGGAAGCAAAAAGAGAAATGTGTTGATCACACGGCCTATGTGTGTGTTTGAATCTTAATGAAATACAGGGCTGGGGTGAAAGTAAAAGACAGCACTGGCAAACGAGTCAAACCCACACCTTATTCATGTAAAGTCATCCTGCCAAGCTTGCGACAGGATTGTAGCAGGGCCAAGAGCAAATTATTCATAGGCCAGAGATTACTGCGGTTATTGAAAAGAAGGTCGAGTAAGGTTAAAAATGACATTGGGGCTTCTATTATTTAAAATACACTTCTGGGCAGCTTATCTGGCAAAAGCCAAATCTTTCAATTTAGAATTCGTCTAAAGTCAAAAAGGGTGTTGAATTGTTAGTGCATCTGTTTTTGCTGAAATGAAAGCCACTTAACAAATGGAAGCAAATTAGATGCAAGAAAACACCAGCCTGAGCAGTGGCTCCAACAACCAATCAGGTTTGTTTTTCTATGTAGGAATCTGATAATCTTTGAAGTTTCTCTCAAACTGCACTTGTGCCTGTCTTAAGTAAGAACCAAAAGCAAATTAACCTGTACTTACCCCTTCCTCATTCCCTTGTAAGGGAATCAGGTTTGCCACATCAAACCCAAATAGTTGGCGGAGGCCACATGATTGACAGCCACGCTAGATAATAAGGAAGTGGTAAGCACTGGCTGACTTGAATTTATTTCCTTTTTAATAAGGCTAGCCCATTAAATGAGTTGGTGGTTTCAGTGGGCTCAGGGAGAAAGGAGGCAAAAGGAGGAGGTTGTCTTTGCTCAAATAAACAAATTCATAAGAATATCAACAAATACATAAAAAAAATATATATTGGTTCTTTTCTTTAGACTAGCTGCCCTGGCTGCCATGTTAAGTGCCCAGTTAGCATAGGAAGCATTACCCAGAAATAATCATTGCTGCAAGTATGAAATTTAGATCACAGTTCCTGTTCTGAACACCAGTTCTAATGGGCCTATTATTCTGGAAACTAGCAGAGTTCGCAAGTGATATGCTATATAAACAATATACCGTTAAAAAAACATTTCTGAGGATTATTGTGTCCACAATTTGTCTTTAATTAACTATTTTCTACTATTGTTTCAGAGATCCAGCAATGAGTTTGTTTTGTTTTAGGTTCCTTTATTTCAGGTTCCTGGCTGGATTTAAAGCCATAACCATAGTATTGGATCACGCCACTTTCAAAATTATTATTTATTTATGAACTTTTAAAAATTCACTTAACTACTTTAATAAAAATTGAATGTATTTGTACAATTCGCTAAAGCTTAAAAAGTTTTTCTTTGTGCATTTTTTACAATTTAGAAAGTAATATTTATTCCTAGGGGAAGGTGCTTGACTTTGATTGATTTTCCTCATGTGACAGTTCTATCACTGCAACACTCCGGAGAACTCGGGAAACACCTGCTCCCAGGTATAAACACCCATAATCTCAGCTTGCTAAGAGATGGGGGATCCATGCTTACCTTTACTACTCTGAAGCTCATTACCTGTGGGAGGGGGGGGGTCACATTCTACCATCTTGTCCTGATAAGCAGATGGATTTCCATTGCCCCCTCCTGATCTTCCGTGGGGATACTAGTCCCCTTATGTTTGGTAAACAGGGCTGGTAGTCCCTGAAAGTGGGACTGTATGCTGTTAAAAAACAAATAAATGGTTCTGTTAACCCTTGCAGTGCTGATCACAGGTCAGTTTTTGGCACCTGCTCGCATACATTGCATGCTTTCATTCATTTTAAGCTTTGAAACCTAAAAAAATATTGCACGCAGCCATTGGGGGTCACGCTAACTATTTAGTGAAGCAAGCTTTACTCTGGGTGCACATTTGGGTTTGAATTGCAACTGGCATCTGAGTATTTTAACTTTAAAACACAAAAATGTTCAAAAAAAGCTTATAGTTATAACCACTTGTGTCTACAATAGGGAATTTTTATAGGTTTGGTACATCATTTTACCAATGTGGTAAGAAAATATTTTTTGAAAGTTGGAAACAACAGCCTCCTATGGGCAGAATTTGCAATTTTTTTCCATGGGGTTCTATGGTTTCCAAGGTTTCAAAAAAATCCACCTCATTAGAAAATGATGTATCTCGCCCCAAATATTGTATTTCTCTTTTTTATGTGTTAAATTAAAAAGCTTACAGAGATTCATGTTACAATATACACCCAAATGTGCATCCAGAATTAAACCATTATAGGGGACTAGGAGTCTGCAGGCCCACAATTGCTTGCAGGTGATCCCATGGATCTTCTGTATGTAAACCTTTAGCAGCCTTTCTTATTGAATTCCAGTAGATTATTTACACAGATTTGCAGTGACAAATCTGGGCCCTGGAATCTGGGGAACATGTCCCTGGTTTCATACTTGCTTACCTTAGAAAATGTAAACTCCTAATTATCTCTTTGTTATATTCTTCACCAATGTATCCATGAATACAAATTGTGTCCACTACCATTTTCATGTGCTTACCAGATTTACAGAAGTATAAAAGCCTTGATAAACAATATCCTCTTGAATAACTTGATGGATTGTCCTTCTATTTTACCTGTCTTATCAAGTTGTAATTAGACCAAGCACGTGGTGTCCCCGGAAAGAACCAATAAATAGCCACAGAGCAGTATTGCCTTTATGCAGTGGAAACTTCAATAATGATGAAGAAATAAACTTAGAGCAGTGCTACCTTTCTGCACTTTTGCTCTTTTATATATAGCAGCATTTAAACTTCATATGTCCACAATACATACGCTAAAAAATAATAATGTCTCAAAAGTAGAAGAAAGCCCAAGAGGGGCTTGGAATAAAAGGGTGTTATACTTCTTACTCTCCTTATTTAAATAATGTGCATGTAGTGTCTACTGCCAAAACAGCCAAACTTCTGAGTCTTGACTTGCAGCTCAAATCTCCTCCTCACAGCCAGTTGCACTCCAGTGTCCTGCCTGTCTCTCTCCGTCAGCACATCTCAGAACAGGGTCCCAACCAGTGCAATTTATCATGACCAATTCTACCTGATGATATTTATATACAGCCTAACCACCCCCCATGTAATTACCTCTTACAGGACTTATTATCTCTTCTTGAAATGACCAGTGCTTACTAGTTTATTTCAATAAACTAATTATTCTCCTAGGAGATCAATATTAGACAAAAATATACATTAAAAAAATAACAATTTGTGATAAAAGTGATACTGCAGGCAAAGGTAATTGTTACACCATTGTGTCGGGCTACATTTGGCACAGTCCTAAACTGTTTTCTATTTTTAAATTGAGGCAAAAATGGCCAAGATATTACGGTTTACAGGTTCAGCCAATTACATTCTCTTTTTCATTCCATCCCCCAATCAGCTTAGCAAAGCGGGACAGGATTGCTGGTTCTCCTCCTACCTCCTCCTCTATCTCCAGACTCATCACTTGCTGCTGCTGATGATTATTATGCAGTATCACAGATCCAGGGGCCGCACCCACTTTTTTCAGAAGAGAAATCATAAGTTGAAACTGTAAACCTCAGCCATTTCATCTTCAGCTTTAAAACAGAAAACAGTCTAGGACAGGGCCAAATGTAGCCCAACACAATGGTGTAACAATTACTTTTGCCTGTAGCCAGTAGAACCTTTAAGATCTAATTCAAAAACATCACAGTACTTTTTCTACAATATAAGACGATAATAAAATAATGAGATTGCTATATTGGGAGCTTTTCTAAAAATAAGTAATTTCCGTCAATATGGGGCCCAATGTCTGATCAATGCTTTTTCCATATTGCGTGATCATAGCATACTCACTACCATTCTGAGCATTTTGTTGCATTTGCGTGATCATCTCCATCTTTCTATAATTCATGTATATTAAGTTGTGCCACTTGAACTAATTCCACCTTTACATTCTCGACATTATAGCCCTTTTCCACAAACCTTTCTCCTACTATCTTAGCTTGTTCATAGTAATCATTCAGTTATCTACAATTTCTTCTAATGCATCACAGCTGACCTTTTGGTATGTTCTGAAGCCATACAGGGTGATGGCCACTGCTGATCGGAACAAACAGGGCGATGGCCACTGCCGATCGGAACAAACAAGGTGATGGCCACTGCTGATCGAAACAAACAGGGTGATGGCCACTGCTGATCGGAACGAACAGGGTGATGGCCACTGCCGATCGGAACAAACAGGGTGATGGCCACTGCTGATCGGAACGAACAGGGTGATGGCCACTGCTGATCGGAACAAACAGGGCGATGGCCACTGCCGATCGGAACAAACAAGGTGATGGCCACTGCTGATCGAAACAAACAGGGTGATGGCCACTGCTGATCGGAACGAACAGGGTGATGGCCACTGCCGATCGGAACAAACAGGGTGATGGCCACTGCTGATCGGAACGAACAGGGTGATGGCCACTGCCGATCGGAACAAACAGGGTGATGGCCACTGCTGATCGGAACAAACAGGGTGATGGCCACTGCCGATCGGACCAAACAGGGTGATGGCCACTGCCGATCGGAACAAACAGGATGATGGCCACTGCCGATCGGAACAAACAGGGTGATGGCCACTGCCGATCGGAACAAACAAGGTGATGGCCACTGCTGATCGGAACGAACAGGGTGATGGCCACTGCCGATCGGAACAAACAGGGTGATGGCCACTGCCGATCGGAACAAACAGGGTGATGGCCACTGCCGATCGGAACAAACAGGGTGATGGCCACTGCTGATCGGAACAAACAGGGTGATGGCCACTGCTGATCGGAACAAACAGGGTGATGGCCACTGCCGATCGGAACAAACAGGGTGATGGCCACTGCCGATCGGAACAAACAGGATGATGGCCACTGCCGATCGGAACAAACAGGGCGATGGCCACTGCCGATCGGAACAAACAGGGTGATGGCCACTGCTGATCGGAACGAACAGGGTGATGGCCACTGCCGATCGGAACAAACAGGTTGATGGCCACTGCCGATCGGAACAAACAGGGTGATGGCCACTGCCGATCGGAACAAACAGGGTGATGGCCACTGCCGATCGGAGCAAACAGGGTGATGGCCACTGCCGATCGGAACAAACAGGGTGATGGCCACTGCCGATCGGAACAAACAGGGTGATGGCCACTGCCGATCGGAACAAACAGGGTGATGGCCACTGCCGATCGGAACAAACAGGGTGATGGCCACTGCCGATCAGGACAAACAGGGTGATGGCCACTGCCGATCGGAACAAACAGGGTGATGGCCACTGCCCATCGGAACAAACAGGGTGATGGCCACTGCTGATCAGGACAAACAGGATGATGGCCACTGCTGATCGGAACAAACAGGGTGATGGCCACTGCCGATCGGAACAAACAGGGTGATGGCCACTGCCGATCGGAACAAACAGGGTGATGGCCACTGCCGATCGGAACAAACAGGGTGAAGGCCACTGCCGATCGGAACAAACAGGGCGATGGCCACTGCCGATTGGAACAAACAGAGTGATGGCCACTGCCGATCGGAACAAACAGGATGATGGCCACTGCCGATCGGAACAAACAGGGTGATGGCCACTGCTGATCAGGACAAACAGGGTGATGGCCACTGCCGATCGGAACAAACAGGGTGATGGCCACTGCCGATCGGAACAAACAGGGTGATGGCCACTGCCGATCGGAACAAACAGGGTGATGGCCACTGCCGATCGGAACAAACAGGGTGATGGCCACTGCCGATCGGAGCAAACAGGTTGATGGCCACTGCCGATTGGAACAAACAGGGTGATGGCCACTGCCGATCGGAGCAAACAGGGTGATGGCCACTGCCCATCAGAACAAACAGGGTGATGGCCACTGCTGATCGGAACAAACAGGGTGATGGCCACTGCCCATCGGAACAAACAGGGTGATGGCCACTGCCGATCAGGACAAACAGGGTGATGGCCACTGCTGATCGGAACAAAGAGGGTGATGGCCACTGCCAATCGGAACAAACAGGGTGATGGCCACTGCTGATCGGAACAAAGAGGGTGATGGCCACTGCCAATCGGAACATACGTGTTTCAATCAGTATGCTTGAAAAAAGTACTGGTTATAAATTATTGTTTGAAAGTGGACTTTTTAGGGAGTTTAAAGAGCTCCATTTATTTTACCACTGCATGCACGTGTAAAGTATTTAAAAAAGAAAATTAGCGTGGATATATATAGCTTGTTTTGTTTGTGGTGTTAAATCTGTGATTCTATCCTTCTGCTAGTCCAATATGATGGATGTTTTTACTTATAGAACTCAAAGATGTGTTGATATAGATAGTAATTTAAAATAGTATATAATATTTATTAATATTATGAATAAAGAATTACGCTTATGGTGGCACATAGTAACTTTGAAAACGTATGTAAAACAAAAGATGGTCCCACAGAGACTGAGATGGGATTTACAGATCTTTAAAAGAGATGATTCAATTGAAGGAAAACTATTTTGGTTTGCGTATTTTAAGTGAGGTGTAGATCTTTGCATATACTAACTGAAAGGAAGAGAAGGATTATGAAGGAAACAAGTGATAAAATAAAGAAAATGAAGGAGACTTTAGAACTATATAAAGAAATGGAAGCATATACGTATTTTCGGACTCATTAAATAACAAATTAGTAAAGGAAGATGAAAGTATCAGAATTTGTGGGATTACAGAAATTAGGCCCTTATTCATGAAGGGATAGCGTCAGGTAGTGGCTGGTTAATGAGAGGTAGCGACATGTAGCGACTGGTGAGCGCCAGACACGGTACGCAATGACACATTTATCAAGCAGAATCTGTTTAGCGACTGGGATAACACCATGTAGCGTCTGATTCATCATTTTCCCAGCCTCAGCGAACAGCGCCAGCGTTCAGCCTTGCACAGCACCAGGTATGACCTCTCGCTACCTGACGCTCTCCCATACATTTCAATGGACGATCCTTTCCTTCTCTTTAAACTGTGTTTTTGTATTTTTTTTTTTAAACTCAAATAATTCTGTGACCTCTCTTGGCATTGAATTAGCATTTTTTTTCCCCTTTTTTTTCTATTTTTTTTATATATTTCTTCAGAAATGACATTACAGGTCTGGCATTAAAGTGTTCATGTTACAATGTTGTTACAATGTAATTCCATATGTTTTCGCTTTGTTACTAGTTGATAGATGCTGGAAAACAGACTTTAAACACACCGCCTCCTGCGCTCTGGGCTTCAAACAAATATTTTTCAGCGCCAGAGATTTTTTGCTGAATATGGTGTGAGTCGGTCGCTATGAGCAGTCGCTAACATGCGCTCCCATACAGCGCAGTACTGGTCAAATAGCGACTCCTCACAATGTATTCAACATTACTGAACAGCAACTGAGTCGCTATAAAGTATCGACTCACGGCCGAGCACTGCGACTACTAGCGGGCGCTCTGAAAATGCCTGCTACAGACGCTCATCTGCCGCTACCTGCCGCTAATGATGAATCAGCCTGGCCCATCTGTCTTCAAATGGCAGAATGGTAAATGAAACAATACTGACACAATGGCAGAATGGTAAATGAAACAATACTGACACAATTAGAGAAAGACAGGGCCATATGAAATGAGGGAACAAAAAAAACACAGATGGTCAAATATGTAGAAGATAAAAGTATAAATAAAGTCTATGGGAATGATAAAATGGATGAAAACAGGTGGAATCACGGGAGATAACATATTAGACTTAATGGATTGAAATATACAAAATCGGCACAATACAGACCAACTAGCTTTGAACATCCAGATAGATTTGCACTACCTTTAAGATTTTTGAGGGTTAGGGATACATGCTCCCCTTTTTCCAGGAGAGAGTGGGGTCCAAGGGGGGGGTATCAAAGAGAACCCACCACCGCCAAAATATTAGGAGGAAAATCAGTGGAGAGGAAAAGAAGGGAGGGAGGAGGAATGCAGGCGTCCATATCATATATGAAAAAGGAAAAATTGAGAAGGGGGGAAGAGGAGGGTGGAAATCAAGTAAGGGTAAAAAGAAGATAGGATCTAATAATCAGACCATTAAACAGAAAGTTACTGGATGTGGGATTTATAATCTTAGTAGTAAATAATTAGATAATGGATTTGGGTTAAAGTTTGCCCCTGAAAGAGATGTAGATCCCTTTAGAGTATTTGTAGATTTCAATGTATTTATGAGAAGTTGAATATTAAAAAGTTCTTTTGGGAAATGATAGATCTAATTCATTACCAGTAAATGTTGAATTGATTGAAAAAAGCATTCAACTCTGGAATGAAAAAGAAATCCACTTTTAACCCTATCAATTCTGGGAATAATTTCACAATAACAGTTGGTGTAGAATGATTTTAAGAAGAATATTAAAAATGGTGGAAATGATTATAAGAATAATAAGGGAAACAATACAAATAAAAATAATACAAACATTTATATAAATAATAAAGAAATTGGGTATGAGTAAGAATCAGAGAATTGAAAGGGGTATCGGCAGTTTGGTGGAAAAAGATGATAGTATAATAAAAAGTGTGATAAAGGAGGTGGGATCGTAGTTTGAGATAAAGGTAAGTAAAATAGGAAGAAGGGAAACAATAGGCAGATATTGAAACTTATATGGAGCCACAATCAAATCCTGCGAAGGAATATAAATTAAATTTAGGAGATAATAAGGGTTTTAGAACTGAAAAAAGAAAATATACTGTCTTGTTGAAACACCAATAATTCCTCTGTATATTGCCTACCCAGGTTTCATAAAAATATAGATTCCCCCGCGACAGACCAGTTATAAGTGTCATTGGGTCAGTCACTTCACCTCTTGGTAAATATTTAGATTATTTTTTGGTTGTAAGTTTGCCTATTAAAGACATTAAGGCTATTATTAATGATTTGAACAAGATGAAAGTTGTTAGTAGTTACAGTAGATGTTTCATTACTTTATACCATAATTTCACATGGTTTGTAAAACACTATCTACAAACAAAATCTAGTATGGAAAATACACATATTAATATTTTTTTAGAATGTTTTTGTTTTGCACTAGATCATAATTATTTTTGGTATGAAGCAATAAAAAGGTATTGCGGTTTATCTATGGTATTCAAGATAAAGGGTTATTTTTTAATTTATTAATGGCAATTATTAGAATATAGAATGCAGAATTGGTTGGATCTAATTATAGAAAAAAAAGGCTTAAGTTTGATAACCAGGACTTTTCTCAAGGACACTGATCGACACTCGGCCATCACCCTATATGGCTTTAGAACATACCAAAAGAGGTCAGCTGTGCGGCATTAAAACAAAAGTAAAAAAAGTAGCTAACTGAATGATTACTATGAACAAGCTAAGATAGGAGAAAGGTTTGTGGAAGACACACAATATAAACTTCAGCTTTATTTGTCCTCAGAGCCTTCTTTTTTTTCAATATCTCATTCTAAATTATATTATTTTCACAGTCAGTATAATTTATATAAAATCAAATTTTATTAAACAACTTTCCTAATGATACCAGTATTTCTTTTACAAACTAAAATACTCAAAGTACACTGTTCCAAGTTATGCACAACAGAATTTCAATACATGTTATAGATTGTTAAAAACTGAGAATG
The DNA here is from genome assembly GCA_027917425.1 of Gastrophryne carolinensis. Taxonomy (NCBI): domain Eukaryota; kingdom Metazoa; phylum Chordata; class Amphibia; order Anura; family Microhylidae; genus Gastrophryne; species Gastrophryne carolinensis. Next base: position 264,614,686 of record CM051237.1, read on the forward strand.
GTTATTTGTTGAATTAGGTCGTATTTACTAAAGTCAAACGTTATTTTAATCAAAAACATCTAAACAAGGCACATGTTAACATAAGGATCCTTTTTTACTATCACCTCCATAACATTTTCATGCATGAGGTTTTGCAGATACCAAGGTTGCTGTTCTCATAATGTGGAGCTCATGGGAGTATGGTGGCCACCACATCATTTTATGCCAAAAGCAGCCACTTTTTGCGGCATGAGATGGTGCATTGTCGTGCATGAAGGCATGGTTCTTGTACCATGGGAGAAAGTAGTCAGTCACTTTGCCAATATAATTTTCCCACCCTAAAGGGGCCTATTTGCTCTCTCCCCATGATCCTGGCCTAAAACATGACTTCCACCTCCTTGCTGATGTCACAGCCTTGTTGAGACATGGTGGCCATCTACCAACCATCTACTTCCCCACATCTACCAACCACTACTCTCTTCATCTGGACCATCAAGGATTGCCTGGTCCTTGTCATTAAACAAGGCTGTTTCTGCTTGTAAGCACTGGTTAGGGTTGGCCAAATAGTAGGTATAAAGAAACCTGTATCACTTGAACCCGTCCGACATCACTGTCACCTGAATCCCACTCTTTCTTAGTTATTACAGATCCAATGACCCTAATCAGCTGCAGGATTCCATTCAATACCACAAGATTCCTGCCCTCCTTAAATAACTACCACCAGCTCTTTTAGAAACCCATGGTTTGTTATTAGGAAAAATTGTGCTGGATGCCAGCCCAGTAGTGTGTAAATATATACTTGAGCAAACCTGGATGGTGGGTTCAAGATCAAGGTGAAAGAGCAGCCCAGGATTACCATATTTTTTCGCTATAAGACTCATTTTTTTCACCCAAAGTGTGGAGGGTGTAAGTGCATCTTATGAGGTGAATTAAAAAAAAAGGAAACATACATAACCGGTGCTTCTGTGCCACTGATCGGGCTGCTGCAGCCACCAAGAGGCCAGATGATGAAGGAACATTGGGCAAGGAGAGGGCAGGGAACTCATCCTGGCACCCTGTCCCCGATCTGGGCAAAGGTCCATACAGTGGTTGAGCTTGGGGGGGGGGGGAGTAAGGTGCACTGCCTATAATGGGGAATTGGGATGGGAATGTCATACTGCCTATAAGGGGGGAATTGGAGGGGGTGAATGCCACAATGCCTGTAATGGAGGAATGCGGGGGGGTGCCACTCTGCCTATAATGAGGGGATTCTGCACCTTGTCTAATAGTGCTGCAGCACAAGATTTGGTTCAGAATATTTTTCTTTGTCCGCCTCAAAATCCTAGATGTGCCTTATGGACAGGTGTATCTTATAGGGCAACACTATGATAGTTTTTTTTTATGAAAGGGTGCCTGGATTTACCAGAAATTAAATATATTTTCCATATTCCTCACAGCACAATTGCAAGCCTCTAGAGGATTTTACGCCTTGAGGATCACGGGGCACCAGCAGCTTCAAATACATGTTTGTCACATTGTAATAACATTTTGGCAGCTGCTTTCATAATCTGATGAAGTTGTCTGACAAAAATCTTCCTCATCATGGCTTTAGCCACACCAACTCGTCTATGCTCAGAATCAGCCACAAATCTTTTTACAGTACAAAGATCACGCTTAAGTATTCATGACATATCTAATGTTTTCATACCTTGTCCAAGGTACTGCACTATTTGATGCCTTCTGACATCAGAAAGCTTGAATATTGCTTGATCTGCATAGTAATGTGGAACAAATGTTTAATGTTTAACCAAATGGGTGCTGTTCCCTTCACAGGAAGGCATCCCAATAAGTGATGTCCCCCACACTGTAACACCCACTAAAACAAAAAATCTTACATTTTCATCTGCTAGCGACCATGTGACTGGAAGGGACATGGGGAGCCAATTGAAGAGTAAGATTGGATGCTCTCCTGTGCAGGGAACAACACCACAACAATACCATTTTGTTAAAAATGGGTGCTGTCCAAGTAGATTTCCTTTATTTGGGCTCACCTGGCAAACTAATCATCACAGGCATCTGAAATTGAGTTTAGTAATCAATACCATCCATGAACTTAATGTAAAAACAAAAATTATGTATATACGACACTTCAATCTAATTTGCATTATTATTTGGAACGCAGTGTATAGAGATATGACTGTCGAGTTACCTAGTCCTTCATGGTATAGGTTATGCTACCACAATGACTTACTAATCATTTGAAAACCCTTACTCTATATACAACTCTACACATACAGACACACCAGACACACATACAGAGGATCAACATCAACATAATGTAACTTAAAAAAAAACCTAAAGTATTTATGTGTCATATTGGGTGTGATTCAGCAATTTAAGTGATTTTCAGTTCATTTGGAAACATTTTAGCATAATATTCCAATATACAGATTTTGACTGCAGTATATGGCTGATTTATGGATATGACTTGTTAAAATAGATGCTGCTACACATAGGTGCAGCACACACTTTAGCTCAGCATATAATCCCATGGTGGGTTGTTGGAATGATCTGTTTCCAAGCCTTGTTTTATTGTGATTATAGAACACCCAAATGGACATACCATATTTTTCACCCCATAAGACACCTTTTCCTTCCTTATCAGGCCAAAGATGCACACCTAAAGTTCACATGATAGATCAAAGGTTTTTCAGTAAGCTCAATAGGTAAGGTCCCTGGATTCTGGCTACTCACCACTTAGCCCAAAAGTAGTCACAATAGATTCACAAAAAAGTGAAATGAGCAGCTGACACACCTATGTTTGTAGTTAAATATCAAAGACAAAGTTTATTGAGATTATCAAAAATATATTATATATAAAACAAGATAGATTATTTTTACAGTGGTATTACTACATAGCAAATAGTCAGTACAATAATATAAAGGTAGAGACATTTTGATGTCATGAACTGTGCCATCCACTAGTAAATGTCTAGCCTCTAGGTATATAGTAATCTACCTTAGTGCAACAAAAGTACACAATGTAATAGATACTTAAAGCAAACAATCTGTACTGTGTTGTTAAAAGAGTTCTGCAGCAGATACAGTAGTTGTTTGTAATACAAATACTGTATTATATTAAAGGAATTATATAGCTTGTCTGTAGCAAGGACAGTTTCGTAGCAAGGACGATTCTATGGTTTTAATTGGTTTTGTAATGAGAACAGTTCTGTAGCAAAAGCTGTTTTGTGTCAAGAACAGTTTTGTAGCAAGGATAACTGTAGCAGTTTTATGGTCAAAACAGTAGCAAGCATTTGGTTGGAGAAACAAAACAAGCAATCAATAAGGAGCCTTTATAGCAGAGGTAATGTAATATATCAGTTTGGTTTTAACAGAGCTGCTTAATACAGATACTGATTTTGTGCAAGCCACCAAGGGTTAATATGGTTTATCAACAGCAGACAATAATGCACTCACTAGCATGTGACATGAGCTAAGATCACTTACTTGTAGCAAGGATTTTGTGACTAGAGCATAAAGATAGACCATGCAGCAGATAGTACCCCAATAACCAGGCAGCCAGAACTAAGTTATAGTCATACTGTAAAATGTATAATGTTGTACTTATAGTCATACATGTCTGGTCATCTGCCAATCTTGAACTGTAAGCTTTATGTATAATTCTTGTTACTCTCACAGAGCCTCAATTTTAGCACATTTATTTGGTTTAGAATATTTTTTTTCTTATTTTTCTCCTCTAAATCCTAGGTGTAACTTATGGGTAGGTGCATCTTATAGGATGAAAAATACAGTATGTTTATTCTGAAATTGTTGGCCTAGACAATTTCCAGTGCTGGGCGATACCTAAAGCTGGTAAACCATGGATTAAAAGAAACTACTTTCAATCAGTGGCAGTTGTGAATGTATGTAAATAGCATTGCAATGTTCTGATACATTCTTAGTCTTGTCCTCAGTTAACCAATAAATGGCATTAATGTAACTTCAGGTTTTCCTTCTACATACAACAAGGGGAAAATAAGGATGTGAATACAGGAAAGATACCGGTATCCTTAACTAGGTAGCCATTCAAGCCATGGTGCGAAGGTAGGCATTCTGGCAAAGGAACTGAAAAGAGAAGGTCAGATAGGGATAAACAAAAAGATAGATTGGAGCAATTAGGGGAAACCCACTGAACTTGGAGCCAAAGCACCATTTTGAGTGGTAAATTAAGACCAGTTGAGGGTACACAAAAAGATAATTTGCTACAATCTACTGTAGCCCAGTATTATTTGTACCAAAAATGGTGACTGAAGTAGTTTTCTCTAGAAATATTAAATTCGCAATCATTATTTCTCCAGTGTTCTGCTGTCCAATCATTTACATCTATATTATTTCTTCAGCATTACATAGGCCTGCATTTAAACAAAACACCATTATTCAAAACTCTAATGACAGCTTTATTTAAAAAAAAATATTTGCTAGATCAGTGTAGACATTTCTTATGAGACATACTTGGCCTACACATGATACACAACTGGCTGTAGATTACAGCAATTCCCAGAGAACATGTGTTACCTTGAAAAACCTCAGCAGAGCAGATAGTGGCCAGATACATAATAAAGAGTAATGCCCTTATTTGTATTGTTTGCTGAGTGTCCTAGTAATATATATATATATATATATATATATATATATATATATATTAGTAAGCTAAAAAGTTAAATATATGAATGTTTTTTATATTTATATTTATTTTGCTGGCTAGGGGGACCCCATGCCTATTTTAAATTATTAAGGGTTTAATCCTTAAAATAATTTTTCTTTAAGGTGTGGGGTTCCCCCCTCTTAGAAAGTGGGACCCTACGTAATATTTCTTAAAATTTTTCAAGGGTTTACCACTTAAAAATTAAAGAAAAACCCTCTCCAGAAGGGTGGAACCCCATTCCGTTCTTTTCCAGACCTTCACCCTGAATAAGAGCCTATCTTATATGTTTCCCCCACACTGTATATACAGATTGCCCACATTAAAAATCATCTTTCCTGCATCTACTGCAGTTTCTGAGACATTAAACATCCAAGATGGCGGCCCATGGAGGTGCAGGCAGCCTGCAAACAGGAAGTGTTTTATGACTGTGTCGCTCTGCATTCTGGGATTGCTGACCTTTTCCTGACCCCCAGCTCTGCTCTGTCTGTGCAAAGCACAGCTATAACCCCGCTCCCCTGCACCTATGACCCCTCTCCTCTCCTCAGTATGTGATGCTACTGAGCCAAGATGGCAGCGCTCGTATCCTAGAGTCCTGAACAGAGTTGCAGGACAGTGAAGGGAAGAATAAAAAGTAAGTGAATAAAAATTTTAAATAGATACATTTTTAGATGCTGGGGAATAGTTTTTTAAAGGTTTGGGCTTTTCGATAAATGTTGCTGAATGTCTGGATTAAGGTGAGCAAGATGCACAGGTGCCCAGTACTGGGCAGAGGATACGGGTCTTCTGTCCCAGTGAAGACACAGCGGGATGAGGACGTCACCCGAGCTGCAACAAGGTCTGAAGAAAGCCTATTTTTTGTTTTATGAGCAGAGTTTGATTTAGACGAGCCCAGATTTCAAGAGGAAATTTGGTGAATTGCCCAATTGAAAAAGTTTGCTCATATCTATACATGCGTTTAGGATCAGTGGTCTTTAAATAAAGAAGTCCATGTTAAAATAAATAATAATAATAAAGTTTCTCCAAGTGCAGTAGTAAAATACAGTAGTCCAGCCCAATTGTAGTTGTTGCTCTGTTGAATCATGACACCCATATACTGATATACAGGCTGCCTAAACAATTTTGAATGTTTAGTTAATCATTTCTTTTATATTTTTACAAGTATTTGAGTAGAATGATACTGTATTTCTCCCCTAGACGCACCTGCCCATAAGATGCACCCAGAAGAAAAATAAGAAAATAAATATGCTGAACCAAATGGTGTGCTATAATACCTCCCTCCCAATCACCCTATTACTGACAGTGTGCAGAATCCCCCCCATCACCCTATAACAGACCCTACATTACAGACAGTCAGTGGTATCCCACATTACAGGCAGTGAGGGGTATTCCACATTACAGGCAAGGAGCGGGATACCACATTCAAAGACAGTGTGCGTGGCATACCAATTACAGGCAGTGTGCAGGCATCCCAATTAAAGGCAGTGTGCAGGCATCCCAATTACAGAAAATATGTGGAAATCCCAAATACAGGCAGTGTGAGCCATCCCAAATACAGGCAGTGTGAGGTATCCCAAATAAAGGCAGTGTGCAACATCCCAATTACAGACAGTGTGCAGGCATCCCAATTACAGACAGCATGTATGCATTACAACTACTGACAGTGTGCGGGCATTCCAATTACAGGCAGTGTGCGGGCATCCCAATTACAGACAGCATGTATGCATTACAATTACTGACAGTGTGCGGGCATTCCTAATACAGGCAGTGTGCGGGCATTCCAATTACAGGCAGTGTGTGGGCGACCCAATTACAGGCAGTGTGTGGGAAGCCAATTACAGGCAGTGTGCGGGAAGCCAATTACAGGCGGTGTGGGCATCCCAATTACAGGCAGTGTGTGGGCATCCCAATTACAGGCAGCATGTATGTATTACAATTACTGACAGTGTGCGGGCATTCCAATTACAGGCAGTGTGTGGGCATTCCAATTACAGGCCGTGTGTGGGCGACCCAATTACAGGCAGTGTGTGGGAAGCCAATTACAGGCAGTGTGTGGGAAGCCAATTACAGGCAGTGTGTGGGCGACTCAATTACAGGCAGTGTGTGGGCATCCCAATTATAGGCAGTGTGTAGGCATCCCAATTACAGACAGCATGTAGGCATTACAATTACAGACAGTGTGCGGCCATCCCAATTACAGAAAGCATGTAGGCATTACAATTACAGACAGTGTGCGGCCATCCCAATTACGGACAGCATGTAGGCATTACAATTACAGACAGTGTGCGGCCATCCCAATTACAGACAGCATGTAGGCATTACAATTACAGACAGTGTGCGGCCATCCCAATTACAGACAGCATATAGGCATTACAATTACAGCCAGTGTGCGGGCATTCCATTTACAGGCAGTGTGTGGGGATCCCAATTACAGGCAGTGTGTGGGCATCACAATTACAGGCTGTGTGCAACAAAAACAAATAAAAAAAAAGCTTACATTCCCCGGCTCTCACGCAGCATCTCCCGCTGACCTACATCGAGAGAGACAGACAGACAGACGAACATATACATTACAGACGTCCCCCATCACTGCCGCCCACTGCCTCCCCTGACCGTTGCCTTGACTGTCGCCACTGCCTCTGTAGCCGCCTACTGTGAGCTGATTCTGGCTTTTGAATGGGCAGAGTCTATGACTCCTGCCAGCATCCAATGAAGTGGCTCCCTCTGAACTTGGGGCAGCAAAGGAGGCAGCGGGCAGCAGGCAGCAGACAGCGGTGCCTACGTAGGAGTTGGCGGTGATGACGGCGGATGCGGTAATGTATATGAGTGTCTATCTGTCTGTCTCTCTCTGTTTAAGTCGGCAGGAGACGTTGCCTGGGGAATGAAAGTTTTTGTTTTTTTAAACATTCGCTTGATGAGAAGCACTGACATTTCCCCCCACTTTTGGGGGAAAAAAGTAATTAAGGGTAATATAATCTAAACAAGTAAAGTTAATAGGTAGATGCTAATGTTTGTATTTCTCTCTCTGATGCCACTTAGCAGCTTTAGCATTGCTTTCTCATCAAGCTGAAATTTTACCTGTCATCATTGGTGAAAAAAAATGGCTCTCCATAAGCTTCGCTATGATTATGTCACCCTATGTGCGAGCTCCATCTTTCTACCCCAAAGGCCGGCCCTGGTTAAAAATTATTTAATCTGTTCCCCACGATTGAGCAATAGTTGTATTCACATCGTTGATATCCCCCATGTATTTATTCCTGATCCATTCTCAATAGTCATATCCATGTCTGAGTTCTATGCTACTCCTGTGCTCCCTGCAGTTCACTCCCACCCACAGGAGGAGCCTCTCCCTTCAGCAGCAGTGAGTGTCGGCAGCTGATAAAGGTGATCTGTGTCCTTTGCCCCACTGAAAACAGCAGAGATTGGCGTGGGAATGCAGCAGCTGGCGTGAGACAGCACCTGGTGCTGGAAGGGGGTAAGTTGTGCTTTTTTCAAGTATGTATGTTTTATTTCACTTAGCCCTTTGTAAACTGGTAAAGGGTCCTTGAGACCACTATACCAGTACAATGGGCAGGAGGGGCCAGGAAGTGGGTTACCCATTACCTGCATCCCCAATGGCTATGGGATGTAGAAGACTCCAGTGCCCCTGTGGGTTGGAAGCATTTAGGGTCAGGGGCTGGTGCCCAGGCCGGTTTTGTTGGAAAGAGGGAAACCACAATCCAACTCATGAAGCGCTCTTTTCAGTTTGGGGTGTCTTGCAGGAACTGGTGTCTAGAGAAACGTGTGGGGCTTTTACAAGCTATATGGCTGTCTTGAAAAATATACATTTTCTATTAAAATAAAAATGCTACAAAATTTAAAAAATAGCATTCATTTCTTTTTTTCCACATATTTCACCCAAAATATTAAGAAATACTGAATACATTACAAACTAGACATTTCTTGTTAAAGCCGAAACCCTGATTAAAAATTCCTGCAAAAGTCACAGTTAAGCATTTATAGTGCAAAATGCCTAAACATTGTTTGACAAGACGGGGGGCAGAATCTCTAGGTAGGCTGGCACTGAAAGTGTTAAACTATTTACATTTGCTGCATGTTTGTTAGAAATAAAATCCCCCCTCTACACACTGCCATTCTACATTCGAGCCTAAGTTCCATCCTGAACATGCAAGTCTTTTCTCATTCATGTAATTATCAGTCCTTTTAAGATATCTTTTCAGTATTTGGCTTTTACTGGGAAATCGTCTGGAAATATCATCATATCTCAAGTAAGCAATGAAGCTTTAGTTTAAAATTGTTTGTCTTGACTGAAGCAGATAAAAGTTGGTATGTGGAAGATTGTAACTGACACTAAAGATTTAAAGAAAACCTAAAACAAAAGCTTCATTCTTATTTTACTTGCCTTTTAAACCAATATGTATTAAAATACTTTAATACATAAAATAATAAGCTGCTTTTATTACAATAGAAGACTAAATACAGCATATAGGCTCATGGAAAGGCCCATAACTTGACAGACTTGCTCTAATCAGTCATGTATGACAATGCTAGACAGATTTAATCCCAATGTTGTTTTAACTAATATAATATTGTATGCCCTTCCTGTGGCAAAATCCAGGTTTATTTTGCAAAAGAAAAATAATGTAAAATAGATTCCTTTCTGAGAGTGTGGAGCTGTATTAAGTGTGAAGCTTTCTACTGAAAACAATTTCCCTTTGGAAATGTTTGAACAGTTCAGTCATGTTGTGTTTTTTTTTCTCACTACTGACAACAGTAATTAATGAGTTATGGAGTATTTTGGGAGCACATTAATGAATATGTGATAAATATAACAGGTTTGTTGATATTAAAGGGTCTGTCTAGGCTAAAGCTGAAAAAAACTACTCAGTTTATGTCCCCTGCAGCTGGTCTGTCTTGGGCCAGTTCGATAAAACCAGTTCCAGAGGTTGAGCTGTGTGGGAGTCTGTGATGGTCCACCACGCCACCGGCGGCTTAGTGAACCTTGACACGCCTCCTCGATTGGGGTGACTAGAGTGGGTGTATTCCAGTCAGTGTGACTGACAGGGAACGGGGGACATTTGTCCAGGAGGTTACTGTTAAGTGGAAATGCTGGGGGGAAGCTTATTTGATCATTATAGCAACAGACAAAAATATTAAAAATCACTTAAAAGGCTAAAATAAGCCAAGCAAGGGGATAGTATACACAGAGTTACTAAACAGGATAGTTGTTCTACTACGTGAGGATCCACACCACAGATTAACAATTAGGGGTCCCCTATACAATACAAAATAATAATAACAATAGCTATACAAACCTCTCTATGTAAAAAAAAGCTGAGGCCACAAGAAGCACATTTGAAAGGTCATCACAGTCATCACAGTAAGCACATGCCTGTAAAACATCCAAATGAATATTTAAATTGATTGTATGTATTTACAAAAGTATTAAGGCAAACATCTTAAACTGAAGCTGGACAGACCAGCTGTGTGGTACAAATGACAAGGACTTTTAGTTTTGTGTAGGGTAGAAAGGTTTGATAAATACAGTATATCAGACCTATATAGCTAGCTGTCTTTGACCTACCTACTGTCTTCATAAAACCTAGGCAAAATCGAGTAAATCCCCTATTGGGGACACAACAAGAGGTGCATGCGTTGAGGCCCATAGGAAAAAAATGCTGATGTTTTAGTCCTTAAAGCAGTGAAATGCACCAAGATCATACATACATACCCAGTTAAAACCCTCTTTAACTCCAGTATAATATGTGTTTATGATAATAAAGGTTCTCTCATGCATTTTAGAGTAAAGATATCCCCGTCATAAATGCATAATGGCAGGGCAATTCATTTTATTAGGTTTAAGGGGGGGCTTTACTATTATATACACATATCTTATACTGGAGGTAAAAGGTGATTCTTCTCTCATTTTAAAATACATTTTTGTTCACTGGAACCTAGAGAGGTTTTATGGAAAGGTTCACTGTGGATCAAAAAAAGTTCTTTGTTCTGGAGTTTTGGGTCCTAAGTTTTGCATGGCTCAGACATTGGGCTCAGACATACGGGACAGACAAACGAAGCACACTAGGGCAGTGCCTGGCACTCCCCTCTACACACAGAGCCTTTACCAACGAGGATGTTACACTTCTGAACATGAAATTGAGGTTAAAAACATGTCATTGAGCCAGCAGGAAGTTATCAAAAAGCTCTTATCCATTATGTATTTGTGTGAAGCTGGCATGCATGTTCAGGATTTCCTATCAGAGTAGAGATTTTGGTGTACTCTTATCTCTGGAGGTAAAAGTCGAAATAAAGTAAAGTCTGTCATTCAGTTTGGCATAATACTATGTGATAATTACTGTATGTAGCTCACAGTATATAATGTAATAATTGAGTGGTGCCATAGGTGAGGCATAGATGAACGTTTTGCATTCTGTGAGTTCTTTCTCCTCTTCTGTTATTCTCCTTCTCATATTCTCTACTGTCCTTTCAAAAATTTCTCCTGGTTACTGTAGTTTGTAGTTGGTCTAAAAGTTTACAATATGTAGGTGGGGAGTGGAGAGGGACCATACTGAATTTCTGATGATGGGTCAGCAAGGCTATCTGGTATAAGGAATCCAGATTTAGAGCCTCATTTACCAAGCATCAGTGCCAGTCAATGCCCCTCAGTGGCAATATTTAGCCTAAAAAAAAACAGTCAGCGCCAATATGTCCCCAGGCTATGTCTAATTTATCACTGGCACCGTGGTGAATGGTGCTCTTCTCAAAGCTGCGCCAGTTTATATTGGTGCTGTAGGTTTAGATCATAATAGTCAGAAGTGAACTAAAGAGTTTTTTTGCTTATAATTAATTTTAAAGAATTATTTGTACAGAACTTGCATTGGTGACTTGTCAATAATTTAAATGCAGGACTTAGATGTTGCCAAACGTCATTTTATATCTTTCATGTAAAGCAGTTTTTCCAATGTGTACTTTGAAGCATAACAACTAAAATGCATAGTACAAACTGAAAAGTTTGTTTCCTTTGTTTGATATACTGTAATTGTAATGAAAAAACACTGACCTGTGACTGTTACATGTAAGGGCCAATTCAACACCATGTGAATACATATTTGCATGTGGCTTCAAATATGATAGGTGCTATTCAGCAAACGAATCTATCCCATGCGGAAATCAGTTTAGCATTCATGTGAACGCATCTTTGTATGCAAATTCCGCAAACCTCACATGTGAAAAGGCATAGGGAGTGTGCAAGGGCTTTCCAGGTGAGCGAGCGGGTCCAAGCAGTGATGTCTATGGATGGTTTAGGGGCGATTCAGCGATTATATATTTGTATAAAAATGGCAGATCTGTGCGGGTATATACATGCAGGGATGCCTATGGATACATATCTGCTTCTGTAAGAAAACACGTATCTATCTGCATATATACACACATAGATGTCTATGGATGCTTACATATGCTAATAGATGTGCTTAGATGAGAAAGCATGTATCTGTGCTTTAACTTCTAAACAGATCTATAAGCATCTAAAGCAAAGTTATTTACTCCCCCCCACACTTCCCTGGTAATAGGGCTAGTTCCCTATTAACTATTACAATTCTGATTCTTTTTAGAATAGAAAACTGTCATTTACATTCAATTGAATGGCAGTTTTCTCTCCTAAAATGTTGCACACTTTTTCCTGTGGTGCTGAATTTACCCCCCCCCCCCCCGTATGTATACATAAAATATAAGAATAGATAAAACTATATACACACACAAAAAAAGGTGGCTGCAGATGTGCATTTGCATGTAAGTACATGTTTGGGTCAGTAGTCTCCTCGTTTGCAATGTGTGCCTAGCCTAAGTAGATTATGATTTGTCATTTTGAAGGTTTTTTGCTCAATAGCTACTTACCAGTTAGGTAATTTGAAAGTGATAGCACAACATACAAGTAGAAAAGTCTATTTTTGCATGAAAAAAAGGCCAGGGGAAATGCTGGTGAGGTATTTCCGCATCCCTTGACACCTTGGAATCGAATTGGAACAGTCAGGTGATGGCCCTGAATCACGTAAACATGCGTACGCATGCGGGAGCAATCCGAACATGCAAACACACTGGCCGATATGCAATAAAACATTTGCAACATGCTGAGTCAGCTTTTTGGAAAATAAAATGTGAAATTCAAATTTAAACTTAAACTTAATTTAAACTTAAATTTGAATGCTGTTAAATCAGCCCTATAGCGGCAATCATTTCAAAATTATTAAATATGCCGTGCAGTGCCTAAAAGCTGGCGACACAGAGTGGTGTTCACTGCCTTTGTCTGCCTAATTGTCTAACAGACGCTGACAAAGACAGGCCAATGCCTTGTGCACCAATCCAAGCTGATTATTTAACAAAGGGTGTTGTGACTTGCAGCACCATTCTGAAAAAATAATAGCACAAAAATATAAATAGATGCCGGCGCTCAAAAATAGACGTTTATGCCAGCAAAATGATGCTAAATGGTGCATAAATAAGGCCTTACTTTGGCAAATCTGATGATTTATTTAAGCATTGTTTTGCCATTTCTCCCATTTTCCTTGTATACATGTATGTATGCGTGGGATGAATCAATCTAAGCCTGGGTAGTTTTGTGCACTGTTTGAATCAATTTTATCATTTCATTACAGAATATTGATGGGTATATAACTGCTTGAAGAATCTAATTTAAAACAAAATAAATATAAGAATACTGTGTGCAGTTCTGGAGACCTTACCTGCAAAAAACATTATTCAAATAGAACGTGTCCAAAGGCGGGCAACGAAAATGGTGGAAGGACTTAAACTTAACTTATCAGGAGAGACTTAAGAGAGACTTAATTTGTATAGTCTGGATGAAAGAAGGGAGAGAGGGGACATGATTGAGACCTTTAAATATGTGAAAGGATTGAATAAGATTCAGGAGGGAAGAACTAGGGGGCACAACCTGAAGCTAGTGGAGGGGGGGGGGAGATCAGTAGCAATGTTAGAAAATATTATTTTACAGAAAGAGTAGTAGATGCTTGGAACAAACTTCCAGCAGAGGTAGTTGAAAAATCAACAGTCACTGAATTTAAACATGCCTGGGATAAGCACACATCTATCCTAAGATAAAGAGAACATACAGTATACACATAAGGGCAGACTAGATGGACCGTATGGTCTCCTTCTGCTGTCAACCTTTTATGTTTCTTTGTTTCTATGTAATGGGATCTCCCCCTCTTCTTCTCCTCCTCCTTCTCCCACACAGCCGTCCAATCATTTCCCTTCCTTAATTCTCTTTTCTCGTTTCTTCATTGTACAGCAGGTATCTATGAGGCTTCTCCCGGTCCCCCAAGATAGTGAAACCTGGGTATAGTAACCGATGATGTGGAAGCGATTGGCACGGGTCAGGGGGAGAGGTTGTAGACAAAATGGGCTTGTGCCTGTTATGCTGTACTCTGCTTCTATTCTTTGCTTGAAATATTGTCTTGTTACTTAATTAATGTTATCTACAATCGAAAACTTAAATAAAGAATTTAAAAAAATAAATAAATACTAGATCAGCTCACCACCTTGAGGATATCACTTACTTGGTTTTGTTAGAAAACGCTCTTTTAAAAAAAATCACCTTTACAATCACATATAACTTGTATATAACACTATACCTTTGCTAGCATTTTGATATTTTAACTTTTTACAGGTGTTCAGATCATACATAAACATGGTGTTTTTTAATTCCATTTTGAACTAAGATACATTGATAGGATATCTCTTAGATACTCATTAACTTAATAAATTGAAGTGTCACATTAATTAAATTAAAATATGCACTTCCATTAGAATACCTAATTTTAGTGTGCCATTTTATTCTGTGTTAAATTTCTAATAATACAAATTTTCTCATTTCTTTTTATATACCATGGTTATCAAGCACAGCTCTACTTATCACTTGAAATGCATTTACTTGGTTAAAATAAGTTTATGTTTTAGAATAGAAAAATGTATGAATAATAAAGATTACTATCTGAATGACATTATAATATCATATCTAAATGACATTATAATCAAAATACAGAGATTGTATATATCTGTAAAATATTACAGAACATTGATGGGTAATTGCTTGAAGAAAATATAATATTACAAATAAATAAAAAGAAGGTATAATGTATACAGTGCAGAGGATACCCCCCTCCTCATCTACCAGCAGAGGAAAGAAGTAAGCTCAGAAACAACACAACATCTACTTACTATAGCAAACACTGAATACTATATACATCTGGGGTACACCTCTAATGAGGTCAAGTGAAATGGCTGCCCTCAGTCAGCCCCTATCTCGTGAAAGGGGAGGGGGCAGCAATCAGTCACTGGACCTTTTTGTTTTTATCTTTTGTTTTTACTAGTTCATTGGTGAGTCAGTTGGGATAGGCACTCTTGCACCATTTTTTTTAGTGCTGAGCCACAAATTATTGAATGTCTTTGATAAACAACATGACAGCATGCAGTTAGTCACATGTAGTTAGTCTAATATTTGATAAGGTGGGGGGGGGGGGTCTATGGTTCACCTCAGGCAGCAGAGAGGCTAGCTTCAACCCCTTATAAAAATGCTATTAAAGTGATTCTATACCCAGAAAGGAAGTTTATGTGGTCCCCATCCCAGTGCCTCAAACAGCCTGTGTTTCTTTTTTTTTTACCAAAGTCTTCACTCAATATATATAGAGAAACCCTTACTTGATGCAGTCTGATGTTTGAATGGATCATGTGGCTACCTTGCCATGTTGCAGTGCCTCCTGGCAATTTAGCTTGTAGTGCTTCCTGATTTATTGCAGTTATTATACCTGAAATTCCTGACCCCTTTCCCCATCCCTAACCTGTTAGTTACAGCATCCCCAGCCTGTTAGCTACAACATCCCCAGCCTGTTAGTTACAGCATCCCCAGCCTGTTAGTTAAAGCATCCCCAGCCTATTAGCTACAACATACCCAGCCTGTTAGTTACAGCATCCCCAACCTGTTAGTTACAGCATCCCCAGCCTATTAGCTACAACATCCCCAGCCTGTTAGTTACAGCATCCCCAGTCTGTTAGTTACAGCATCCCCAGCCTGTTAGTTACAGCATCCCCAGCCTGTTAGTTACAGCATACCCAGCCTGTTAGTTACAGCATACCCAGCCTGTTAGTTACAGCATCCCCAACCTGTTAGTTACAGTATCCCCAGCCTGTTAGTTACAGCATACCCAGCCTGTTAGTTACAGCATACCCAGCCTATTAGCTACAACATCCCCAGCCTGTTAGTTACAGCATACCCAGCCTGTTAGTTACAGCATACCCAGCCTATTAGCTACAACATCCCCAGCCTGTTAGTTACAGCATCCCCAGCCTGTTGGTTACAGCATCCCCAGCCTGTTAGTTACAGCATCCCCAGCCTGTTAGTTACAGCATCCCCAGCCTGTTAGTTACAGCATCCCCAGCCTGTTAGTTACAGCATCCCCAGCCTGTTAGTTACAGCATCCCCAGTCTGTTAGTTACAGCATCCCCAGCCTGTTAGTTACAGCATCCCCAACCTGTTAGTTACAGCATCCCCAACCTGTTAGTTACAGCATACCCAGCCTGTTAGTTACAGCATCCCCAACCTGTTAGTTACAGCATGCCCAGCCTGTTGGTTACAGCATACCCAGCCTGTTAGTTACAGCATACCCAGCCTGTTAGTTACATCATACCCAGCCTATTAGCTACAACATCCCCAGCCTGTTAGTTACAGCATACCCAGCCTGTTAGTTACAGCATCCCCAACCTGTTAGTTACAGCATCCCCAGCCTGTTAGTTACAGCATCCCCAGCCTGTTAGTTACAGCATCCCCAGCCTGTTAGTTACAGCATCCCCAGCCTGTTAGTTACAGCATCCCCAGCCTGTTAGTTACAGCATGCCCAGCCTGTTGGTTACAGCATACCCAGCCTGTTAGTTACATCATACCCAGCCTATTAGCTACAACATCCCCAGCCTGTTAGTTACAGCATACCAAGCCTGTTAGTTACAGCATCCCCAACCTGTTAGTTACAGCATCCCCAGCCTGTTAGTTACAGCATCCCCAGCCTGTTAGTTACAGCATCCCCAGCCTGTTAGTTACAGCATCCCCAGCCTGTTAGTTACAGCATCCCCAGCCTGTTAGTTACAGCATACCCAGCCTGTTAGTTACAGCATCCCCAACTTGTTAGTTACAGCATCCCCAGCCTGTTAGTTACAGCATCCCCAACATGTTAGTTACAGCATACCCAGCCTGTTAGTTACAGCATCCCCAGCCTGTTAGTTACAGCATCCCCAGCCTGTTAGTTACAGCATACCCAGCCTGTTAGTTACAGCATCCCCAGCCTGTTAGTTACAGCACCCCCAGCCTGTTAGTTACAGCATCCCCAGCCTGTTAGTTACAGCATCCCCAGCCTGTTAGTTACAGCATCCCCAGCCTGTTAGTTACAGCATCCCCAGCCTGTTAGTTACAGCATCCCCAGCCTGTTAGTTACAGCATACCCAGCCTGTTAGTTACATCATCCCCAGCCTGTTAGTTACAGCACCCCCAGCCTGTTAGTTACAGCATACCCAGCCTGTTAATTACAGCATCCCCAACCTGTTAATTACAGCATCCCCAACCTGTTAGTTACAGCATCCCCAACCTGTTAGTTACAGCATCCCCAGCCTGTTAGTTACAGCATCCCCAGCCTGTTAGTTACAGCATCCCCAACCTGTTAGTTACAGCATCCCCAGCCTGTTAGTTACAGCATCCCCAGCCTGTTAGTTACAGCATCCCCAGCCTGTTAGTTACAGCATCCCTAACCTGTTAGTTACAGCATCCCCAACCTGTTAGTTACAGCATCCCCAGCCTGTTAGTTACAGCATCCCCAGCCTGTTAGTTACAGCTGTGTGAAACTTAATAAGAAATCACTGGTGAACACCAGGGGCTTTGCTGCATGGCCAGGGAACCATTTGGCTGCCATTCAAAAATCATACTGCATACTGATAGAGTTGGTATAAATATTGAGTAAAGGCTTTGGTACAAAAACAAAAACAGGCACTGGGCTGGGGATAGAAGGTGACTACATAAACTTCCCTCTGAGTATAGGTGCACTTTAAGACTATTAAAAAGAAATACAAAAGCATTACATCAAAGAAAGATGGTTTGTCTGTCTTTTGATTCACAGAAAAGAATGTTCAAAAAGGGTACAGACCCAACTGTGGAATATGCAGTCTTTCTGTTTCAATCTCTCTTATTGTCATTTTATGTTATAACGACTATAAAGTGTTACAGAAAAAGAATTATGTAACAAATCCTTGTTCTTTTAACAAATTTCGACCAAACTTATCAGCTTCTTCCAACTGTCAACACTCGCTTAGCCTAATCTCTAATGCTTGACCTCTATTAAGTGTTGGTATTGAAGGGACCGGACTGAAAATAGCTGTTGCATGATGGTCGTACTATGGACCAATGGTAGGGGATACATCTCCGTCTCATCCGGTCCAGAGTCCTCTGAACCGCCGTCCCCCCTCCTCGGGGGGAGAGGGAGGGGGTTGGCAGGCCAGGAATGGGGGGGAAGGAAAGGGGAGAAAGAGGAAAAGAAGACAATGAAGGAGAAAAGGAAAAAAAAAAGGGGGGGAGCGGGGGAGGGAACTGAAGGTGCAAGGGTTTAGAGCCATCCCTCACTGCAGCAAGGCATTCCCTGTGTCTGGAAATGCATAATCCACCCACGGGCTCCAAACTTTCATATATTTTACATGTGAATCTTTTAGAATGCTTGTCAATTTTTCATTGATGAATATGTCATTTAGCCTCTCTTTTACTGCCTGAAACAGAACGCTAGTTTTTTTCCAGGAGCTTGCGATTTTTAATTTTGCGGCTAACATGACTTGGGTCAGCAGGGTATGCTGGAATTTGGTGATGCCTCCCGGTCTCACATGTAGCAATGCCACCCAGGGAGTCTCTTCGCACATTAGTATGCAGGAGCGTGTATAGCAAACCAAAGACCCTTGACCAAAACCTTTTAACCTTTGGACACTCCCACCAGATAAGTAGGACTGAACCTTCTGCAGGGAAGCCCCTAAAGCAGGTTGCTGGGTATCCCGGGATGGCCTTAGCTATATGTGATGGCACTAAGTGCCATCTTGTGAGCATTTTGTATGCCGCTTCCAGGGTGGTAGTGTTAATAGAGCATTTATTGATCCCATCCCAAATATCTGTCCAACCCTTTCTATCCCTCGCCAGGTTCAGGTCTGTCTCCCATCTGATCAATCTTTCAACTATTTGAGGTATGGTGGTAATCCAAATCTGAATAAAATATATCTTTTGCAATTACAGCCCTATGGAGGTTATGAAAAGTATCCCATACCAAGCTGGCTATGGGGCTAAACTTGCAGATAATACGTAGCGTGCCTTAAGGGCTGAATAAGGTGTGCCTTGTAGTGTGAATTACATGCTGGGTCTTGGTGACTTGTAACTTTAACACACAAAAGTAATCTCGTTAAAAACAGAGGACTCAGTCATGGCCTATGGGATATGTAGAAAGAAAAAAGAGAAAAAATGAAAAATGTTTCTGCATAGCAGGTAGGTCGCTTTTATTTCCAGACTCAGAGATACATATAAGCTCAATGCCTACAACTTGTGACCCTTCTCCTTTTGTCTCCACCCCTTATCCTTCAGACTTGTAAGGGCAGGGCACTTTAACTTATTTTAACATTTGCATACAATGCATTTGTCTTTTAAGTCCCTGTCCAGGCACATACTAGACTCCCACCTTATTACCCTTGGGAACAAAGTGAAATGAGCTATTCAAAAGCATCTAAAAATCTCAGATTCTATGTAAATACCTTATGGAATTCTTTTTCTCCTCACCTTTCTTGCTCCTCTGTCGGCCGCCAGTGTGTCACTGGATCTCCAACTCTGTCTGTGCGCAGTCACTGGCATGCACGCTCAGGCGCTTGCACACAAAATGGCTCCTCATCCTCTTCACTGCTTAATAGCGCCACCAGGTGTCCAGCGCCATACAAGCGAGGCCGCAAGTGCACGAAGCCTAGAGTGTAAGCTCTTGGACTTTTACGCCCTGGTTTTCCTTGGTTCCAGTGGACAGGAAGTGACATCACCCCTGCTCTGAGACATCCCTCCCAACTTTCCAGCTTTATTGACAACCCTTTTTAAAAGGACAGCTGGCCTGTTTGCATTGCTGTGTTATCAGCTAATTTCCGTGACTCTGTTTTTCCTGTTTCCTGCACTTCCTTTGTTTCCTTACTGATTTCCTGGATTGACTTGTTCTGCTCTCGGATTAGCTTTCGGATGGATTACATAGTTTAAACTTGGCCGCAAGCCCCTGAACTTGGGTTTGTTTTTGGACTTAACTCCACCACTACACCCTTACACCCGAAGCTCCACTCATCTCTAGATATCTGTTGAAATTCTACCTTTCCATGGTTGGAGCCGGGAGGCTTGAGAGGAATCTAAGCAATGTGTGGTTTCTTCTTTTCATTTTCTGGGTGAACTGAGCTGAGAAGGTCATGTCATGGTGCAGCTTTTTGAGCCACTGGACCAACACCTGTTTTTTTCTTTAACAGGTGTAAGCCCCAAAACAAACAAGCTTGGGTGGGGCATCCAGAACGCCTATATCCTTAGCTTCACTGCGAGTCAGCGCCAGGAAAGAAGTCGCCCGAATGGCCGCCGGACGGTCACATGGACGGGTCATGTGCGGGGCGTTCCGGTGGCCAGCGACGAGGGCGCAACTATGGCCCACATGCACGCCAGGGCCAATCGCGGGACTCCTTTTTTGGTGCCAGCTTGTAGTGAAGGTAAGGATATTGGGTGTTCTGAGGGGGGGGGGTTATGTGTGGGGGGGCAGCATCAATTCTGCTGTGGAGTGCCGTTCTCACTTGTGCTGAGAGCTCCAAGAGTAAGATTGTCCATTAGACCACTATTTATGCCTGGTCCTGGAGGAATTAAATTGGAAGGAGGGCAAACTTTGCCGCCCTGCTATAGCTCCTGCAGGAGAAGCACATGGGGCAGGCATCAGGTAAGCAGCTTGCAAGCCAATTTAAACTCACTTTAGCACCTTGGTTGGCTTAAGAAGCCATTATCAGAAAATTAATTCCTGGGGTTAATGAAAACTTATTTCACTTTAAGATATATTGTTAAGGGAAGCTCTAGCATTATATACAAAAATATTTGCAATAAAGGTCAATTCCTCTTTCTAATTTGTCAGAATACATTGGTTCTTATCTAAATAAGAACTAAGAATAGAGATGGCAGAATTTCAGATTTGAATAGGGAAAGAAAAAGAAAAGGGGGAGGAAAATAGGACCCAGACAAACGTCTAATTAAATAAATTAAAAAATTAACAAGATTCTGGTAAGATAACTGTAGATTACACTAGATTATTTAAAAAGATTCACTAATGTGGAGAAATGAACTTGATTCAGACTTATTTTCCTGCTTTAGGAGATAATTAGAGGCATGCATTGGTTGTTCTGCCAACCAAAAATGAATCCCCTCGGCCACTATTATAAATATTGCTCAGGGTCTATTTGTTACAAAATTTAGATTATTAACAATTTGTGCATGAAGATAGTAGGTTTCTATAGATTGTAAAATCCTAGCATGGCTTTACTTAGACAATTAATCTGTGGTGACAGACTGTTTAAAATGAAACGCCACCTTTACCCTTTTGAAACTTGAGAAACTAGGAACTAGAATTGTTTTTCCGTTGCAGAGTCCCAACTAGCAATCACAATACCCTGGTGCAAATTCTGAATTCACTGGATTCATTTTTAGTCTTATTTACAGAGCATTATTGGGATAAAGGGGTCCCCCACATACCCAAGGACCTTGGTACTGATGACAATCACGCTGCTTACTGGCCCTTAGAAAAAGCTCTGATCCTGCTGACCTTGGAAGTAGCTGCTCGACATCGTATACTGTTATTTAGCCTGTGCTCTACCTGTATTCCCAGATCCTTCTCAACATACGGCTCTCCCAGCTTTTCTCTCGCTACAAATTATTAGACCCCCTCAAGTGCACGTACTATACTGTACATTGCTCCACATTGAGCTTCATTTATCAAGTGGATAACCAGAAACCTAAACTGTCCAAGTCAGTCTGAATCTTTTGATCATCCTCAATACACTACAATGCACTACATAGGTAGTGCCAATAATCATTAATCCTATCTTCTGCATAATTTTTTAAACACGTTAAATATTATATATAATAGTAGGCCCAACACTAAACTAAGGAGCTTGGTAAATAGGAACCATTAACCACAACTCTCTGCACTATTGTCTTTAGCCAGTTTTCAACCCAGTTACAAACTGTATTTTCTAACCCCATGGACCTCTATTTCACAATTCGTCATCTGTGAGTGACAATGTCAAATAGCTTTGCAAAATCTAGGACCACTATATATACAGTCACATTTTTGTTCAGGAGATACAAAGGAAGGGAGGCAGCCGCTCAGACCAATTTATAACTTACCTGGGAGGTGCACATGAGCAGGGCAATTAGAATACACAAATCTTAAAGGAACCAAAGCACTCAACTCTGTTAGCCCACAATCTTAAAGTCTCTTAAATCTGGTTAAAAACAGGTCTCATCTAGTGCACATCTTAAGAATGTCCCCCATTGGGACATACAGTGCAATAGATACATTTGGAGCAACTTATCTGAGCAAGCCCTATAATCTCAAGTGCAGCACAAGGGTTGAAAACCTCCACCATACAACCCATGACACCCACCCCCTGTGGTGCACTCAAGTTTATAGGGACACCTCATTTAAGCTGCTCCAATTAGTCTGTTGCATTGTATGTCCCAAATGGGGCTCTCATAGATTAGAGATAGGACTGAACCTACACAGAGACACCTTGGTGTTTGGCGATGCAGCTTCAACATACTTCTGCAGATGTGTGCCAACCAAGACCTCTGTTTTTAAGCAGATTTCAGAGACAGATTATAGGATTGTTTGCTAACATGGATGAGTGCTGTGGCCACTTATGATTTGTACATTTTTGCTCAGGCTTCTTGCCTATCTCTTTATAGACACAAATAAGGTTAATCAGACAGCTTCTGTTCTTTGTACACAGGACCAATGAAACATTAATGTTAGGGATATATTCTAGCTTTGTTCAAGCAATTATAGAATCCAGTTAGTCACTGCTGTGCTATACAAACCATGTCACATCAAAATTGGCAGTGGTCACATACATACTTGGACTGACATTTTCCCTAACTTGACTATTCTGCTGGATTACCCCTCTGTGCAATACTTGGTGGGCTAACATCCTGTAAATAACTTAACTTGTTAATATCCCTTCCTAGTGCTTTCCTTTATAACAGCACTAGGTAATCTTTGGATAATCTGGACTGTCCCTGGATTTTCTTTGTTTTGCTTTGGCTTGTCATCAGTATTTGCAGCCTCAGCCATCATTATTTCAAGCATTGGAGGGTAACCTGGGCTTGGATGGCATATAGTGATAAGCTTGGATGGCATATAGTGTTTCCTGAGCCTGAGCAGGGCCCATCTATTGGTGAAGTGTACAGATCTATATTGGGGCTCAACAGCTGACAAAGGTCAGGTTCCTGCATATTACAAATCCTGTGTAAGTCTTTATCTCCAATTTACATGATAATGAATGGGCTGCACAAGAAAATGAGAAAAATACATTCATTTAAATAAAAATAATGATAATGCAAACTGAAACACTAGGCATTTGTTATCTCCAGTCTGGCTCCATTTTTCTATTCCTGGTCTTGATAAATACGTAGCTATAATGTTCTATTACAGACAACTGGGTCACTATCTCATCCAAAGGAGGGTGCCCAAGACTGGCATGTGCATAGTCCATGCCACCATTAACACCCATGGCACATTCATAAATGTACTATTTAAAATGGTTAAATATTTAGAACTCCATAAACCATACCCCATAAACACTTTTTAAACACGTAATATTGTAAAAACAGGAAACTCCCTACTGATGTCACCAACAGATAAACCTCATCTGGGAACTATTTGCCTGCTCCACCCAACACTGACCTATTACTGGTTACATTCTATCGTACTTTTACTAGTTTTTGCAGAAAATGCCAGGCATATTTTCCTGCAAAGATGGAGTGTGAGGACAACTTGCAGGGGTACTTTACTTTTTTCCCACCTTTTGAAGCATACTTCTGGTTATTAGGCTTCGCTGCATTGCTTATTTGCTCAGAAACTCTAGCTATAAGCAGAGTTTTAAAAGCAAGGCTGAATGACACAGGGTGAGATAAGCTTGACAGGCCAATTTATCTTCTTTAATGTTGCCAGAAAAAGTAAAGATTTCTCCTGAATCGTCCCTGTTTTAACATGGTCTATGTTTTAACACTCAAAGGGCATAACCTATCTCTTGAACATAAATCATTAGTGCTTTTGATAAAGGAAACATTTAAATGTATGCTATTTCACACTATCAATGGAAGGCCTAGTAATGTGACTCCTGGGGATTTAAGGTTTTGGATAGGGAAGTTAAGCTCAAAATACCTGTTCATGTTTCATTTATATACGAGGCCCCAAAAAGTTAGAGTAGCTAAAATCATCATAGGTTCAAATTACCTACCCTAGCCTGATGCTTCAGTGATGAGCTGGCAGAAGAAGAGGACAAACTTTATATCCGTTGTCTTCAGCTGTTCTGCACTAACCCATTTATCTCCAGTATCAATGTCGCCTCCATTCGTCTGTAATACCTGTCATCTGCAGGGTTGATGGGGAAACAGAGGGAGTCATGCTAATTATTTGGTGAAGCCAGTGTGACTTGCAGTGTGCATTGCAGTGTGGATTGCAACCTGCATCTTGGTGAGCTTTTTTTTTACAGGTGAGGCACATCAATTTTTCTATGAGGTAAGGATGTTTTTTTAAGTTTGGAAACAACAGCATCCTATGGGCTATGCAGATAAAAATGGAGAATTCTTTAGCCTAGCACATAGGGTGCTTTAACCCATTCAGTGCCAGCTACGAGAGTCTCACGTAGCTGCCTCTCCAACTGTTGTGTGCCAGCTACGTAAGACTCATGTAACTGACACATTTGCCTGTAAAAAAATAAATACATAAAAAAGATACACACTAACCTCCACCCAAGATCGCTCCAGCTGGGTCTTCTCTTTACTCGAGTGGCCTCTGCCCCCCCCCCCCCCGAGCTCTTCCTTCATGAGGAGTGGGACCAGAACAGGGCCCCCACTTTCACCATCGCTGCAGGCCTCCGCTCATCCTGTTTATTTCAGGTTTTTTCATCCTGCTCCATCGCTGACAGTCCTGCGGGTAGTGATCACTGGAGGGAGGGTAGACGGCAGGGAATTCCGATCCCCTTCATCCCCACCCCCCCTCGAGTGATCACTTCTAGCTATAGTGATCGCCGAGGAACACATTTGTTTAAATAAATGTGCCTGTGTGTGTTTTTTTAACTAGCTGCTAGCTGCAGGTGACTTGCCAGCCCCAGCCTTGTGAACTGGTGTAGGGGTCTCATGGACCCCTTACCAGTTCACAAAGGGTTAAGTGTAAAAAAAAAGACACACACGCAGAGAAAAAAAAACTATTATTATTATTTTTTTGACTCTCACCTCCGATCCTGTGTCCCCCGGTGATCATGTCCCCCGGCGTATAAAGTATGATTTCCCTTATGCACATGCTTAACTTTGGGGTGTTTGGCAACCCTACCCTTGACAATACCTATGCATGTTGGGTAGTGTCCTATTCGAAGGACCTTGCTGTTTCAAATTAAACTTGTTTTATCTTGCTTTCATATTGTTTTTTTAGAAAAATGTGGCAGTGATTCTACTTTTTATTCTTTTTTTAGGATAGCCCTGTGCAGCCCAAAAAATTATTGGGGGATTACTTCCAGAAGACTGTGCCCTCGTCAACAAGCCTGGTATGCCTAAAAAGCTTGGGGGTGTGTACTTCCAGAAAATATATTGTGGGGGGCTTCAAATGAAAAGGGTTGTTTTTCTTGAAAAACTGCAAGGTGCGCATAGCAGTTGTATTTTATCTGAAAATCTCCCAAAGCACTGTTTCAGTTTGAGGGAGTCTCCTGTGTAAAATGGGGCTTTTACACACAATATGATTTTATTGGAAAACTTTTTTTTATTACAAAAGACTGTACAAATTGTAAAAAAATTATTTTTGTTGTTTGGACCTTGTCATATTTTCTAGTAACCCAAACCAAAAAAAGGGTTCAATCCCCCCCCAAAATTTGCGTCTGACACTTTCTTTGTTCATAGACATGCAGGACACTGCCGGCATGTGTTTTCACTCATTGGAATCGGCAGTTTTCTTCACCTATTTGCTGGAGGAAATTCACTCTTCATATTGCCCTCTAAACATACCATGAATCAGGCATTGGAGTGCAAAAAAGGACGCTAGTGGAAAATTTCAGGTGAAAATTGGCACAATGGCGAATGCTACTGACTATTGACGCTAAAACAAAACCACATCCAATTTTGATGGCCATGAATCAGGCGGAAGCCCGAGCGCCACTCGCTCCAATTAGTGCGTGCAAACTTACCGGCACACCGGCCATGAATCGACCCTAATGTAATATATAATGTAAGATTATAAGGGGAGAAATTGAAGATGAAGATGGATGAGGGAAACTGGGTGCTAGAAATTTTTTTCTTAGGCATTGTTCAAAGCTCCTTGTTGGATATTGAGGGTATCTGCTTCTTGCAGCTTGATTTTGATCTTAAGTCCTCAGTATCATGAGTCCAAAAGGGAAGAAGGAAATAATACATTTTACCATTTTCTTTACTTTCCGACACATTGGATTATTGGGTTTATACAGGACATACTAAGAGCCAGTGCGATAGCATGGAAACTGCCGATTAAACTCAGCTTACCCACAGCTTACTCTGCTGCAATATACAAAGCATTTGTCCAGGTCCTTTGGAGGTCCAATAGGTCAGGATTTCCTCCCTTTAAGTCCTCATTAGATGTTGAAAATTTGGGTACATTTCTACTTAAATGAGGCAGTAAAATATTGTTGTTATAATATTTTCTGACACAAATGCAATTAATGAATGCTTGAATGTATCCAAGTAACAACGTCACTGTGTTATGATTTGTGCTGAACATAACTGACAAAGCTAAGGGTTATAAATCCCAACGGGATGCGTCAACATATGAAAACTGATGATAATTTGAAATTTGAGATGGGTTCTTTGTTCATCGATGCTGTTGGTACTCCATATTAAATGAAAAGTCTGATGAATTGTTTTGCAGTTCAAAATCCTGGTGTTAGTTTGGCACTGAAGCGCAGGTTTGGTGTCTGCCAGGATGGGTGTCAGCTGGTGAATTATAACATTGGCGCACGCTAAAGCGAAAACACAATGACAGCTGCTACCCAGACCTTTTCTTTCTGGCCCACTGAATGGAGACAGACAGCTTCATTATGCAATAGTCTGCAGCTAGGCCGCCGCCACTGACACCTTCAACACTTCTGTTGTTTATAAACACCAGCTTTGAATACATCAGGGAGCGTTTGGCTCTATTAGTAAAGCTATGAATGCAGCTACTCCTCTACTTCCTTTATTTTACTCAAACTCAACCAATCAGGCAGAAGGGGAGGATTAGGATGCTTTGAAGGAAGTGTTATCATACTGTAAAATATTGAAAATTTAAAGCATACCAAAAACCATAGATAGCCATAGAATCTTTAGGAGCCCAGGGCCGGTCTCTTGCCTTCTCCTGGGGCATCTCATCTCAGGATGCCCCAACAGTGTGAAGCCCCCCCACCAGGGGTGGCTGCAAAACTCACCTTTGCCTTGGCTTGGCTTCCACAGTAATGTAAACAATGCCAACTGCATCCCAAGCATCTCTGAACCGAGTCATGCTCTCGTGCACAGCCATTCAGATAGGGAAAACTGGGGATGCATTCACTCCTGCTCCTTATTGTCGGGCTATGTTTCTAAACAGAGCTGTATGCCAGGCATGATGAACGAGAGCTGCACATTCACAGTGTGTCCGGAGAAAAAAACATTTTTGGGACGATTCCGGGGGTTTCACATAGCAAGCCATCCCAAATTGGGGTAAGCCAGGGGCAAGGACCAAAATCTGGGATAGTGAAAATCCCGGACTTTGGTCAGTTTAAAATATTCCTGAACCAAAAATGGTAAAACATCTTAAATCAAAATTAATCTCTAAAGTAATAAATACATTTATATGTCATTTTACATTGATTCAAATAGTTTGGGAGGTTATTTATTAAAAGGTGGCAAACTTTTCATCTCCAGTAACTTTTGACAAGCTCACCACCGTATCTGGCCATTATTCGCTAAATCTTGCAATCCTTTCAAGTTCTAAGACCATTCCAGACACAGCAATATGACTGCAAGCAGCTCACCCAAAGCCTGTCCCCTGCACCTCTTCTTCATTTCCAGAAGCCCCTCTTTCAATTCATTCCTCCATGACCACGCACAAATGTGGTCGCACTGCTGCACCTGTACCTTGCAGGGGTTGCACTGCTAGCTCTGACTACAGTAGGGCGCAAGCATGACTCATCAAGTCAAAGGCTACACCTAGGAATGGAAGCAGGAGGAAAACACCATGTGCCTGGACCGGGACTTACCAGTCTGAGTACAATAACAATTACAAGCTGCTATTGCGTTATTTCAGTGTGGCCTCTTTCTTCTGCCACCTGCCTGCTCCTCCCATCTGGCAGCTCCCAGTGCTCCACCAGAGACTTCTGTGATGTCAGCAATAGCAGTCAAAGTGACCCCTCTGCTGGCATTTGAGCTATCCATCGCCCTGTCATCCAGGAGGGAATGCTGGTGACTCTCCTTGATGTCATTCTGCATCACTATGAATGGTAAGGGCATCCAGGGGATTCTTTGAAGAAACGCTAACTAACCAGTAAGTGGGTGAACAGATTCTGACTACATACTGTAGAGGTGTGCTACCGCCCACTCGATTTTTAGGTGTGGGTTTTAATGACCTTGAGACTGCAAATAGGGGATCAGCTAATCTGGAAGTGTATTATAAGTTCAGAAAGGCTTATTGATCTACCTCGTGACTGATTCAAAGCCAGGTGAAAATGTATATCCCATAGACAATGGAAGTAAATGGCAGTTTCTCTCCTAAAAAAAGGAGTGAGAATTCTCACCTAGCTCTGAAACAACCCTAGTGAGGTGAATGGTAGTTTCCTCTCCTAGAAAGTAGTAGTAGTGTTTTCTGATATGGTGCTAAATCAGCCCTATTATCTAACATTACTCTGTTGCTGACCTTTGCTTTATTTGATTGCCACCTGAAATTATCCTGATTTTCTTCCTATGTCCTTGTCTGACCTATCAGATTTTGTGATACCTTTGGCTATTCTCCTGACTTGGTCTCCTGTTTATGCAGTCTGCTAAGACACTGATTGAACTGACCACTTTATATTCGGGCTGGCCCACAGGGTTAGCAGGAAATCTCCCAATGGACCTTTGGACTCAGGGGCCACTTTGAGGGCCTTTGTCTAAACTATGTATAGCTTAGTTGTAGCATCTCAAGTGCACACACAGGGACAATACGATTTGTCATAATATTTCTGTGCATGGGCCCTGAATATAAGCCAGTGATATGCATCTAAGTGTGTGGAAGGCATTTCTATTGGTGTGCTCCAGACACCCCAGACTGACCTACCTTGAGTCTTGCTCAGGTTGTGCGTTGGCCTTTGCCTCTTCATGTGCCATCTTTCTAAAGCCTCGAGTACAATTGATCCCAAGTAGGTCATTTCAGTCTCCCAGCAAGAGGGGCTTGTCTTAAAGTGAAAGTGTCAGTGTTAGGGTTGGCACTGGTGATCAGGTGGGCATTTCAAAGGGCAGCAGCAAGCAAGAGAGGGCCAAGCAAAATCACACTGCCTAGAACAACCATTCTGCATATTTGAAACATTTTTAAAAAGTTTAAAAAAATAATTAGATTTAAAAATTCAACCCTAAACCAGCATACACTCCATGCTATCTCTGTATGGTACACTGCCTGACCTAAATTTGAGACTCTAAACAGATTTACTGTAGTCACACTAAGAAGTTATTTCACCAACCTACCCCAGTGCTATCCAAATCAGACATTACGGGGAGGCTGATTCACTAATAACGCCAGGTATTGCCAGATGAGCATCTGTATAGCGGCGCTTAGAGCGACCTCTAGTAGACGCGGGTATGTGGCGCTGTAACAGAGTTTCTCGGTCGCTGTAGTAACCTGGCCTGCATTGATGAATGTGTGTTGGGCACTGTAACAACAGTATAGTGCTGAAACGAGCGAGAGGTAGAGCCGGCTCAGTGCCTCTGGCACTCGGCTTTCAACACCATATTTAAAAAAACACTACGCACACACAGCGTCGGCGCTCTAAAGCTGGACACTGTAGCACTGAGCACCAGGCGCTGTGTGATTAAAGTCTGTTTTTAAACACCTATACACCAGTAACATGGAATGACATTGTTTTAACACTTTGACAATAACACTTTAGTGCCAGACCTGTAAATAATAAAGTCCAAAACATGTATAAAAGTGTTTGTTTGCAGCCAGGAGAGATCACACAATGATTTGAGACAAAAAAAAATGAAATTGGCAAACTTTATTTATACACAACTAATGAAGCCCCATTGAAATGTATTGGAGAGCGCTACAAAGCAACAGGTACTACATGGCGCTCCTGAGCCTAGAGCGTCGGCACTATACACAGAGATGCCTGGATTAATACATGTGACGCTACATGGCGCTGTTAGAGTCACTCACCAGATTCGCTTTCTTAAATGTGGTTTTGCTACAGCGCCCGACGTTCACCAGACGCTGCCTGACGCTATGAAGCACTACCTGGCGCTATCCGTTCTTAATAACCCCCCAAGTTGTTTGCACACAAAAAGCTGCTGACTAAAATACTTGGTGATCGTCCTGACAATTACAGAGCTCAATGTCTCTTCTTTTGGTTGTAATCAGGGATATAGTAAACATATCTTATAATAAAGCGATAAGTCTATTAATAAGAAGGCTTAGAATAAATATGCTGAGATTAGGATTAGGACTATCAAACAACCAAATGACTTTCCTAAAAATGACCAATTTCAGGAATACTTACCTTAGCCTCACAGTGGTTGGCTCCCTGCAAATACATCATAGAGAACTGCATCTTTGGAACAGTCTTTCCTCTGCAGTTGCTATCACGGAAAATGGGTCAGACGTCAGACATGTCGTGAAAAGGACTTTTATGTGGATGGATACTTAAAATCTCTATCTAGAAATGAGGTTGCAATTAGTCTCCCAAGGAGAGCTCAATAAATGCTTGTCTGCTCAAGCTTTGGACTCAATATCAAAGATAGAAAAAGGTCACACATGGAAAGGGAGAGCATTAAAGTAATGATGTAAGTGTACTAAAATAGGCATTAAAAAAGTACTGTACCATCATCGCCACTTCGAATCACTGATAACATTTCTTCTGTATATGTTTATAATTAATATCTCAGAGGTTTTGCCCCTAGTAAATGCACCAGAATGTTCTGACTATCTCCCAAAAAAGTAAGAAAAATCCAACCTTCTAATAAGGGCCCATCTTCTACCTTATGCACAAAGACCTTTAAATGCCATCCTGGGGCTTCCAGAAAACAGTTTCTATTTAACACCTGAAGTTTGCTCTAAAGAGAGATAAAAGAGAGAGAGATATGATAACACAAAATAAAAGTCTCACAGTATCTTCCCATCAGATTGCCCCTTCCCCCAACCCTGTACTATGCTTACATGTTCATGAGCCATCGCATGTGGGAACCCAAGGCCAGTGGTGCATCCTATTTTATTTAATTAGTTTACAGGTGTTGTATACAGCATATTCTTTAAACACAGATCATCACCTAAATATATAATTGTAAAATTTTGTACTCAAAGAGCAAATGAGTCTTCAGGGCTGATTCCCAGCCGTGCTGTAATTGCTTGGATTAGCATGAAAGCAAACTCACAGACCGGAAACTTACGAACGCTCATTTTATTCTCAGCAGAGTCCTAGATTTTCTCGTCTAGGTGTATGCTAGCTTATGTTTTTGTGTAAACTTTCGCCTGAGATGAGCAAATATTGGCCTGCCAATTAGCAACTTAAGGCACGTTTGTACCTATATCCAGCTGTATGTTTCTGCCGAGTCCTTTGTTCTCGTTGCTCTGTGGCCATCTTGCTTGCATGCCACCATAGGCATCTAGGTGTAGTTGTATTTGAACTAAACCCAACCTTTGGGGCATCCCATTTTGGGAACATCCCCGCGGTGTGACTCACCTTCTTCCTCCTGGTCCCTTCAGAAGCATCCCATATGGTGGGTCCCCATAGTGTGACTCACCATTTTCCTCCTGTTTCTTTTTGGGGCATCCCATGTAGTGTGTATCCCCACAGTGTGACTTACCATTTTCCTCCTGGTTCCTTTTGGGGCATCCCATCTAGGGCTTTACCAGCCAGGCAAGGGTTTGGTCAGCACATTTGTGCTTTATGAAGCAGACTCCAACGCTCTCTGACTTGAAATACGAAGCCTCCACCATTACTGTGCACCTCACCATATTCATTGGTTTCTATGCCTTCACTCTGGTGGACACTTTCACACCTGTCTTGCCAATTGCCTGGTGTAAAGTGGCAAACTTGCCTAGGCAAAGCATGGCATAGCATGGAATACTAAGGTGTACTTACAAGCATAATGTACTCCTGTTCTTCAGAGCCAAAGAGGGAGGATGGTGCTGGGCGTCTTTTCTGCCGTGACACACAGACATGCCCCAGCCGATCCCTGAAGTGTTGGCCGATACGCATACGCCAATGATGTTGCAGCCTCTCGGCTGCAAACACCTGTACTCGCCTGTTAAATAAAGTCTTAATTAAGGCCCAAAGACCCACCCACTTGTGGATTAAAGCACACAACTTGCACCTGTACTTTGATGCCAGTGCTAACTTCACACACATCCTAGGTGTGGAGGAAGATGTCCTGAACTAGATGCCATTGCAACCCCCAGACCCCGGAAGTCAGGCATGGCAGAAGGGAAAGCAGCAACTGGACAAGGCACCACAGCCGCAACCTGAAGCACCACCGATCAGGCTGCAGGCACTCACCTGCTGCCAGGCACACAACACACTCTGACCGGGTCACCTGCAGCAATGTGGTCTGACTCACGACACCCCCCCCCCCACTCCAGTCACTGCTCATCATACAGGAGCACATTGTGGAGCCCAGCGATCTACACCAAAAGCCATGCGTGATTAGATCTGGCTGCAGATTTCATGCAGGGTCACTAGTGCTGGGCCGGAGGCCAAGAATGCTTGGCGGTGGTCCAGAAGAAAATTAAACGGAAATGGAATGCTGTTGAGGGCCAAGTGGTATGTTTATTGTTTAGCCATTTGACCAATCATGTGCTCATCCATTTGTGTTTTTTTAATGTAAAAATTTGAGGAGGTTTGCTGAAAACGCTTGAATTTACCTCGGCAGGGCAACGGGTATGCTGCCCCCTGACACCTTCCAGGTGGTATCGGGAACATGCCCACCAGTGGTAAGAGTTGGATCCCCAATGTTTATCTTGGGAGGGGCAAGACACCAAACTAAGAGGACCAGGCCACATCCTATACAATGTCAGGCATTCCTTGTTTTGAATTTGAATTTTTGGCCAGGGGGCCCAGCAATTATTGTTTTGATTTTGTGCATGCAAGGTGCACAGTGTGACCGTTATTTTTGGGGCACAATGTTGTCGCTTCCAATATAAATTTCAGAACGAAAAACAATTTTTGTTTTTTTAGTCACAACAAAACAAAAACAAAGAGGGGGGGGGGATACAAAACAAAACATACAAAAGAAAAGACAAAGCAGTCAAAAATTAACTAAAAGAGTCCACCAGGTGCTGGAGTACTGACTGAGTGCCAGAATAGAGATGCCCAGGCACCTCCTGAGCAGCTGTTGTGGTTTCCAGCTCCAGGAAAGCAGGCACGTTCTTGAGAAAAGCAAAATTGTGAAGTGCTACACAGGCCACAATGATCTTAACCACCTGGTACGAGGGCTGGGGGGCTGGTACTGTAGGGCTCCACCAATCAAGGCAACCCAAAATCCTGCTCATGCACGACACAGGTACGCCAGTGGGCCTGGTTATAGGCCTCCTGGCCAATCAGATACACGGGTAACTTGGACACAGGCATCACATATACTGCGCCACAGGAGGCACATGCGTGCAGTTGATCTCGCCAACGTTGGCCATATTCACTATGTTGAAATAACCCAACTTCACCGCTTTCCAGGCTGCAAGGCTGTCAGAAAAAAAAAATGTATTTCTCCTGCAGGGCAACCATGCCATTGAGAAATTTAGTCAGGCTGCGGCTTAGCGAAGGCTGTGACATGTCAACTGACAGTGCCCCTAGCCTCTGGGGGAGGCAATTCACTAAAAATTGAAGGCATCCAAATAATTTTGTCAATTTATCAATCGCATGCTTGTGGTGGGGGCCAATCATGGCCGCAACTCTGAGTAATGCTTCTCAAGTGAAGGGCTGTTAGTTGGGTCAATTCCAACAGATGTTGATTGGGCATATGATCTACATTGAGATGATGGCCAGTGTGCATGAGCTGTAGCAGGTACAGGGTGAGCAGCCCACATCACTGCAGATGCTCATACTTTACCAGATACTCATCTAGGGGCTCCATCGTCCAAGCATTTGCTAACAATCCCGCAAGCACAAAAAAGGGTGTAAGATTTGCCCGGCAACTTCAGTTTTTTTAACGCCCTTTCCAAGGGCAAATCAGGGCTCAGAAAAATGCAAAATCCTTAAAGCTACGAAAGCAAGAATGCATAAACTCACAAATACACGTATTAATAGGTTGTTTTCACGTAACCAATACGAAAAGTCTCAGAAAACAGAAAGCCTGAAAAAATGGATGATACTGAATAGCACAAGGGCTAATAACAGCAAAAAATTAGAATAATCACCACTCTTGCATGCGAGAATGCATTTGCGAGAGGCTTAGAATGAGGCTTTTTATATATGAAAAATAAATATGCCCAAAGACGGCCGACAGTTTAGCTGGATTTAGGATAAAACTGCCACGTTGCAATAGATCTTGAGATCTTTACCCTATCTTACTTATCACCCTCCCCTTTCCTGTCCCCAGCCCCTTTCTGTGTTTTTTTTATATGCTTAGCTAGAAACTAATGACGGCTGTAGCATGCTTAATAAAAAGTTTAACTTTGAGCATTCTCCAGTCACTGTGATTGGTCCGGTTTAGGTATATCAGTATAAGACTTAGGGCCTTATTCATGAAGGGATAGCGTCAGGTAGTGCCTTGTAAATGGCAGGTAGCGTCAGGTAGCGTCAAGTGAACGCAGGACATGGAACGCAATTACACATTTATCAAGCGTCCGATTCATCATTATCCCAGCCTCAGCGTACAGCGCCGGCATTCAGCCTTGTAGAGCACCACGTATTACCTCTCGCTACCTGTCGCTCTCCCATACATTTCAATTTCTTTCATTTCTTACATTACATTTCTTTTATTTCTGTTTAAACAGGGGGGTTTTATTATTATTATTATTATTATTTTTATCTCAAATAATGTTGTGACCTCTCCTGGCTAGAGATGAGCTAACTTTTGAAAAGTTCGATTCGGCCGATTCGCCGAATTTCACAAAGAAATTCGGGTTCGGCCGAATCAAACTTTTACGAAGTTCCCCATCAAAAATGCCGGCATGGTGGGAGCGGGCCTGCCGGTAAAGCCGGCCGGCCCGCTCCCACCATGCCGGCATTTAAAAAACAAAAAAAAAAAAAAAAGCATTTTTGCCGGCATGGTTTTTTAAAAAAAAGGCAAACACTTACCTGCAGGTCCGGAGCGTGGAGGCCGGCGCCGCTCTCAGCTGTCATCTGAGGGCGCGTCATCATGCCTTTTTTTTTTTAAATGCCGGCATGGTGGGAGCGGGCCGGCCGGTTCCGCTGTCAGCGCGGAACCGGCCGGCCCGCTCCCACCATACCGGCATTTTTTCTTTTTTTTTTTTTTCTTTGTTTTTAAATGCCGGCATGGTGGGAGCGGGCCGGCCGGCTTTACCTTTTCCGCTGACAGCGGAACCGGCCGGCCCGCTCCCACCATGCCGGCATTTTTTTTTTAATTTCAGGAAAAATTCGATCGGCACGAACCACAAAATATTCGGGTTCGTGCCGAATCGAATATTTCCTGAAATTCGGAGCGAATTCCGGTTCGTCCGAACCGGTTCGCTCATCTCTACTCCTGGCATAGAAAAAGCCATTTTTGAAAATATTTTTCATGTTTTATATATTTATGCAGAATTGATATTACAGGTCTGGAATTAATGTGTTCATGTTACAATGTTGTTACAATGTAATTCCATATGTTTTTGCTTTGTTACTGGTGGATACATGTTAAAAAATAGCCTTTGGTCATACAGCCTCCGGTGCTCTGGGCTACAGCGAAGCATTTTTCAGCGCCGGAGGTGTGTGAGGCTGTTTTTTAGATGAATATGTTGTAAGTCTGTCACACTGACCAGTTGCTAACATTCGCTCCCATACAGCGCTGTACTGCTCATATAGTGACTCCCCACAATGTATTCATCATTGCTGTACAGCGACTGAGTCGCTCTGAACTAGCGACCCACGGCCGAGTACAGCGACTACTAGCGGGCACTCTGAAATGCCTACTACAGATGCTCATCTGTCGCTACCTGCCGCTAATGATGAATCAGCCTGCCCATTATAAAACATAATTTGTAAACCAAAGAAATGGGTATTTTGGGAAAATTATATCATATATGAGGTTGTGTAGGGAAAGTAAAAATAATCATATTAACTGCCCTAATGCATTTTAGATTTTCCACTGCTGAAACAAGTGATTCTTCTGTGAAATGAACTTTCTATTGTTAGCCATTAGTGTCTCATATAAAAGGATAAGAAATGTAACTGTACCATCAGAGACAAAGATAGCAATAGAAACTCTCTTTAGAGGATCAAACCCATTCTCATACCCAAAACAAAGGGTTTGACAGGAACTTCACTTTAAGACCTCTTCAAAAGTAGCACTAGGCCACATTATCTTTGCGTTAAGAGATTGTTTATGTCCATTAATTACTTCTATCATTGGATGCATGTTCCTAAAACATGCCAATGCATGGAAAAGTTGTAATATCTGATAGTGTATAGTCCAGTGATTTCCTCAGAAGCAGATGGATTTGGGTGGAACCATTAAACTTGACACAGTGTTTTGGATAATCTGATGGTTTAATACATAGCAGATGCTAAAAGGTAATTATTGAGAGGTAGTGAAAAAATGAAGATGATAATGTGCTATCATAACAGAAAGAGAGGCTTTACTTCTTACTTAATTCATTATGGGTGCTGCGAGTGTGTGTTTATGTGGCTTTAATAAAGTAATGAGATATGGAGATCACTTAATGAGTGCTGGTTTCCTGGAGCAACTTTCCAGGAATGCCTTCCAGTTTTTAATTTAAACCAGCTGCATCTCCCTAGACCTTGTTTCTTGGATGAAATATCTACTTGAGCTGCCATATAGTGCAGACTTTTCCAGGCCGATTTTGGCTCTCTCCTGCGGTCAGGCCTACAGTGCTCTACAGGCAGACAAGGTGTTGAACTGGATATTTATGTTAGTTGAAACTTTTACTGTGATACTCTTAGCATCCTAAACACTATGTAGACATAAATCTGAATCCGTGTTCCATAAACATAATGTTTTTTCAAGGGGCCAATATCAATTTAATGACAGCTACGTGCGTTTTGTTGCTATACTCTAGCTGTTCTATAGGGAAGCACAAAAAGCATAAACAGGCTCACATTTTTTTACGCAACTGTTACTGGCCATAGATGTAAATATTTTTTCAGTAAAAGTGCAAAATATTTGAATTGCACTTGTTTAGATTATGTTCAGTGGGGCATTTACCATGTTTCACTTTTACTGTCATTCACAACTGATGGCAAAGAAGAATACTGGGATGTGGCTTTGGTGGTCAGTGATTAAAGGCTCTTTCAGGGGCATTAAGGGTAAGTCGATCAACCTCCTGGCTAATTTAGATCTGGTCACTTCAGGTTTCCTTCAGAAATTCTGTTAGGACTCCCACAGTGCTCAAGACCAGGAACCCCTTGTGGTACTGTATGTTACTTTACAGGCCAAGTAATGTGTAACCCTTCTCCCCTCTGAGGCTGATTGCCCACTAGACTTCGCTCCCTTTTCATCTGCCACAGAATGTTCCTTTAGTCCTTGTCAACTTCTCTGCTGTCGCTAATCATCCTCTGGTCCTTGTCACCTTTTCCGCTGCCCACCAATCAACTTCCAGGCCTCGCTATATTTTTTGCTGCCGCCAATGATTCCACCGCTGCTGGAAATTGTTTGCTGGTCCTGGCCACCTTCTGAACTGCAGCAAAAAGGGAAAAGAGGGGCAAATATCGGAGCCCTGCTATGACATCTACAACATGGGATGGGACTCGGGGCAGACTTCGAATGAGTTCCTTGCTGCCCTGTTATTGCCCTCGTCAAATCACCATGAAGGACTTTGCATCCTCATGGTATAGCGCCTGACTAGGGGGACAACTTTTAGTGAAAAATAAAATGGACCTCAAAGTGGACCAAAACCCAGCTCGATCGGCCTGGAAATCTATAAGATTCCTGTGACGATCGATTTGTCGCCCCATTCACTTACCTTGTTTCCCGATCCCACGGCGCGCCTAAGAGCCGCGGCCACAATACTTCTAACAGGGTGCGTGCCCGCGCCAGGCATTTGTGGGGACAGGACCAAAACCCAGGATAGTCAAAATCCTGGGTTTTGGTCCACTTTAATATCTTTTTATTTTTTGATTAATATATTCATAATTTTTTTAAGTATTATATAATTTTATTATATGTATGCATTAGGGTAGACAAGGGAAGAACATTAGATACATTTGCAGGACTGCTAAATTATATAAATATTTGCCTTTATTTGTATGAATTTAATATGTGACAAAACTGAAAAAACTTTCAGCTGTATTTAATATGATTTATGTTTTCATAGGAAGCCTTAGGCTGTCAGTGAGCAAGCGGTAGATCGGCATGAGACACATTGTTGGATGTCTGCAGAGACAGGCGAGGGATTAGAGGTAAGTATTGGGGGGGGGGGATAAAAATATATTTTGTCTCTCGTATTTTTTTACATTTAACTCTTTGTGAACTGGTAAGGGGTCCTTGAGACACATATTCCAGTTCACAAAGCATGGGGGGCTGGCAACTCACCAGCGGGTGACTTGCCAAATACCCCCGGTCCCATTACCTTCCTCCCCAAAGCCAAAGAAGGGGGCAGCAGAAGAGCCCGAGGCTCATGGCCTATGCAGGCTGGTAGCCTTGGTCTACCACCCTGGTATAGCTGGTATCCTGGCTGGTTTTACTAGATAGGGGGGGGCCCATTTCATTTATTTTATTTTTAAGGGTTTACCCTTAAAAAAGGTGTTCTGTCCCCCCCTACGAAAGGGAAGGATTGTATGTAATTTTTTTTTTCATTTTTAAATGTTTAATCTTTACAAATTAAAAATTCTAATTACATAGGGTCCCCCTCTTCTGGAGCGGCAGAGTGGGCTACCAGCCTGCATAGCCCATGGGTTATGGGCTCTTCTGTCCCCGGGTTTTAGGAGGCAGGTAATAGGGCAGGGGCTTATGACAAGTCATTCATTTGCTGGCAGGAGACTTGCCAGTCCCTCCTGCCCTGTGACCTGGTATAGGGGTCTCAAGGAGCCCATATCAGTTCACAAAGAGTTAAATGTAGAAAAAGGCACACCACTACACAATAATAAAATATTTATTATTTTTTTACCGTATACTTACCCCTAATACATCGCTGGTCTCCACAGGCTCCAGCAATGTGTCCTATGCCGATCTGCACCACTGCTGTCACTGACAGCCCAAGAGATCAGCAATGCCAGTCTCTCCACTGTCAGTGACAGCTTTGCTCCATGCCACAGAGAAGGGCAATTTATACTGGAAGGAAACTGTGACATCACAGCGTACTCCCAGTTTAAATGTACCTCCCTGCGGGTGGGAGCAGAGATGCCGAGAGGCCGCTTGGATGCTGCGGAGATCGGCGTGGAACAGACCAGAGATTAAGGACATGGCTCGATGCTGTAACAGGGGTGGAGTTAAGCTTTTTTTGTATTGTATTGTATGTAGTATGTACTCTCACTCTAGCTCAGGAGCCATGAGTGGCTTGTAGGTTGACTGCTAGACCAGAACGCTTGGGAGGTCTAACACACTGATGATGCTGGGGGGCGTATGTGATATCCAGAGATGAGCATTGTCAGAGCCGTACATGGGGTTAACTTTAGTGTTGCTCCTGACCATGGGGGTCATGCTAAATATTAGGTGAGCGAGTGTGAATTGCAATGTGCATTGCGGTGTGGATTGCAACCTACATCTCAATAAGCTTTTTAGCGTTTAGACAATAAAAAGGTCAAAAGTAAGTAATTGTCCTTATTTTCCCTCAAAAATCACCTGTGCAAGGCGATGGCACATTTTTACAGTTTAGGTATATTATTTATCCAGTGATGTAAGGATATGTTTTTAAAGTTTGGAAATAACAGCACCCTACGGGCTATGATAAAGATGTCGCCATTTTTTTCTGCATAGCCCATAGGGTTCTGTTGTTTCCAAACATAAAACAAATATCCTTACCTCACTGGAAAAACTATGTGCCTAAAAATGCCCCAACACAGATACAGTTAATATTGGGGGGAAAAGGTAGTTTGGCACTTTGTGTCTAAACACTAAAAAGCTCACCGTGATGCATACTCTATTCACACTGGCTTCACCAAATATTTAGCATGACCCCCCCATGTCTTCGTACTGAATGGAGGGGTCATGTGAAGAAAGGCTTGGGTCCCCTGCTTTAGAAGATATGTGACAGGGCTCTACACTTTGCTTGATCTAGTGAGTATAAAAAATCCAAAATTATTGGAGGCCCATGCACCACCGTAGCAAAAGTGGGTCCTGATTTGGGAATGCACGACACAGGACAGAGGTGCTCATCCACTTCCTCACCGTCTTGTGCTCCACATGACAGCTGGTGGCCAATCAGGTGCACGGGGCAGGCTTCCACAGAGTGCCAAACCTATGGTGTAAACCCAGTGACCATGGGCAGTCACATGCTGCAGCAAAACAGCCAACAGCAACAAAAATCCTCAACTTGTTAGTGCCAGTAGGTTGGGGCATCCTAAATCACATAATGATGATTGAAGGCCCACTTTAAAGCAATTAAACCTAATTGATTGCCTATCTTATCTGATCCACTTTCTCTTAATAACTGGTCAGCCTCTTAGACAATTAAAGGACACACACCTACACTGCTGCAGGACATATAAGGGCACCAAAAAGATATTGAGAAAGTATAAAGCTCATTTAGAATGCAAATGATTAGAATGAGAGCAGGGACTTTGAAACTTGCAGACTTGAGCATGTCATCTGCAGGCATAAATCCAGCCAACAGCTGCAATGCATAATAGTTTGAGACAGGAGTAGAACTAAAAGATTGGTCAATATGGTTAAGGTTAAGGTTAATGGATTAGAAGAAGTGGCATAGGAATGTTGACCGAGTAAAATAAATCTTTGGGGGGGGGGGGGCTGCTTTAATACTAGATTTGCTTTAAGTCATGTAAAAAGCATCCTGTCTTGCAATTAAATAATTAAATAATGTCTGGTTTTGATGGTTTGTTGACCTATATGCTTAATCTGGATCCAGACAGCCTTATTAAAATGGCCCAGTGAGGTCCAAAGACAGTTGCACATTTGCTCTGACATTTAAAACTCTAATAGGAGAACATCCAACAGGATAATATTTTAATATAAATCTGAGCGCTCAAGTATTATATTATCCCATAGTTAAGCTTGGAAGCACATTCACATTCTTTCCAAAACATTTCTGATGTCTATTGATAAATGACCACAAGACGTGTAGGGCCAGAACTGACACCAGGACTCAGTGGTAGTCTGTGAATATTTACTATGCAGGACTGTAAAACAGAGACACACATGTTTAAACAATCTCTAGATGAAATCTCTTCTGCGGCTATAATGTCCTGCAGATTCCCAGCGCAGAAGCAAGAAGGAAAAAAATGGCATAAATCTTTCATAGTTCAACTCTACTTTGTCCCTTTGAAACTGAAAATGAAGCATGATTTTCCACTGTGCTGTAATCTTTCACTTATAATAGCTATTGGAATAACATTTGGAAATTCCACACTATACTGTGGACTAATACCAAACCATGCTATAGTAGAAGCTGTAACACAAGGTGTTAGCGATAAGCAGGATCATTTTTTTCTCCCTAAAACTGAGCTATGAAAATTACAAACTGTTATAGAAAAGGCAAAATGCTTTACAAACAGCTCAGTTTATAAGACAGAAGCTAAGTATACCTCATCTTAGGGCTTTGGAGAGACACCAATAAACTAAGATGCTGACAGGACACTATAAGTCAAATCTTTCAAAATACCTCTCTCTGCAGCACCCTTCACACTTATGCAACTGAAAAAATACCAACTGAAAAATAGATACACAAGTATAAGATCACTCCCAAATCTCAAAGACGTAAAAAAAAAACCTTGCTGGAAATCACTTGATCCCAGCTTGTTGTATACTCACCACCACTGCTATTCATTTTAACACATACATGGCATAAAACTACTACCAATAATACATTTATACCACTTAATATTAGTGAAAACCTGGATCTGGAGCTGTCTCAACAATGTCAGCTGGCACATTGTGCTGGGCCCAGTATAAGATGCTTTACAGTGTGCATGCAATGCAGAAATTAAGATCTTACTTTCTTGCTTCTGCATGCCACAGTACGCTCTTACTGGTTGACTTATCTCTGCTTGTGATTGCTTGGTTTGCCTACTAACTACAAATGAGCCATGTCTGCCCCTAACCTTCTGACTCTTTGCCATTTTAAGTGCTTTGTCTGGTGAAGTCTACACTAACCATCATCTTGGTTTAAGGCTACTTACACACAATGCATCTCCACTGCTATTGCGGTGGAAAAGCACAGACATAGCACAGCACTGCAAATAATTGTGTGTTCCCCGACTCAGATGCATCTGAGGTATCTGGAAGCAGCAGGGTTGGTGGAGGCAGGAAGAGGTAGGAGATGCAGAGGCAGCAGGTGGTGGTGAGACCCAAAAACAACAGGCGGCACCGAGACTGGCATCTCTCCAGTCAAGCACTGCTGCAGCCACTTCTTGGGGGACTTCCACTAGTCCATGCTGGAGAGGAGCTGTACTCGAGGTTTTAGGGCAACCTCAGGTAAGCCTGCTTCCAATTTATCTATTGCATTGTATACCCCAATTGGGGCTCTCAAAGACTAGAGTTAGGACTGCACCCCACAGAGGCACCTTGGCCCTTGGTGGTGCAGCTTAAGCATACTTCTGCAGATGTGTGTGACTGAGTCCTCTGTTTTTAACCAGATTTAGGTTGGTCTGCAAGCTAACAGGGTTGAGTGCTGTAGCTCCTTTAAGACTTTTGCATGCTGGAGAGGAGGACTGAAGCTGTCTGTAGCAGTGCCTGACTGGAGGATAGAGGACAGAACAGCAGTCGGGGAACAGTGGCAATGGATTGGGAGGTGAGGGGCAGTACGGCCCCTCTACTACAACGAAAGAGCAATACATGTGCTTTACCTGCTGTGCCCATAGATTTTATGAGGTGCGTTATGGTTGTGCTGCAGACAAAACGCTACATGCAGCATTTTGCAAACCGCAGTGGGCTGAACTGAAAAGGACCATTTATTTTACCAGGCTGCATTTTCTGGACGTTTTTGACATGTGGGAGTATTTATATGGCAAACTACCTGGTGTGAAAGGAGCATTAGATATCTTTCATTGGTCACTCTCTGTTCTAGCAATATAGTGGATCCACTGTCATAATGATTGGGGTACCAGGGATTGAATGATTTGCTCCAAGGTGTCTTTTGGACCTTCTTCTGACCTGGGAATTATTACGTTTTCAGAGATGGTTGTATTAAAAGTAAACATGCTCAAGCATGCCTATACCCCCATGAAATGTTGTCTCCTGTTTCCCACTCTCCTGCCTCTTAACCATCTCTCTTTTCCATTCAGTGCTGCTCTTATATCTATAATATACTCATTGCCTGGCTGTTCATTGCCACTAGGCATTCACTAATGCAAATAGAGGCCATGCTGTGCTCAAGAGTGCTGTGCTCTACCAGGTCGGGGAGGGAGGTTCAAGAGCCCTGGACAACCACTTTGGTTGCTACCTCACTGGCAGGTTTGGTTCAGTTCAGTAACAAATGTTGCTAGTTAGCAGGAATTTAGTAGCATATGCTGGTATTTGGCAAAAATGATAATTTTTTCCTAATTTTCTTTTTAGAGGGGCACATTTGGTTGCTTACATTGTGAATCCAAGTGTTGATGACTACACTAGCTAGCAATAAGTGACTGAACGTGGTCATTAATGGAAGCACTCTGAGGAGAGAGCCTCAGGGGGCTGCTAGTTGTGTGCAACCTGGGGGCCTCATTTACCAATGGCCTGGCTATGGCTGGAAAGGCAGAAGAGTCAGAAGACAGAATGATGGATTGGCTGGGGGATTAATGAAGTCAGAAACCAGACTTGAGATGACTCAAAACACTGAAGAGGGACTTCAGATAAATCATGAACATTGTGCTTGTATTGATTTGTTTGTTATGCACAGGTATTCACGGGTATCATACACACAACCCTCACTATCACAGAAAGGGCTATGCCTTCAGAGAAGCAAATAGAGATGAGCGAACTTTTGAAAAGTTCGATTCGGCCGATTCGCCGAATTTCACAAAGAAATTCGGGTTCGGCCGAATCGAACTTTTACGAAGTTCCCCATCAAAAATGGCGGCATGGTGGGAGCCGGCCGGCGGGCCGGTAAAGCCGGCCGGCCCGCTCCCACCATGCCGGCATTTAAAAAACAAACAAAAAAAAAAAAGCATTTTTGCCGGCATGGTGGGAGCGGGCCGGCCGGCTGTACCCCCCCCCCTATTTCCAGGGATCCCAAATTGGGATTCCCACTGGTTGAAGATCTGCAGAAAGGTGGAAATATGGGCAGAGAAAGCTTTTTCTGTGTTTGTGTTTCGGCAATGCTTGCATGTGTATGTACCCAGCAACTTCTTCCACCAATGGACTGCGGAAGGGTGAAAATTCACAGAACGGGCGTCTCAACTCAGGATACCTGGGAGGGTTAAAGCAAGTCATTTTTGCCTGAAGGAC
Organism: Gastrophryne carolinensis; assembly: GCA_027917425.1. Classification (NCBI taxonomy): domain Eukaryota; kingdom Metazoa; phylum Chordata; class Amphibia; order Anura; family Microhylidae; genus Gastrophryne; species Gastrophryne carolinensis. The sequence continues at coordinate 264,659,574 of CM051237.1, forward strand.
TGCTTTAAATCAGCAAAAGGAATATTGAATGCATAGCTACATCCTCCAGACCGAAAAGAACAGTTTTCTGAACAGGCTTTCTGAGATATCTCCAAATCTCAGGCAGATTAATGTCTCTCTACAGGTCAAAAAGCCCCCCCACACAACTGTTAGCACATGTGTTGTCTTAATAGGAAGCCCTGAATGTATATTACTTTCAACCTTCAGGTAATTTGTCTGTAAAGACCCAGCATTCCCACTTTATTATGCTTATAAAAATGTAGGTATGACTTAGCACCTGCTCTGCTGGCCAAACCAGTTGTGTGTACAATCAGCAAAATGTCATAGAATAGCAAAAAATAAAATGTCATTCTCCCCCCCACTCAATTTTTTTTCAGATGGTCCCTCTATGAACAGCATTTTCAAATCTGTAAAAGGTCCATAAGTATCTTTAATGCACACATTTAGAATTAAATACAATATACATACAGTTAAGCTATAAAATGATATACATCAAAGTAAATATATATGCTCATCTATAAAATACTTCTATGCTGCTGGTACTTCAGCAGAACAAGCAAACCACATGTGTTCCTGCATTTAGTAGCTGAATGCCAGGAAGCCTAAATATAGCTAGTAAAAGACTCAATTAACATTGCATCACACAATCCTGGAAAAGACTTAGAGCCAAGATGATATAATTAAACATTTAATAGTTTAGTTAAATTGTGTGGCTATTCTTGCTGAGCAGACAGTGGCATTCTTAGCCCTTCTCCTGAATAACTCAGTTGAATTGTAATTACTCTGTGTTTGCTTCCTTGTCCAGTGTCAGCTACAGACCTTGATTGGATTATTTTTCTGGATTACATTCTGGAAGAAATTTACACATCTGGTTTAGGCAGTAATCTAATATACCCCTTTCATGAATTGCCTCTTAGCCTTTAAAAATTGTGATGGACCTAATAATCCTTCATGACTGCATTTGAAATTAGTTATTTCAAAGCGGATAAGGAGGTCTATCTATCAAACATGCCCTAGGTTTGAAACAACAACTGAATATGGTTTAAAAGACTTAATAAAGAACTCTAGAGATCATAAATGCATTCAGCAAGTTTAAAAGTTATCAGGGTTTTCAGTTGTCACCCGCTGTTTCAGCCAGAAATCTTGACTCGTTGCTTGTATTTTGTGATGGTATCAATTGGTAAGCTCAGATTGTGACAGCTGTCAGTGAGTTGTCAAATGAATTGAGGTTTCTGTAAATGTTGGAATTGTGAAATTTTGAAAAAAAGAATAATGTGAAAAAAGAATAATGATAAGAACACTTTTTGTCTACATTTCCATATCCAACTAGTCTCAGTAAGAATGATCAGCTCCTTAGTGCCCCTCTACTCCGATGTTGAACTGATTTCATGTCATATTCTATATTGGTTTGAAAACTGAGGAGCCTTGACAGTGCTGTAGACTATATATTTTCATAAATTCTGAACTACATATTTGTCATAGATCTGTTATTAGAGAGAGATTCAGAAGATTTTAAGTATCCTTAAAAATCCTGAAATAAGCTGTTCAATCTAATTACACAATGATAAAAGAGATTTTCATACGTTTATCAGGTTGGGTTTCTACTTTCTTCATCTATTTAAAATCTCCTTGTTTTAATAGGAGATATATGATAAAAAGTTTACATCCACACAGGGTTGCCCCTTATAAGATGCATGGTCAGGTGGATCTACAGCAAGAATCTGGTTCCCTAGCTCTGACAGTTCAGCAATTTAATAATGCAATGATTCGAGAACATAAGCAATATTTTCAAGGTGACTCCTATAATTACCAAACATTTGCCACCTGGTCTGTTGAAATCAGACTTTTGTAAAAAGGCTCTCACCCACAAAGACCACTCTGGGAGTAGCACTGTGCCAATGCTGACAAGCTCATTTGTACCCCTGCTGACCAGCAAAGTGTGCAGGTAATCAGGAGAAGGCATCTGCAAGCCATCTTCACGATATTTTTCTCAGGATACTTCGAAGAGCCACCACAGGGAGAAATATTTATACCCCAGAGATAGTGTTACCCTGCTGCCCCTTGCTCTCATTGATGTTGCTGTGACATCAGACATTTGCTCCAGATAGTAAATGCCCCTCCCTACGGTGGGTCTTTTCAACTCCCTGTCTGGAGTCAGGGAGAATAGATGCAGGACCTGACTATGATTGGATTGAGTTTCCCTGGAGATTATGGCATGTCAAGTAAGCAAATGACAAGAAAGATCAAGCCAATATGTCTATATACAAAACTACATAGAACACATATTTACTGTATGTACATTGTGTGACTTCTGCCATGACACTGTGTTGGCTGAACAGGGGTTGCCAGTACAGGAGTGACATAATCTATTCTTGAAGGAGTCACTTACCTAATCCCTAATATTGCATAAAAACATGACATTATTCCCCCTTGCATGCACGCTCTCTAAATTTCTAGCAGTTAAATAAAGCAGAACACTTTAAAATGCAATAATGTTGAACTGAAATAGCAGGGTTAGTGATTTTCCTCATCTATTTTCAGATTTCCGCATGATGTTTTAATGATTCATGTAGCGAGATAGAATTTCTTTAAACCCAGGACATACTGTCTGTGAGTGCTGAATGTACCGATTTTTGACACCAGGAATGCTAGCATCATTCACCATTACCAATAAGCTACTATGCTTGAATTCACATCCTGTGCTATACCTTTTAACATTCTTGCTCGTGGTTTGCTATTAAGTTGTACTTTTTATGACATGTTCTGTACTAGTACAGCTAAATATTAACCTTAGGAATTACTTCTATCTTTGTTCAGCCAGCTATATTTTTTATTTAAAAAAGGTAATTTATATTTAGATTATAGTAGATGTCCCCCTTAATTTGGGGAGTTTCCAGACCCCAGACTGCAGTTCAGGGGAGACAAATCGGACACAAGGCTCCCCAGCTGACTGTTATGGCTGTGGTCAAAAGGAGCTGCAGCTTTGGTTTCAAGCTGGCCAGAGCTGTGCGGCAGGGTATTTTATTCTTAATGTGAAAGAAGAAGCCCTATTTATTTTTCAAGTTCTTGAAAAATCTATATTATTTTATTACAATCGTCCTGTTTGGTGTTATTTTCGTGCAGTAGGACAGAGTGGCTCCTAAACATCCACCCACTCAGTTGCCTTGAGTTATTACTACAAGCAGGAAAGGTGATTTTATTTTCAAATATTTTAGGATGTTTTCTATGATTAAGCAAAAGGTGCTTACTAATGTGTGGAAACATTTTTCAATGTGGTTCTCCATACTTTAGTAAATAGCTACTGACAAGTCTTAAAAGAAGTGACCACGTGATCACCGGGGTCTGTCAAGCTCTTTGCCCTTCGGGCAGTGTCAGTGTACACCACACCCAGGTGCGAATGAGCACACACATGTCGTGCTCACGTATGTGCACTCTGGGGTGCTTGGTGCACATGCTCCCAGGACTCCTACTTCACTTCTGGGTCCTAATCATTGGCACCCGAGAAGTGACATCATCACTTGAAGTGAGCCCCCTCCAGCTCCAACTGCCAGCACTATAAAAGTGGCTGCCTAGCACCCATACAGTGCTGTGTTATCAGCATTGCCTGGACCATCCTTGTTTCTGTGGCTTCTGCTCCTATCAGGTTGAATTCTTGGACCTGACCTGGCTTTTTGGACTTGATTATTGGACTGAAAACTTGGATTTGATTTGGCCTTGTTTACTGGACTTCTTTGCTGCCAGCCGCTGACGCTGTGATCCTTTGCTGCTAGACCCAGACATTGGATTGTTTACCGGCCGGTGATTCTTTGATGCCAGCCCCAGACCTTGGGTTTATTACTGAACCGTAATCCTTTGCTGCCAACCCCTGATCCTAGATTCTTTATTGGACTGACACTGGCCCCATACTTGGCGCTCCGCCCCTTCTCCTGGTTGCCTGCTGCGTTCTCCAGTTTCACCAGGTACAACAGTCAGGAACCTGACAGGGTCACCAGGTGGGTGTTAAAATCAGATAGTTAATTAGTTCAGATAAGCAAACTGATTTTCGCTCTGGATTTCGGGGAAAGATTTATATGGCGCTGCCCGCACTTCCCATTTATTTCAATCAGAGCTTGCACATGCACCACCGGAGAGGGAAAAGGTGAGTTTTAGTAGGCTTTCTGGGGGTTTCACACAACGGGGCATACCAATATGGGATATCTCGGGGGCACAGAAGACAACCCAGGAAAGTCAAATACCCGGATTTTATTCCACTTTTAATGATGAATGCAAGGGTCCCATTTGTCCCTTCACAGACTGTCAGTCCCTGCCACTGCCTGCTCACTTCCAATTGTGATGAATGCCAGATGAAACACGTGTGTTCCCTGGGATGACATGACTTCTAGTCAGCCATTTCCAGTACTGGGCTGGTTCAAGACATTTGTTAGCCATATTTTATGTTCGTAGATCTCTGTATATTTGACTCAAAGTCACAGAGCAAAACACATGCAGAATATATATCACACATGTCAGCTACAAGTATTTCTCCTTTAGCAATGCCTACTGTGTTTACTGGAAACAATTCTACATATGTGGAAATAGTTCCAATGTGTGGAAAATGTGAGTAGAGAAATGGGTAATTCTATTCTACTCTATTAGGTATGACATCAAAAGTCTAAAGTCGTCACACAATGATATGTCAGGGAATCAATTCACGTAGTTGTTTTAAGTTTGGTGTTAGAAGTGTCCCAAAACACATCTAACTAAAAGGGCTATACCATCTACAAAGTAATATTAAATACAGAGGGGAAAAATGATGGGTCATTCCACCAAATTAATGATGAGTGAAGATGAGTGAACCCCCCAAGTACAGCCAAACTTTGAAAAAAAGGTCAGGATTCGGGACCCAAACTCTGAGGGGTTGCTTCCACTGGAGGTGGGGGGGGGGGGGGGGCGGCCGAGTGCGCAGCAGGAAGTGCTGCTGTAAAACTTACCTAAGCCCTGCAATCCCCTTCCTGGCAACATCGGCGTTCCTTTGAAATGGTCCCCAGCCGGGGCCACAGAAAGATGGCCGCCGCTCCCCATGAGTGAGAACACACCTAGTGCCAGCTGGCAGTACTGGCACTAGGTGTGTCCTCACTCATGAGATGCGGCGGCCATTTTTCTGTGGCCCCAGCCATGGACCATTTCAAAGGAACGCCGCCATTAGGTAAGCTTTGGCTGCTGAATTCTTTAGGTGAAGCTGGCTGATGGGCTGCTCAGCATCCCATCAACCAGCTTTTCTGTTCTGTGAGACACCAACTCGAACACAGACTTTTGGGAGAAGTCTGTGTTCAGATTTGGGAATCCAAACTTGCAAAGTTCGGTATGAACCCGAATTTTGCGGTTCGGGTTCACCCTCACTAATTAACACTATATATAATCCCTTCTTTATTTGCTTTTATTATATAATTTGTATATGTAGAATTGTTGAAGTAAAGCAGGATGCTGATATTTACTGATGAACTTTGAATGTGTTCTGTTTTTTAAGGAACACCCTTGAGAAACTACTGAGTTTGCATCATGTCATTCTTTATCAGAAAGTTTGTAAGAGAATAAGGGAATATTATTTCAATCCAGATCAAAGCTCTAGAACTTGAAACACATCACAGAGAATATAATTATAAGTAATTTTCAGAGTGGCTTCACAAGCAAGAGGTCATGCCATACTAACCAAATTATGTCCTTGAAAGAGAAAACGGTAATTTACAGTACCTCATTGAAACGTACAGTACTTTCTGTGATCTGCATTCAATAAAGTGGCTTCATCTGCAATAGGACCTGCTTGTACCACTTACAGAAACTATCCATAAATATCTACTGTACAAACATTTCCTAATTATTTGTTATGTGTTGCTTAGCATATTAATTCTATCAATAGTTGTGCGTAAAACATCTAAAATATGGGAAGTAATACTGACATGCTGGGAGGGTAGTACAACATACAGGTAACGTGACAATAATTGCAGTTATTCTGGGACAGATTTTAGGGTCAAATACATTCACATATACAATGAGGAAAGAGTGAAACGCTATAAAATGAACAGCCCCAAGGTATCTGCAATGGACTAGACCAAGTATGTGAGGCCACATATTCAGGGGAGTCCAGAAATGTAATCCATGGAGACCATGTCTGGAGACAATTTCTCATTGGAGTTGTGTAAGGATGATGTCAGTGCCAGAATGTATAACCAACCTCTTGAAATAATGGGACGTGTGGAATGTAATATGGGTAAAGGCTAGCCTGGTTCTTAATGCAGGAGCATTCTGCACTGCCTACAACTCAATCAAGGAAATTATTCTGTACTGTCAACAATATCAGGCTATATAGAAAAGGATGGGATGGGGCTCTTCACATTAGGGCAGGTGGCCCAAAACTCCCCATGCAGTTGCAGAGTTCCCCTGCAAAAACATGGTAGTGCCCCACTGGCCAGAGATGAACAGGGAAGAGGTCACCGGAACATACCCAACAGAAGACAAAACTCAACGTGGGACAATGAGGATAGGTAAATATTGGCTATACAAAAAATAAAACATAAAAACACTGGGAGCCATTTCAAAATGACCACATATGTACTCCACCATAGTACTATAAAATACTTGTATCTGTTCTCGTGCATCTTTGCTAAAAATGAGCTGCATGCTATTATTCAATTCACTTTATTATCCACCAAGTACATCAGAGATGGACAAGCAATTCCTTGTGGTATACATTACACAGTGGGAAAATTCTACAGAAAGAAAAAAAATGCAAGTATAACATATACATACATACAATAAATATCGAATTCCAGAGAAGGCCAGTAGAATAAAATAGTATAGATGGCTTCTTGGCTATGTGCTATGAAAAACCTGTCCCAAGCATAATGCAAAGTATAATCAAATAAAAGTAGCTTCCTGGCATTTAACCATAGTGGCTAAAACCACATCTAGATATTGAGGTTCTACAAGATGGAATCTGGAAATTCTGTCTCCCGAAGGAAGTCTGCAATAAGGCATAACCAGGGTGTAGACAAATATTAATAATGGTCAGCTCTACCTTAAATCATAGCTATCCAGATGAAGCCAGACACTTCCGGGCTGGGGGCGCTCCTCTCCAACGATCGTCACGGTACAACAAAAGCATAGCCAGCCAGATGATCCTATAAAAATCAGTAGCAAAACTTTATTCTTAAATGTATTAAAAGGCTATCAAGGCATAAATACTCAGTGAAAAATGAACTGAACATGTCTACGTGTTTCAGACCAAAAAAGGTCCTTAATCATGACATCTTACATACACAAACAAAAAGCTTATAACGGTTACCACAAGACCCATCCCCAAATTGGATGGAGCTAATAAACCAGGGTGTGTAGAATCTAAAAGAAAGTTCTCAACACTTCAGTTTTTTTTGTGTAGCTCCTACATGGGCACACTACTCTACTCTAATTATTATCTCTGCCGTTTTAATTGTTCTCTGAAGTCTTCCTGGTAGACCCCTAAACCAAGCAGAAAAGGAGAAGCAAAGTACAGAACTGATAACTGAATTGTAGAAAGGAGAGGAGTTCACCAGAATCTGTCTGAACTCCACCGTCATCTCAAAGTTCCTTACGATAGGCCTCCTCTTTTTCATTCCTGATCAAGTCAATGATAGTGGTGTGGTGGCAAACTTTAGTATCTTGACTTATGTAGAGGTGCGATCATTTGTGTAGATGGAGAACAACATAGGTGATCAATAAAATATTAATAATAACCTTAAGAATTAATAAACTATGAACGTAGAGGATTATTCCAGCATATGAATGTTTGCAAGGGGCGGCCTCCAGATGTTAAATTCATAACAGTAAACAGTAAACCCCAGCCATCAAAGTTTAGTAAACTATATGTACAATTGCCCAGTCACCAACCTCAGCACTGAAGGCCAATATTAGTTATTAATAGGGAAGCTGTAAAAGAAGTCAAACATCTTTGTAGAGATTCGGCATTATAGTATCGACCCACTTATGAGGGTCTAACTAAATACACAGATGTAAATCTAATCGATCATTTAAGCCTTTTGGTAAGATATTAAAAAGAGAAAATACAAAATCCACTTGGTTTTGTTGTAAATGAACTCTCTGGTTTACCTCTCCCTTAAGGGGCTCAGTACTAGGGCCACATTGGAACGCGAGCTGGTTGCCCGGGTATCATGTATCATATATCCTTTGATTTGAACTTCTGCTTGTGCATCCAATATACTGAACCTAGCACTATTCACGGGTCACCACATATACAAGGGATGTTGGTCTTGCAATTCACATAAAATGAGATTCTGTGAACTTCATTTGTTACACATGCCATCACTTGGGTTCCATTTTTTAATGTATGAAGAACATGGACACTTCTGTGCACCACAGGGAAAAAATCCCTTCACATCCACATCCTGAGGCCAAGGATTCCATAGGCCTAAACATAGATGGAGAGAGGCTATCAGGTAAAGTAGGTCCCCTCCTCACCACTACATTTACACATCCAAGCAAAATTCACTCCAAGTCCCTGTCTGCTTTCAACATTGGGAAATTAGAAGTATCAATCTTACTAATCTGATAAAAATTGAGTGTGCTGCCACAAAACCTAAAACTCCTATTTGAGCTGGTAGGCCTGATCCTCTTCTTCAGTGTGTACTCTCTACAATGTGCCGGCCACCCCTGTATTGCATCATACTCCCTTTGAAATACTTGTTCTGTTGTTCAGTTAAGCCTGACATGAATAAAATCATTTTAAGGGATAGCTCTGATTGTGTGAGCCAGCTTCTTGCAATACATCTCTGGCATGACCCAACCTGTCACATGATATACTTTCAATTTGACATCCAAAAATTCTATTTCACTCATATGGCAGGTTCCAGGGAAGCATACATTTAAACAATTGTCATTTAGATACTCAAGTGAACATTCTTCTACATAAATATCTTCCCTACAAATGCAGAGAGTGTAATTAAAATGCCGTCTATAAAAAAATAATGTCATTTATGGTTTCCATATCTAAAGATGTGGTTCTCTTGCAGTCAACCCATGTTTAGGTTGGCGAGCAAAGGCGAGAAGGTGCCCCCATAGAAGTGCCACATCTCTGGAGATAGAAGCTCATCAAACATAAAATAATTATTTTTTCAATAAGTATCGTACAGTAATAATAATTAACATAACATGGTCCTCAGAAAAGGTGGAACAACCGAAATTCAAGGGCTACAATGGCCATATCAAGAGATATTGTTGAAATAGTGACTGTACATCACAGGTCAACCAAAAAGCCCCAGTCGGTCACGTCATGCTTTGAATGCATTGTAAAACATGAGAAGTGTCTTTAAACGGCCAGCCAGAGGCAGCTTACCCAGCCTTTTATTGAGACCCCCAATGCCTGAAACTGTGAAGGTCTCTCAGGTTTGTAATCCTTGGGCAGGTGGTGGGAAATGGGGATGACAGGTTGATTAATAAGCAGTTGTTAGTTCAGCTTATGTGTTAGAACATCCAAGGCAACCCCATCCCTCAGCACACCTCCAGCTCACACCTGAACTCTCTAGTTTGCCCCCCCCCCCCCCCAAGATGGGATGTGTATTCTCATCAGAAAGCTTCTGGACAGCCTCCTCCATATAAGTTGACTGTCGATCACAGCATTGGAAACCCCCTTATGAGTGGTGCATAAAACAATATGTTTATTCTTTTTAAATTGATAAGCATGTGTTTTTCTTTTATTGTAAGATTCTGCTCTTCTTTAAATGGGGTTGATTCCTGGAAGTATAGGGATCTTGCATTCATTGGGTAATAGTCTAAGTTGTTTTTAGACCTCGATTTGTCATTGTGAGCGGGTTATCCTGCATTTCTATATCTGGTATAGTGATCATATTAAGAGTATCTTGGAATTCAAGTGAAAAATAAACTCCTGCAGGCATGGACATTTATGACAGCTCTCACCCATTAAAACATCTGACATAAAGTGCACGCAAATAAACCTGTGCACAATAGCGGCAAAAAGACCCATGTTAAATGACGGTGCATATGATAGGCCCTTTATTAAATTGATCCAGATATGGATATGACAAGAATTACATCTACAGAATGCCGTCAGTTGAGCTAGTGACCACTGTGAACAAAAAAACTGAACACCTGAACGGAACACAGTAAAATCACACTTAATGTCTTACGAAGCTGTAAAACAATAAAAATAAAATTTGCAACCATAAGAGAAGTTGTTGCTATTGGTTAACACATCTTGGCATTTGTATTAGGATTGACAGATGTCTTAAAACATAAAAGCGGAAAAAAACCCAGCTGGAATCTCAAAGACTACATGGCCGCCCAATGGCTTTCCCCCAGGGCATCCCAGATTGGAATGCCCTGCTGTGTGAAATCCCCCAGGGGTGCCACAGCACTTACCTCTTCCTGGCGCTCCCTCGTTGATGTAAACAAGGAAGGCTGCATCCCCGCTCCTTTGGGCTTAGGAATGGGAGAGCGCGCACTGCAGGGGGTGCGGTCGCTCTTGTTCTCATTGTCAAGCCATTAGCCTAGTAACAGTTGAGTTTGAAAAGGTAATCTGAGGGCACCTCATCTCAGGATGCCTTGGGGGCATGGAACAAAACCTGGGGTTTTGTTCCGTTTTAAAGCATGAAATACTGCATTTATAGTGTAAGGCTCAGAATTAACAGAAAACATATAGAACACATTTCCATTTTGTTTGGATAAAATGAAATGTGCTAAAATATATGACAACCCAGATTTGATTACTGTTATTTGGGTACAACATCCAAAATAGCACTAAAAGTGACCCTTTAATTTTTACATCAACTTGATTAGTTGGTAGGATAAATTAGCACATGTACTTGTGAGGGTACAAATTAAAAAAAAAAATCACTGTGCACAGCCATAGATCATACTTTAAGCACTGCATGCTCAATTGTATATACATGTAGAGCAAAGCATTCACAGCAGGTATAATGATAGGATCTGGCACAATTACAAAAGTGGCTGAGCTTAGCAAATGACCCTATCAGTGGAAGTAATTTATTTTAATAGCCTAATACAAAAAACATAAAACCCTGGGCTCCCTAACTAAAACTATTCGGTGCTTATACAGCTCACGTTATATCACCATTGTGTTATGAAATGCTGAAACAAGCATATTTTTGTTTCAGTCAGCCTTATTGTTTTAAAGGGATGTTTATTAAAATGGTCTAATAATGAAAAATCTGCACCATTTGTTTTTCTACTGTAAGGAAGAGAAAACAAGAGTGGTGTGGTTTTTGAATAGAACAGGGATTCCCAAGAGGGGGTCCTGGCAAGGTGGTGCACGAACCTACCATTGGGTAAGGGACAAAGATCAGCTGTTACCACTGCCTTGCGCCACTTGTAATTCGAGAGTCGCTCCTGCACAATAGCTGTCTTACGAAGTTGGTGGCTCTATGAAGAAGAGCAGTTTGCTCCCAAACTAGCTGTGCAATCTTTCAGTACGAGGTGTATTGCAAGTACAGCAGCAAAATGTTCCCCTGCATAGAGCTGTTGCTATATTAAATTTGTACCTTAATGTGTGGCACAACAGTGCCCTGCACCCATCAGCAGCAGTGACCCTGCACCTCTCCTCAGCCGTTTTGCAATGTTAATAAAAAAATAAGAACTTCACCCAAAAAATGGCCGTTGGTTTGCTTGAACTGCTAAGTGTTTGGGGGGTCCCCTCCACTTACCCTCAAGTTTTACCCTGTACAAGTCTGCCATACAAGCCAATTTAGTCAGTTGGTAGTTATCTGGAATAGCGAACCAGGAACTGGCAGCTAGCAATCGCTTCTGGGTAAGCACAATGAGGTCCAAAGCTGAGAAACCTCCCCAGTTGTCCAGGCTGACCAGGGATAATTCATGACTTTTAGTCTATTGTAAGCTGAGGGAAAAGCATATCAACCTATCAAGTGCAACTCTGCACCTAAACACCTCTTCCACAGCCACCACTGGGGGTGTTAGAAGATATGTTTAGATGCAGAGGTGCAATAATAAACTGGAGGTCCCCATTAAAAGTTCCAGTGGGAAACCTTTTTTACTGTCTCACATTGATAATTTCCTCTCAGAACATTTAAAAAGGTCCTTCTCCCTATAACCTGCACCCAAACACATCTTTGACACCCCCAGTAAATTAAACACATTACCTGTAAGCTGACCACAAACTGTAGCAGTCTCTCCTTTGATTTCTGTCCTGTCCAACAGTATCACACATGGGGGGGGGGGGGTTAGGTGCAGTGAAACACTTAGCAGACAGATAGCCCTTTTAAAAGTATTGTATAGGATATTATTATTGACATTCTTTGGAAAGGCATGCATTGAGTGGTACTTGAAAAATGAAGGTGGTAGTTCTAGAAATAAGGTTGGGAACCCCCGAAATAAACCAATGTTGATGTGTGCAGATTTTTTTACCCATCGTGCAATTCTCTGCACAGATGTTAATAGAGGTTAATGCTGCCGTTTCCTACAAGCTGGTGCAGGATTCAGGCCCCTCCAGTTTAAGTGAACCTCTTCTGTCCACCAACATCATCAGCTTGTTGTTTTTCCAGGGCACTCCCGGCAGAGTATCAGACTCACATAGGGGCTGGTATTCAGCATTCCCAAAGGCATGACTGGGAGGCTTCTGATTTTGGGGATATCAGCCCCTATGTCTAGCGAACCAGAGAGGGGAGCCAACAAGTTCTGTTTTTAAGTCTGCATGATTATGTCAGCTGAATTGGACCATAAATGAACATTTGCTCATTACAATATGCAAATAATACCACACTCTGGTCTAAAGGCCCACACAGTCATGTAATTAATTGTGCTACTTTTTAATGTCTTTACCCTGCCTTTGTTTCCTAACTCACAAATTATCTTGGTTCTAGTTCCATAATATAGGAACTGTACCACAATGTACCACAAAAACCTATTTGAATTTGCTAAAACAAAAACACTCAATTTCACTCCCAAAACCCCAAATTAGCAGGAAATATTTTAGTTGACTTTATACTGAATACTTACTGTTACTGCAACCTAGATGTGAAGAAAACACAGAAGTCCATATATACTGCATTGCTACCAGCTCCTGGCACTGGTTAATGCACCATCTGAGCACATCTTGCACTCTGAGAACTCTTGAGAATAATGTGCATGAATTCATTCTTGAGAGAAACCATTGATCCCCCTGATGGGCTCAGGTGCTAACACTCAGTGACACTAATCTATTCTGAATGCACTTAACATGCATGTAACAGAAGTGTGCCACTATCACCATCTTATATTATATATGTAGATGCATACTGTACAGCAGGAAAAAAAGAATAGTTTTTATGTTCTCCTTCAATGCTATTGGCTGTGAATCCCAGAGACAGAGGTAGCAATGACTTTAAGCCTAACTTTTTAGTTAAAAAATATTGCCTCCTCCAAAATTATAGGGCCAAATTTAATAAAAAATTAGCAAATTTGTTTTGGGTGTTTTTTTCATCACTGAGCATCGTGCTATTCAATAAACAGAACAACGTGTGCAATTTTGCAATTTTTTGTGCACATAGGGCCATATTTATCAAGGGCTAGCGCCAGGTAGTGTCTGACGAGCGCCAGGTACCGCCAGCTAACGGCGGCTACCGACTCAAGTACGCCCGGCGGCGGTCACAATGACGCATTTATCACGCTAAATGAGGCTAGCGCCGGCGAGAGCGACAGCTAGCGCGGGATTCATCATGTAGCCGACTGCAACGAACAGCGCCGCTGCTAATCCCATCACAGCGCCAGGTATGACCTGTCGCTCCCTGGCGTTGTCCAATGCATTTCAATGGAGCCATCTTAAATTAATCATAATTAATTGCTATTAATGTATTTTTATTTTTTTTTTATGTCAAAAATTCTGTGACCACTTCTGCAATGTTAGCATTTTTTTTTAAGGTAAAAAAAAAAAAAAAAAAATTTGTGCAGAATTGATATTACAGGTCTGATATTAATGTATTCATATTACAAAATGATTAGAAAAACTTGTATAATTTTACAATCCAAAAATATGGTTGTTTGGGGGTTAAAAACTATTTTACACCCATCGCCGCCAGCGCTCTGGGGTTTAAACAAGGAATTCACAGCGCGAAAAAATTCGGAGCGTGATTTGTTAATGAATCTGCAGCAAGCCGTTCGCTCTGGCCATTCGTTGTCAGGCGCACCCATACAACGCTGAACCTGTGAAACAGCGACCCCTAAGCCCGTATTCAACATTACCGCACACCGACTGAGTCGCTGTCAACAAGCAAACCCCGGCCAAGCACAGCGAATACTAGCTGGCGCTGTGAAAATCACGCTACTGGCGCTCATCTGTCGCTACCTGGCGCTATTAATGAATCGGCCTCCCCGTGTCCAAACATAGAACACAAAAAGTTTAACTGAATTGAAAAAACGCATAACATGCACGTGCAATCCATATGACATGCTCATATTCATAATGGGGTGTAAATAAGATTGTTTTCCTCTCACTTTTCACAGTAAAGTGTTATGTTAGACTGATTCTTCTAGTACAGGAGCTATCCTCTGTTTTGGCATACTATCAGTGGCCATTTTGGAGACAGCCGCGCTAACTTTACCTGGTTTAAAAGTGCCCATTACTGTGAGCCAAAATGATGTCTTCAGGGATCTGAGCTTATCTGTTTTTATTCATTTCTTTTTGTTTGTAACTCTGTGTTTTAGAAGAAACAATTTTCTCTAGCAGAAATATTTTTACCTTTGCAACCGTACACAAACTGGTATGTTTGGTGTAAGGAACAGAGACTTCCTGACACTGATCACCTAAATCATCTGAGGCTGGGATGATGCTTCACATTCCTGAGCTCACAGGTTTAACCCCTCCTGCTCTAATTCAGTCTCTTCGGGTAAAAAAAAGGTCACAATCTTTTGTTCCAATAGCTAAAGGGTTACTGTCAGCGTTCTCACCCAGGGAGAGGTGTCTCTCATTACTGCTGCTTGATGTTTCTTCTTTGTAGGGGAGGGGGGTGGGGGGAGCTCATCCTTGTCAGTAGGGATTTGTAGGCAGAAGCTATACTATGGGTTTACTCAAGGTCAGAAAAAAAACAATAAGCCAAAAACAAAATTGATGGTGGATGTCACAGGACATTAATCAGTAAGGCTTTTACAGAATTTAATACAAAAAAAAGGCCAAATTTGAATAATTTCCAAATGTTTAAAATGTTGTGTTTCTCAATTGAAAAATGATGTACCTAACCAATACTAATGGACCATTGTGGGGTCAATGGATTGTTTTAAAAATTAATTATTAAAAGAAAATAAAGCTCCATCTCATTGTGTGTTGAGTTAAAATGTCACCAAAGGTCAAGTTGTCAAGTTGGATAATTTGTGCATTGTCCAAAGAAACGTCAGTAATCCATGCTGGACACTTTTCCATGGCTTAATGTGTACTTAACACATGTAGGTTTCTCCCCACCTAAAAAGAAATTTGTGTGGTGTGTGGTCACATCCTCCTAACCTCATTTTGGTTTTAATCTTCTGTTGTGTATTTGTGTAAGCTTTAATTTAATGTGCAATACCTGTGGGATACTGGTCCCACCTGAAAATATTTTGGCGTTGTGTGATGATTACATTTTCTCTAAGAATATCTAGCAAATGCTTGACTGTTATGCTCTTGGTTTCCAAGGGCCTGTAACAGAATGATACCTAGGGGGTTATTTAAGAAACGCTAACGTCACGTACTACCACGTAACGCCAGGTGAACGCTGGGCGCTGTATGTGACAACCACATATATGAAAGTCAATCTGGTGAGTTCCTCTAATAGTGTCATGTAGCGTCACATGTATCACTAGCGGTGGCTCAGTGTAAAGCGCCGGCGCTGTATGTTCAGCAGCGCAATGTAGCAACTGTCGCTCAGCAGCATTATCCCATATATTTCAATGGTGTTATTTTTGCTTGTGTATAAATAGCATTTTAATTAATTATTTTTCCCATTTTTAGGATCAAATGATTGTGTGACCTCTCCTTCCCAGCAACCAAACACTTATATTGTCATATTTTTATATTTTTATGCAGAATTGTATGTACAGGTCTGCCATTGTTACAGTGTTAAAACAATGATTTCGCTCTGGTGCTGGTGTATATGTGTTGAGAAACAGACTTTTTTCATATAGCGTCCGGTGCTCAATGCTAGAACGCCTGGTTTAAGATCGCCGACGCTGGTTTTGTGTTTGATTTTCTTAAATATGGGCTTCAGCACCACCAGCTGGCGCTACCTATCGTTCGCTGCAGCGTTGTCCTGTTGCTATATGTGGCATTGCTCCGGCCGGCTTTTCTTCGGGGCGCTACATATGCATTGATTGAGGGAGAGCACTTCTACAGCGCTCTCCAGACTTTACATTTGCCAATGCTGAACAGGATACTACAGCGTCACTTGTTCGGCCGCTATGCTAGGTTATAGCGCCAGACACCCGCTTGCAGCGTTCACTAGAGGACGCTCTAAGCGCCGCTACATAGACGCTCAGATGGCAATACATGCGCTAGTCTTAATTCACCCTTCTGGTATCACATACTGATAACATACATTGGTTTTTATTGTAATATATTTTCAGAAAAGGAGTTAAAAATGCAACGATCTGTCTCCGCTCTTAATAAGTATGACTTACAAAAAGTCCCAATGCGCTCTCATCGGCAGCGACCGTTACTTCTTTGACTTTTATCAATCAAGTCCAGCAAGACATCTAGTTATTTCTAGATACATTAGATTTTGGAGCTGTCAAATAATTCAGATATCTTGGGGATTCATATAAAACACACACATTAAAATGCAACTCACAAAAATATATATTTTAGCTTTGGAAAAGGGGGATATTTATAGAACCATTTTACTGCTATTTGATGCATTTTGCCTCCTTTCCTGTCTGCAGTTGGCTGCAAAGAAAAGGGATGGTCAAGGTGCCTAAGCAATGGTTATTATTATGGAGACCACAGTTGGAATCTGGTTTTAAATAGCCTTAAATTTCAGCTTAGTAAAAATATGTAACTTAAATGACTTTTAATTTTGACCTTTTAGATCGTTTAACTTGCCATACAGTGTTTTGCTTGGACTTAGCAACTTGCTGATGAAAGTCTGGAAAATGATACATTTCTGTCAAAAATGATGTTTGGGTGGTAATAATATTACACTCAATTATTACTAAACAGAAATTCATGATGTCACTGGCTGAACCACAACTAAAAGTATATTTCACCAAACATGCCTGCTCAACAGTTTGTTTTTCCCCACAGTTCATGCCAAACATCACGTACTGTATGAAGGTTCATGGCAGTACTGTAAAATGATGTACAATATATAACAGATGTCAGGGCTAGAGCTGAGCATGATCCATCGTGCAAAGTCATTAATGACCACAAATAAAATTACATTCAAGAAGAGCTGACACTAATATTGTCAATGGATCACAATCACTCTATAAGCCTTGGAAATAGTAGGCAATTCCTAAATGCACAACAGTTCTTCAAACTTTATATTTATAGGACAACTTTATATTTAACAATATAACAACATATTCTCTCTAATTCGTCAATTAGAATTAAATTGGAATTTGTCCTTTTTTAATCTCTTATTATTGTAGCTACGTCCCACCCCCCCTAGAATCAACAATTGGCAGGTGACATGATCTTGCTGAAAGTTCTGGAGATGCACTAATTCCAGTAGAGCCTCAATTTGAGGACACATTCAGCTCATTAAAGAGAACATCTGGCTGTGGAATAGCTCTTACTAGAACCCCCCCCCCCATAATAATTCTATAGTAATTGTAAAAGTGTTGGCCAAGTGGGTTGGTGGCATACAGGCAGGGGGGGGGGGACTGGTCATATAGAGGGACAGTGGAATAGCTGATGAGCTGGTGGGCTCTGGTGTTGACTTTAGTAATCTTGCACCCACCTCATCTTACTGGCACCTGTGTCTCCCCCCAAGCCCAATCCTCTTGTAGCCCCCAATTAAGACCTCCCAGCCCATATTCTGCAATGCCTTAGAATCATGACTGGGCAGGTCTTGCCCATCTCTGCCACATGTTCTGACCCTACAATACTAAAGCTTCAATACCAATGTTTTAAGGGTGACCATATCCACCCCTGCTTATAATCTGTCCCTCGTAGGGAGTCCAGGACACTGTAAAATCTCATGATGATTATAGTTTATTCATTGTTCTGTATATAAACTTGTTTCTTGTATAACTGCTGTGTTGTTGTGTACAATGGCAACTGATGTTAAAAAAAAATATCTGGTTGATTTTTGGCTCCAGTCTGCCCCTGCATACAGGGTAAATATACGTAAATATATAAGTAATATAAGTAAAACTTTTTTAGTAAGTGAAACCATATGTATACTACTTTTAACCCTACACGTGCTTTTCAAAACTTTCAGAAGCTAACATTTGCTCTTTAACTTTATATTAAAACAGAAAGTATTTACAAAGCACTTACAGGCCAAGAACAATAGGCTCTAGCTATTATTCTTAGTGGGTAGATGGAATCATGCAAATTATCTCTTTTTGACTCTATGTTATCCCAAGCACCCGGAAGACCACTGAGTTTGCATTGCTTGAGTGTGGTGTATAATATTTACACAGCCATCACTTCCTTCTTGGGAACATATATTTTTCAGGGCTTGTGGCTCTTATCAGCCCAAGGGTAGAAGTAATAGCTATATGGGATTGGGACTTGAGAACACTTTTTGGTCTCTTTTAGCCTAAGGGGAGGCCGATTCATTAATAGCGCCAGGTAGCGACAGATGAGCGCCAGTAGCGTGATTTTCACAGCGCCAGCTAGTATTCGCTGTGCTTGTCGGTGTGCGGTAATGTTGAATACGGGGTTAGGGGTCGCTGTTTCACAGGTTCCGCGTTGTATGGGTGCGCCTGACAGCGAATGGCCAGAGCGAACGGCTTGCTGCAGATTCATTAACAAATCACGCTCAAAAATTTCTCGCGCTGTGAATTCTTTGTTTAAACCCCAGAGCGCTGGCGGCGATGTGTGTAAAGTAGTTTTTAACCCCCAAACAACCTTTTTTTTTATATGTAAAAATTATACAAGTTTTTCTAAACATTTTGTAATATGACTACATGAATATCAGATCTGTAATATCAATTCTGCACAATTTTTTTTTTTTTTTTTTTTTTTTACTTAAAAAAAAATCCTAACATTGCAGAAGTGGTCACAGAATTTTTGACATTAAAAAAAAAAAAAAAAAAAAAAAAACATTAATAGCAATTAATTATGATTATTTAAAGATTGCTCCATTGAAATGCATTGGACCACGCCAGGGAGCGCCAGGTCATACCTGTCGCTGTGATGGGATTAGCAGCAGCGCTGTTCGTTGCAGTCGGCTACATGATGAATCCCGCGCTAGCTGACGCTCTCGCCGGCGCTAGCCTCATTTAGCGTGATAAATGCGTCATTGTGACCGCCGCCGGGCGTACTTGAGTCGGTAGCCGCCGTTAGCTGGCGGTACCTGGCGCTCGTCAGACACTACCTGGCGCTAGCCCTTGATAAATAAGGCCGTAAGTGTTTTTGATGCAAAGAAAGTTATTCAGCAACAGGCGTAATCCTAAAAAAACGTGCGTTTATTCAGCATAAATTAAATCTATAATTACTGTGTTGTGCGCCACAAGAGACAAGAATATCACCTTTATTAGCACAGTGTGGCTGAATAGAAATTGTTCAAGTGATCTCAGAAAATGTTAGGCTGAAAATACTTGTTCATTAAAATGCATATTGCCAGTTCCTGATATCGCAAATACATATTGTCATGAGGGTCTGGCACAATTGTGCTTATATCACTTCACTCTAACCTGTTTTATACAAGGGGAGAAAGTCCATATTTAAATAAAATTGAACATGTTTGGAGAGATCTTAAAATTGCTGATGTTCTAGTTAATAAGCTTGTTGGTGGTTATAGGAAGCAATTGATTTCAGTTATTTTTTCCTACGGATTTGCAACCAAATATTAAAGCAGAACAAATCCCAGGATTTGACTTTCCTGGGTTTTGTTCTGTTCCCCGGGGTAATGCTCTGACATGTGAAAGTTTAGTGCTCACCTTGCTTCAGTGGCATATGCGTGGGCGCTTAGCCAATGAGAGTGGTTTGCTTTGTTTATGTGTTTTGGCAAATGGCTCTCATTGACTTGAATAGGGAGGGTGCGCTGCCGCATCCCATGTATCTCTGGCCTTGTGCGTGCTCCCATGCACATGATGCTGGGGATGCAGGGGATGTGAAAATGAGCACTCTCCATAGTAAATAATGAGAGCCACCTGCCAAATTAGATAGGCACTGTGTGCAGCTCTTGTTGCGCCATTGGACTGGAGAAATGTAAAAGAATACAGGGACCCTTGGGGGTTTCACACAGTGGGGCACCCCGATTCAGGATGCTCTGGGGGAAAGCCCTGAAATCCTTAAGATCTCAGGCCAGTCCCTGCTGGATTTTGTTCCGCTTTAAGTTGAGGGTGCCATTACATTTGTCCAGCCCATTTTTGGAATTTTGCGTTAAATTATACCTTTTTATACCTTCTGGTATTGATCCAATACACAAAAAGAAAAATACATATGTATAACAAAACATGTTTAATAACATTAACTTCCTAAGAGACATTTTCTGGAAACATTTTAGGGGTACTAACACTTACGGCCATGACTATATATATGTTATCATTATGATTTATATTATTCCTATTATGGCTTTGTGTATATAACAATTATTTAAAGCATTAGAAGTGTGTTCAAAGTATAATATTCTCACATGTTTAACATTTACAGGCACTAACAGCTGCTGTATGGCTGGGCATAAGTGAAGGTGACCAATATGTGCACATTGGAAATCACATTCTCTTGTGAGTTGTTGAAGTTTTTCTCTTCTATAATGCAGAAAAGAGGGGAATTATGCTGCTGGTAAACTGTGTGTCATCTCATATATATTTAAACATACATCTTCCAAGGAAATGATGGTTTAAAGAAAATGCTTTCTGCAAAAAGAAAGAAAAAATATCCACACTTTGCCCTTGTAGAACTGGTGGCGATATTAAAAATTCCACATTGTCAGGTCGCATTTTATCAACACGTATTTTACATTTACACTGTACAGAAACAACTATAAAACCAGATTCTAATACCAAATATAACAGATTAAATATCACCTTTTTTGTAAATGATATTAGCACATTGTGGCTGGCCAAAATTGTTCAAACAATCTCGGAAAATGGTAAGCTTGAAATAATTGTTCACTAACGGGGTTATTTAAGAAGGGGTAGCGCCAGGTAGTGCTTCGTAGCGGCAGGCAGCATCTGGTCAACGCGGGGTGCTGTACGCAAAACCACATTTATGAAAGCGAGAGACTTTAACAGCGCCATGTAGCGTCCGATCTATTATTACAGGCAACTCAGCGAATAGCGCTGGCGTTCTAGCTTCAGAGCCCCAGGTATTACCTTTCGCTCAGTGTCGCTCTCCCATACATTTCAATGGCCATTCATTTGCTTGTGTTTAAACAGCGTGTTTGACATTTTTCTTTAGTTTTTTTTTGCTCAAATTATTGACCTCTCCTGGCTGCAAACACGTTTACATTTTTTTTTTTTTTTTTTTTTTATGCAGAATTGTCATTACAGGTCTGGCACTAAAGTGTTAATGTCACAGTGATAAAACAATGTCATTTCATGTGTTTTCGCTTTGTTACTTGTGGATATGTGTTCAAAAGCAGACTTTATTCACACAGCGTCTGGCGCTCTATGCTATAGCGACCAGATTTAGAGCGCCGATGCTGTGTGTGTATGGTGTGTATGGTATGGAGCGCCGAGTGTCGGTCGCACTGAGCTGGCACTACCTTTCGCTCCCTGCAGCGCTGTACTGGTTGGTGTTAGAGCGCCCAATATACATCACATTCATCAATGCCGGCCAGGTTACTGAGGAGCAACTGAGGTGCTCTGTTACAGCGCCCGATACCCGCTTACAGCATCTACTAGCGGTCGCTCTAAGCACCGCTATACAGATGCTCATCTGCCGATACCTGGCGTTAGTAATGAATCAGCCTCCACAATGCATATTGCCAGTGCTTGATATCCCAAAACAAGATACATATTTTCGCTGATTGTCTGGCGCAATGTTAATATTTCCATATTTGGTATAGTTTGGCAAATGTTTATGTGGTAGATTGAGATGACAGCTAGTGCATAGATGAGTAGAGCAGTCAATAGGCTGAAAGCCCAGCAACAGGGCCAGGGCATGCTTTAGCCTGGTTTACCAATGCATCATCTTTGCTTATATCACTTCACTGTAACTTAATTTGTACAAGGAGAGAAAATATCTATCTACATCTATAACATTATCTGTGTACAATATGTATCATTCCGATTGTACATGGTATCAAGAGGTGAAAGAATTTTCAATTGACCTATGGATAAAAGGTGTGGAGGCTATAAAGTAAGAATGTGCCAAAACTAACAGTGTCAAACTTACAAGCAAGATTAAAAGCAGACACTACTTACGGTCTGGTTCTTTTGATCCTGCCCCTGCCGATTACTGTAGCTACACTCATGGATCATGTGGGGTCCAACTCTCTATTAGAGAGCTCCACATGTCCTTGGAGACAAGCACACATTAACATCACATGTAAAAATGGCGTCTGAAAGAAACTGCTGTAGGTGGTGCGGGTGGAGAGTAGTCATTGCTGTGGGTTCTGCTCTTAATCTTAGCTGTGTGCTTGGTAGACTTATTTTCTGCAGAATATATTATGCTAACTAGTAGATGGATATAATACCAGTTCTCTAAGTTAAATGTATCCAATATGCCGTACACAGACATGTTTCTGGAAAAACTTTCATTGCTACTGGTAAAAAAAGACCTTAGGTCCTCTCACATGTCCTACAGCTGGACATTTACAAATTGTAGTTAGAAGGAAGTCTAAAATTGGACAAGTGGTTTAGTGGGCGACATTCCCATGTGACCATGAATGACGGAAGGGATTTGCAAGGAAAGTGTACTTATATCTGGTTACTGATGATAAGGGGGAAGAAGTTATCCAAAGCTGTGCTCCACAATTGAGCTCACAAAGATTTTGTTTTGGTAAATGACTAACTGTAAAATTGTTCCTCTAATAACAACAAATTATATTAAAAGATGTTTTAGCTTTGCATTTAAACTCCAGATAGGTTTACAAGGCCAGACTACATTGCATAAGGCGGCTGAGCTGCCAAACATTTGTCAGTTTAAAAACAATAACTTGGTATGTCACGTAGACTGAAAAAAAAATGTCTGAAGAGTTTTCCTTGTAGACACCTAGCTTCAGCCCTCAGCCAGTCAACCTCCTCCCATTAAGACATGCAGCTCAGTGTTTGCTCAAGTGAAATTTATTTTAAATATACAAGCCAGCACAAATCTGAGGGAAACATGTATGACTAAAGAGAATAATTTATAGCCTTTGTTCCTCCACATGAAACAAAGTTATGGAGATCATGTGGTGCTACACATGAAATAAACAACTTCATGGACGACATCAAATGATTTAACCGCAAACATGAGAGAAGTATATACAACTAGAAAACAACCCGGCTGATTATTATTTTATCATTTGTCTTTTTTAAATTTGCCACAAGCTCATTTTTTTTATCCTGGACTGAGAATCCTGTTGATAAATAATCTGCTGTAGGCCACAGGAAAACGTCATGGTGCGGCCTAATTTAAAACAACTTTATTAATTTTTGGCTTATCAAATGAGCAAATGTGGAGCAAACAATTAAAATATTTATTCAGACTTGGATATGGTTTATGGAAAACATGAGGTGACCATTTGTTCTAGTATTTTGATTTGTTCGCTATGTACAGCAAACAAACTCCTATTGATCTTAAAACAATCAAGTATTGAAGCACTTAGCCGTCTCTGTGGTGCAATTACAGTTAACTGTTAAACTTTGACTAATCTAGCCAGGAAAGCAGCTGAAGCTGTTGGAATATTTGAAACAAGTCAGAACAGGTGTTAGCAACCGCCATGGCTCAATATCTAATAATGCCAAGTATAATCACAAGTGTCTGTCATTGCCATCTAGTAATGTCATGTATGTTATGATTACAATATCCAAAATTTAATCTATACTGTATAATAGTAATATATAGTACAGCACCTCTATAATACTTACTATTTCTGCAATTTATTATTTCATATTTAACCCAGTTTAAAATCTTTAAAGTTTAACATTCAAGAAAATTATTTTCTTGGGTGTTGTTGCTCGTTGGTGGGGCATCACAATTTGAGGTGCCCCACTTCTTGTATCCCCACGGATCACCCAAAAATGTACCTCTTCCTTGTTCCCACGTGGGGCACTCAGCCAATCAGCAACTCGCTTTCCATTCAGATTTCTTTTGCCTCATTGGCTCTGTGTTGCAAAGAAAAATGTGAATGAATCGAGCACAGATTATCCAGCATGATCACATGGCTGTCACCACTTGGACGGACCACGTGAACATGCTGTCATGCATGGGCGGTCGGCACAGAAGACGCGACTATGGCCCACTTGACCGCCTGGCGGCCAGTTGCTCCCACGAGGAGAAAGGTAGGATTTCTCCTGTTCTGCACTATTAATGCGTAGGGAGATATCTGAAATCAGGATGCTTCTCTGCACCCAGCACAACACCCATTTCGTGAAAAATGGGTGTTGTTCCCGGATTAAGTAGAAGGGCAATTTTGACCGTGTCAAAACACGGTCGAAAAGAATGATAATTAAGTAGTGGGTTTTGGATTTGATGGTTAGTAGATCATTTCAGTGAAGTTACTTGATTGGAAACCAGACTGGCATATATTTAGAGCCTTATTTAAGAAGCGCTAACACCACATAGTACCATGTAGTGTCATGTGAACACTGGGCGCAGTATTTGAAAACCATATATATGAAAGTCAAACTGGTGAGCGCCTCTAATAGCATCATGTAGCATCACATTTATCACTAGTGGTGGCTCAGTGTAAAGCATTGGTGCTTAGTTGCGTTTTCCCATACAATTCAATAGTCTATTATTTGTTTGTGTATAAATAGCATTTGGATCCACTTTTTCCCACTATTTTATCATATGATGATTGTTTTGGCTCTCCTGGCCAGGAATCAAACACTTATATTGTCATATTTTATTTTTGAATTCAGAATTGTATGTGCAGGTCTGCCATTGCAGTGTCAGTGTTACAGTGTTGAAACAATCTCATTCCATGTGTTTTCACTCTGGTGCTGGTGTATATGTGTTCAGAAACAGACATATTTTATATTGCATCCACCACTTGTCGCTAGAGCGCCCAGTTTTATAGCACTGACACTGGCTTTGTGCTTTTTTTTTCTAAATATGGGGTTCAGCGCTGAGCTACGGACGCACTTAACTGGCTCTACCTATCATTCGCTGCAGCGTTGTCCGTTTTTCTTGGGGCGCTACATGAAATAATCGCAGCATTGGTACACTCAGGCGCTGCATTGATTCAGGGAGAGCTCTTCTACAGCGCCCTCCAGACATCACATTTATCAATGCTGGATAGGATACTTCAGCGTCACTTGTCCAGCGCCAAAGCTATGTTATAGTGCCAGACACCATTTGCAGTGGACGCTCTAAGTATCGCTTCATAGACGCACAAATGGCAATATGTGGCGCTAGTCTTAAATCAGCCTCCATATAGGGAGTTGGGTGACAGACGGCGTACTAGTTCTGAGTGGAGAATTCAAGAAGCTTGGATGAGAAAGGGAACAGTAAGATAGGACAGTAACTGTGGATGGCAGAGGGGTCTAAAGATAGTTTAGTGTAGTTTTTACTTCAGACTGTGGCCATAAAATCTTGTGCTGTAGTATTGGAGAAATACCTGTTGATTATCCAGTAGGTGCATTTTAGGGATTGACTATGCCCTAACAGTCAGGTATTGGCTGTCAATGAATTAAACCAGATTCCTACCTACTATACAATGCATTATGTATTATATTGCTGAGGTCCTGCATTCTATTGGAAGTTCCTGTATAAAAACACACCGATGATGGAGAAAGGAAGCAGGGTCTAAAGTTTGCCCTAAAGAAACCAGCTTTACCTAGAATACAATGTTTTTTGTAACAACTTGCCCAATTCTGACAGTGTTCTGATTTGCGTTGTATCCATAAAGAAAGAAAGCATGTAGGCAAGTAATACATCTGTCAATATATTGCAGAGACGGCGCTAAGTTAAAATAATAAATTAGCAACAAACAATTATTCAATTACATAGCATGTCCACTCGCTGGAGTAAGTCAGTCACTCCGGCTTTAGTAAAAACGTAAAAATAGTATATAATAATCAATGTCTGTATATACACTCCGCGGCACGAATACAAGTGCTTTTAAGCCACCCAGTGCTTTTAAATCTTCTCTCTTTTATGCAATCACTCCGTCATACAGTACCACAAACTACGTACCAGATAACATAGAAGATAGGGCCTTTAGCGCTAGCAATCAGTTTAGTTCCTCTTTAATCGCTTAGGTTATTAGGAGAATTCAAGATAGAATCAATCCAAAAAAGTGTAATCCAAGTTTAATCCAGGTCTGCAGCACGTGACACAATTTCGGGATGCACCTTCCTCAGCTCAGCATTCCCTCCTTATGATCCTAGTTATATTAAAGAGCATCATAACATAACATAATAAAGAACATCATAGCAAGGTTTAATATTCTATATTTTATTTTTTTACTAGGTGGTGTGTTGGAAGTGATAGAGGTGATGTTGGAAGAGAGAGAAGGAAGCTATGCATGGGTTTTGGTAGGTAGACACTGTGCTTTCTGAACAGCCCAACAGTGTAATTCCAGAAAGCCTACAAGGCAGCCTACAGGGATTACTTGTCCAGGATTCAGGTATCCATTGTTATTGCCCTGCCACCTACTCACCCAACAAACCTAGACTACCTGCACTGTCAAGGGGCCTGGAGCAAGACCTGATGATGTATCAAGAACTTATGTGGAAGCAACACTCCTAAACAAAAATTATCCTGTGATAATAAATCAATATTTAAGAAACACTTATGCCACGTAGTGTCAGATAAACATCAGGTGAATGTCATGTCCCAGTTCAAAAGGTGTAGTTATCAAGTAAAAAATCCAGAGTGCCTCTGATAGTGCCAGGTAGTGTCCCATCTATAATCAGCGCTGGCGATGGGATGAGTACCGGCACTGAATTCCCTACAGTCCCAGATAAGACCAGACACCTTATCCCATACATTTCAATAGGCTGGGATGGTTATAGTTATTTGGCATTTTTGGGGGCTGGTTCATCTGCCATGGGATCCCTGGGCTGTTTGGAATTATTTTTGTATGCATTTTACCCACTTTTGTATTTTGGGGCATGCAAAACATGTGTCCTGTCTTTCAAGTGTCCCCAATGCAATTCCCAGTGTTTTTAAATTTTATGTGCTGCTATCACCCCTAAATCCCCATCACAGATATTACAACAGGCGCGTTATGCCTTGAATCCCATGTTATAGAGCGCCCGTGTGTGTAAATCTATCTGAATGCAGGCGCTCCCATTCCGCGCTAGGTATCGCTAGCGCATAGGCTTATAAAAGCTACACGTAGTGCACAGCGCCCACCTGGGAACGCTGCAGCTGGTAGCGCCGGCAGGCTGAATTCGGTGTTGTGCTGCCGAGCATCTCAGACCACACTATTCTTGATAAATAAGGCTTCCAGTGAACGATGAACGACAGATAGACAAAAAGAAACTGGTGAACTATCCTAAAATCACAATTTTATTGTTTTCTTTAATGTAATAAGATCAAATGGAGTCTTAATTGTTCTTCCCAACCCCAAATGCTCTGGTCTGATACCTCTTTAAACCTTAGAGATGCCCTAGAGAGGTGAGTGATTTTCTATATTTTGAGCAGGAGATGATGTTTCATGATTCTCACTTTAGACCAGTCCAAAAAAGGTTTTGTCAATTTGATAAAGGAGCTGGGAATCTATTGATGGCGGAAATCTGTTAATCTTTTTTACCCCTTACAAAGAGACCTCAGCTAAAAAATGCTCCAAAATACCTGTTTTAGCTTGCATCCAAACTCAGCATTGTAAAGCTCCTTCCTTTTAATTAGTAATAGCATAACGTTATAAAGGTATATGCAGGTCTTCAAATAATTAAACTACTGCAAACCTTAGTACAAATGGTATTAAACAATCAACAGTAAGTATTTCAGGCTGCTAAACTCATCACTACAACCCATCTGGGTGTCAATGAGGTATGCAATATCTTGAGCATTTGGATTGCAATAAAATAAATGTCAACACACTGGAATTTTTATATAACACTAGGGAAATACAGTAATTCCGCATGCTGGGCAAATGTAGCCTCTCCCTTTATTTTGGATACGTTTCAGCTACATCTGTAAACTGAAACAAGACCCCGAGGCCAACTCACGTAATGTATAAAGATATTAGCAGTGGACAGAAAGCCGAACAGGAAAAGAGATTGTTATGACTAAGAAATGTATATTCTTTTTAGATGGTCTAATACTAGAGTTGAGCCACCCTCACTGTAAAACCATCAAAACATTTCTTACTATATATTTTTATTGGACTTGTAAGACGTTATCTCTCTCTAATATTTTCGATGACTAGAGGCACTTTCTGGCCTTGCTATAAAAGCAAATACCTAAGCAGTTTCTCGGTGCCACTCAGCAGGACATACTGTATAAACAGGGATGATAGAAGACTAACCCATCTCTTCTACGATTATCTTGACAACAATGCTAAGTATTAACTTCAACTACTAATTTGCAAGAGTGGCTGGAAAAACTCTAATGCTAAAACTTGTCTTCATCCTAAAAAAATATTATTTTTCTAAGATCACTTTATAACTATGTAGGGTAATTTATAATAAACAAGTAATACATTTATAGTAAAAAGTATTATTAACTTCAATTATATTACATATTTTAAAAGAAAATTCTTTCCCTGCTTTCTGTTACACATGAAAAACATCCATAGGCTAAGTGAAAAATCAAAATGTAATTTAGCTTCTTTGTCAATGGTCATGCCAGTAGATTTCTCTCTAGTCAGGCCGCTTTCTGCTAAGAGCTTAGAGGTGGCATTCATTCTACACCCTGCCTACATCACAGTATGAGAGCAAGTTAATCTGGTTGGGGATGGGATTCAGAAATCAATTTACTCTTCTCCACAATAAGGGAATTCTCCTGTAGCTAACAAAATGGTTACAATACATATTTAAGCTGGGCAGCCATGTCACGTTGGGGCCCGATTTATCAAGCACTTCTGCTAGACAGTACCATGTCGGTGCAAATTAGAGTAGTGCAAAATTTTATTTATATTTTTTCTTCATACTAATGTAATGGAATGGAATAAACACATTTACTAAAACATTAGCAGTACAGCAACACGCAGAAAAAAACTATAAATCATATTTTGCTTTACTCTAATTTGCACAGATGTGGCACTGTCTAGCAGAAGTGCTTGATAAATCAGGCCCTTAGTCTAGTCTATACTTCTTGCTTAGTTCTTATGGATGTCAATGCCTGTACAATGGCAATCCTCTTTTTTCTTGCATGCATCCAGACAATGCATTGGTCGGGATTATCTTGTGACCAGTATGCTTAAGTGAAGAAGAGGGAATGTGCAAAGACTGACAATCTTTATTCCTCAGGTGCACAGTATTCCAAGCACTAAGCTGAAACTCACGAATGCTTATAGAGCTAAGCTTAAAACAGCACACATTCTAAGCAAAGGGCAAGGATCTGTGCTTGTGCAAATGATTGTTCATTTGTTTCTGGAGAACCAATGTGTGCATGAGCAGTTTCAAGTGTACATTTTAAAATAACTTGCACTAATTCCCACCCATTTATAAGAAGTGCTCTGGAGCCCAGAAAGTTCTGGTTTGTATTTTAGATTATCCTGCTTCCTTGTTTCAAGTAAGCCTTAAATTGTGATCCTGATATCCCATGTTTTGACCTTGGCTTTGGACTTCTGGATCTACACTTGGATGGACCTTTGGGATCTGACCTTGCACCACTGCTGCCTGCCACTTGACCTTGAACCTGTGCTACCAGCCATTTAACACCAATCTAAACATTGACTCTTGCTATCTAGTGGACTTACTGTCTCCCAGCTGCACCATCTCTGTTGCTTTGTCCAAGCCCTGTTTCCTTGTCTTGTATTGCAATGTAGAAGACCCAGGATGTTTCCACAGCTCAGTCTCCCCCCCCCCCTTGCGGAGAGCTCCAGTAAAAACTGGTACACCTCATAAATTCCTGGACCTAGTGAGTTTGGGACTTCCGTGGCTCTCCAGCCTGCAATACCTGGCAGCAACACTTTGCAATGCTTGTACAGAGACCAAAAAATTAGACTGCACTAATACAAATGCAATCAAAACATTAATGGGATGTGCTACAGGGGTGCAACCACACACGCATGGCCCTTGGGGTGGGGGGTCTGTAAGATTCACAGAACTTGCATAAGACACCCTGGCTGTGCTTCTCCCCTTTTTCCCTGTTGCTAGGCAACATTGAAGCCTAGACCAGCACACTCCCAAAGTGCATGCACACACCCCCAAAAGCCCATGCCCGCACTTCCAAAGTGCATGTGTGCACTCCCAAAATGCCCATACATGCTCTCCCAAAGTGCATGGACAAACTTCTAAAATGCATGTAAGCATCGGGCATGAAACTGAATCTGGGAAAGTTACATCCCTGGGGCAAAACAGAGCACCCAACATGTTAGAGGGATAAGGACAGACTAGGGATATGGGGAGGACCTGGATTGATATGCAAGAGAGGCTGCAGAGAATTCCCAGAGGATGGAGGAGGTAAAAGTGGGAAGGATGGGGCATTAAGAGAAGGAGGAGAGCACCCAGCATGTGGCGAGAAATAGGATGGGCTGGGATATTCAGAGAATTGTAAAGAACCCATGGGGGACTGCAGAGAGCACACAGAAGCTGGAGACAAACAATTAACAATTTCAGGTCGCGACTAGGGTTGCCACCTGGCCTGTATTTTTTTTTTTTTACTTTACTGGCCACTGGCCTAGTGGTGCCAGTATTTGTTATTTTACTGATAATTTTAATTGCGGGTATACTTTTCCCATCCTCAGTTATCAGTAAAAAAGCAAATACCAGCACCGCCAGGCCAGTGGCCAGTAAAGTAAGCAAATAGCTACCGACCAGGTGGCAACCTTAGTCGCGACCCTCAGACCTTCTCTCTTCCCCACTGTGCTTCTGCTGCCCTCCCCTTTTTCCATTTAATCAGGATCTCCCTGCACAACATCACAGGAGGCTGCGGATGAGCAGACAGACTGGCACTGAAGTGCGGGAGAGGGGTTACATGACCCCCGGACTTAGCCAGCTCCCCTACCCACTGTCAAATAGTTTCCTCTTCCGCCTCCCGACAAATCGTGATCTTAGCACTGCAGACCTTTTTTTGACCTCTAATGAGGGGCTTAAATGTCCCCAGGGAGCTTGATAAGACGCACATACCCCCCATTTGTGGGGAGTAAAAGTGTGTCTTATGGAGCAAAAAAAGTGGTATTTAGATTCTAAAATTGGTATGTTATTATCTGATCCATTATTAACTGCCCACAAACAATCTAGCTGGAGCTGTAGTGAACATGAAATATATTTTGTAATACAAATGTGCTGGGTGCGGAATCATGTAAGTCCTTCTAAACATGTGCTTCCCTTGCTTGGCCACTTCATTTGACAGCATTGTTTGATGTGCCAAGTCATTCCTAAATAACAACAACAGTTATCTATCCAAAATTGAGAAGGGGAGGCCGATTCATCAATAGCGCCAGGTAGCGACAGATGAGCGACTGAAGTATGGCGCTATGAGCGCCGCTAGCGTCAGCCGCGGGCGGTAGCGATTCGCTATAGCAGGCCTCCTCAGTCGCTACCTGGCGTTGTTGCGAACAACGCCTACATTGCTGAATATGATGTTGGCCCTCAGCTTTGTAGGCGCTGTCAGTCAGTGTGACCACGCTATTCTACACAGCGCCTGTTAGCTTTGCTGTGTCCTGGCCATCCAGTACCTTCTGAATAAAACACATTGCCACATTTGTTAAAAAATTAAAGAGTTTTTATTTTGTGTTGAAAAGGAAATTAAATTCAACCAGATATTAGAATATAAATGCAAAATAAAACATAATTAAACACATAGCCACAATTTTTTTTTTTTTTTTTTTTATTTGTTAAATAAAAAGGAAATACAATTAAACCACCAATGAGAAAGAAAATGAAAATAAAAACAGAACAGAGAAAGAAATGGAAAATAGAAAAAGAAAAACAGAAATGAGAAAGGAAAATAGAAAAAAGAAAAACATGAGAAAGGAAAATAGAAAAAGAAAAGAAAAACAGAAATGAGAAAGGAAAATAGAAAAAAGAAAAACAGAAATGAGAAAGGAAAATAGAAAAAGAAAAGAAAAACAGAAATGAGAAAGGAAAATATTAAAAAGAAAAACAGAAATGAGAAAGGAAATTAGAAAAAGAAAAGAAAAACAGACATGAGAAAGGAAAATAGAAAAAAGAAAAACAGAAATGAGAAAGGAAAATAGAAAAAGAAAAGAAAAACAGAAATGAGGAAGGAAAATAGAAAAAAGAAAAACAGAAATGAGAAAGGAAAATAGAAAAAGAAAAGAAAAACAGAAATGAGAAAGGAAAATAGAAAAAAGAAAAACAGAAATGAGAAAGGAAAATAGAAAAAGAAAAGAAAAACAGAAATGAGGAAGGAAAATAGAAAAAAGAAAAACAGAAATGAGAAAGGAAAATAGAAAAAGAAAAGAAAAACAGAAATGAGAAAGGAAAATAGAAAAAAGAAAAACAGAAATGAGAAAGGAAAATAGAAAAAGAAAAGAAAAACAGAAATGAGAAAGGAAAATATTAAAAAGAAAAACAGAAATGAGAAAGGAAATTAGAAAAAGAAAAGAAAAACAGACATGAGAAAGGAAAATAGAAAAAACAAAAACAGAAATGAGAAAGGAAAATAGAAAAAGAAAAGAAAAACAGAAATGAGGAAGGAAAATAGAAAAAAGAAAAACAGAAATGAGAAAGGAAAATAGAAAAAGAAAAGAAAAACAGAAATGAGAAAGGAAAATAGAAAAAAGAAAAACAGAAATGAGAAAGGAAAATAGAAAAAGAAAAGAAAAACAGAAATGAGGAAGGAAAATAGAAAAAAGAAAAACAGAAATGAGAAAGGAAAATAGAAAAAGAAAAGAAAAACAGAAATGAGAAAGGAAAATAGAAAAAAGAAAAACAGAAATGAGAAAGGAAAATAGAAAAAGAAATAAAAAACAGAACAGAGAAATAAAAGGAAAATGGAAAAGGGAAATAAAAACATAAATCAGCAAGAAAAATAAAATTACAATAGGAAGTAGAATGCCAAGGAAACGTTCACCAGAATTAAACACATAGCCACATGTATCTATATATAGTAGATTTTTTATTCAAATCTACATAAAATTAAAAATGAACACAAGAGAAATGGTAAAGTAAAATTCAAACAGAAAGGAAAAAGCAAAGTAAAGTAAAATAAAGTTGGGAAAGTCCTAAATATTGATCACGGTGCCCGTGTTTGTGCCTGAAAAAATAAGAAAAGTGCAGTTAGTATAGATCTTTAAAGTAGTATAGTTGTAGCAAATACAAAAATGCATTACTTGATAACCAACATTGGCGTCTTACACCCCCCCTTAGAGTGGTTTGGGTCATCTTAACACCCCCCTTAGAGTGGTTTGGGTCATCTTAACACCCCCCTTAGAGTGGTTTGGGTCATCTTCACACCCCCCTTAGAGTGGTTTTGGTCATCTTACACCCCCCTTAGAGTGGTTTTGGTCATCTTAACACCCCCCTTAGAGTGGTTTGGGTCATCTTAACACCCCCCTTAGAGTGGTTTGGGTCATCTTCACACCCCCCTTAGAGTGGTTTTGGTCATCTTACACCCCCCTTAGAGTGGTTTTGGTCATCTTAACACCCCCCTTAGAGTGGTTTGGGTCATCTTAACACCCCCCTTAGAGTGGTTTGGGTCATCTTACACCCCCCTTAGAGTGGTTTTGGTCATCTTACACCCCCCTTAGAGTGGATTTGGTCATCTTAACACCCCCCTTAGAGTGGTTTGGGTCATCTTCACACCCCCCTTAGAGTGGTTTGGGTCATCTTACACCCCCCTTAGAGTGGTTTTGGTCATCTTAACACCCCCCTTAGAGTGGTTTGGGTCATCTTACACCCCCCTTAGAGTGGTTTGGGTCATCTTAACACCCCCCTTAGAGTGGTTTGGGTCATCTTACACCCCCCTTAGAGTGGTTTTGGTCATCTTCACACCCCCCTTAGAGTGGTTTGGGTCATCTTCACACCCCCCTTAGAGTGGTTTGGGTCATCTTACACCCCCCTTAGAGTGGTTTTGGTCATCTTAACACCCCCCTTAGAGTGGTTTGGGTCATCTTACACCCCCCTTAGGGTGGTTTTGGTCATCTTAACACCCCCCTTAGAGTGGTTTGGGTCATCTTACACCCCCCTTAGAGTGGTTTTGGTCATCTTCACACCCCCCTTAGAGTGGTTTGGGTCATCTTACACCCCCCTTAGAGTGGTTTTGGTCATCTTAACACCCCCCTTAGAGTGGTTTGGGTCATCTTACACCCCCCTTAGAGTGGTTTGGGTCATCTTAACACCCCCCTTAGAGTGGTTTGGGTCATCTTACACCCCCCTTAGAGTGGTTTGGGTCATCTTAACACCCCCCTTAGAGTGGTTTGGGTCATCTTACACCCCCCTTAGAGTGGTTTTGGTCATCTTAACACCCCCCTTAGAGTGGTTTGGGTCATCTTACACCCCCCTTAGAGTGGTTTGGGTCATCTTAACACCCCCCTTAGAGTGGTTTGGGTCATCTTACACCCCCCTTAGAGTGGTTTTGGGCTCTTTTTGATGTTAGTTCTAATACATTTAGCCAGTAGTGCAGTACTTGCATTAGAGTGAAGGTTAGTTAGTTTACCGCAAAAAAAGAAGTGATCATCCTTTCCCTTAGCTCATCGCCAGTCTGGGTGTCCTCACTTCTTGCTGCGGGCATGTTGGGGATTTCTGGCACCAGTGCTGTCTCCTCGGGGGCTTGGATTCGGTGGGATATACAGATATTGTGTAACACACAGCAGGCAAGGATGATTTTGGAGACCTTCTGTGGGCTGTAGAGCATCTCTCCTCCTGGCCGTGCCAAACAGAGAAAGCGTGCTTTCAGCAGGCCGATGGTTCTTTCCACAATGCTTCTGGTCTTGCGATGCGCTGCATTGTAGCGTTCATGGGCAGAGGTCCGTGGGTTCCTGACCGGAGTCATGACCCACGTTCTCTGCCCATATCCCTTGTCCGCTGTAGAAAAAACACAAGGAGAGAGACAGCAATTAGTACTAGTACATGTTTTTTGGTGGTAGTTTGGTTAAAATTGGCTTACTAGGCCACATATTTGCAAAATACATTGACATGGTTAATTTATTACCCAGTAGCCAGCCAGCTGGCATTTCGTTGTTATCAAACTTCCGGCACAGGACTGTCCGCTGCAAGACGTAAGAATCGTGGCATGAGCCGGGGAACCCCGATCTCACCGCCCGCAGCCTCATGTCTGGGTCACAGACCACCATCACATTAATTGAATGGAATTGTTTCCGGTTTCTGTAGGACAGCTCCTGTGCACGGGGAGGGCGGAAAGGGATATGTGTACCATCAACGCACCCTAGCACATTCGGGATCCCTCCCATCAGATAGAAAGCATGTTTTATTTTGGCAACCTCTTCCTCATCCTCAGGAAACCTGATGTAAATTGGGATTAAATCACAAATTGCCAGAACTACCTGGATTAGTATGCGGCTCATAGTAGCCTGGCTTATCCCGCTGAGGAGGGCTGAGGTTGCCTGGAAGGTCCCTCGTGCCAAAATATTCAGAGTGGCACACAGGCGTACTATGCCTGGAATGGAATGAGTGCGTTTGGTGGATGGCTCGATTTTGGTCTTAATCTGATCATATAGGGACTGTAGTGCAGCACGATTCAGACGGAAGCGGCTCCTGATCTGCTCGTCACTTAAGTCCCATACTGAAAGGCGGATTGCAAAGGAGCGGGGTGCCCTAAGCCTCACAACACCCCGCTCCCTTTCCTCCTGCTCTTTCAGCATACACATACATCCATCCACCCAGACACCATACATCACCCTCTTATCCATCACACACACTAAAGATATATACAAAAACAAAAATAAACAAAAAAAACCACTAACACACAACACACACACAAACAATCACACTCCACACACACCCGCTACAATGCAGCTCACCACAAAACCAGAACTATAGTGGTCCAAACCACCAGCCTGCTGAAAACCAGCTTTCTAAGTTAGGCACAACCAAGAGGGGAGTTGCTGCACAGCCCACAAAAGGCCCCAAAATCAAGCCTCACTTGCTGTATGCTACACAATATTTGCAGATGCCACCAAAACCAAGCTCCTAAAGAAACAGCACTGATGTCAGAAATCACCCAACAAGCCACAGAGAGTGAGGACAGAAACCAGACAGAGGCTCAAATGAGCTAAGGGAAGCGAGCACAGCACCACACCACAGCCTTTGCCACAGTGTAAGAATAGCAGAAGCTAGAACATTCCTTCCTTTTATACTTCATTTTCAAAAGTGACAGGTCCGCTTTGCCGCCTTTTGCGTCGCTCTGCTATTTCCGGGCGCCAATTAGCCGACCCAGGTGTGCGTAAAACAGAGTGCGCACGCGCACGCTAGTAGCGCTACTAGCGTACTTGAGCCGTAACTTGCGTGCATTAACGGACATGGCCCAAAAATCAGGGGTGGACCAATGAAAGGGAAGCTGCTGTTTTTTTAAATAGCCGTTAGGCTAACCACATGTCACAAGGGTTTGAGATACATCAGTCCATTGTTGGATTTGGGTGTGTGTTGTTTGTTTAATGAGGTCTGTAATGAGTTAATTGGCTAACACACATGCTTCTGTCAGTGCAGTGGAGGTGTGCCTAGAAGGAACTGGGCTGTATGTGTGAATCAATTAAGTGGGCTGCTTTTGGATTGGCTGTTAGAGCACATAAAACCTGGCCAAGCCTAAGAGATTGCGATGCCATTCTGTAGTCTGCATGCGTGCTTGTTGGGTGTGTATTTGTGTGTGTGTGCAGCTACAGGATGGAGCCAAATTCAGGACATCTGCCGGCCACAGCAGGCCCGAGTAGGAGTTTGGTGGGTGCTGTGCGCAGACCTCCCTTACGGAAAAGGGCACAGCCTGAAGGTGGGGCAGCACCCCAGGCTAAGCGCCCAGGTGCCAAGAGGGAGCCTGAATTTAATTTGGCTGAGAATAATCATCTTGTGCGCCTTACACTTGCTAAATGGGAGCTGATATTTGGCTCCCAAAGCAAGTCCATAGGCAAACAAGAAAGAAGCAAACTGTGGGATGCCATTGGTGTGGAGCTTAGTAGCACAGCTCAACACCCACGTAGTGGCCCATCCTGCAGGAAACGCTTCTACACTTTGCGAGGGGCCCTTATGAAAAAGATGAATCACGATCTTGATGTGGACAGTGGGTTCATCCAGGCTCCAAAGAGTACCTACAGGCCGTATGAGGAGATGCTGAAGGCCAAAATACCACTGGCTCGGCTGCAGGGTGTGGATCCTGGGGATGACACCACCGGTTGGACTGAAGGTACATATTTTCTGGCTTTTATAATAACCTAATGTTAATGTATGTGATTTGCATTTTTACATTCTGACCAACTAACAGTAGGACCTGTGAAGTATTACATTAGAGCTCAAACATTTGTTACTTTTCTGTCTGTTGCTTTATGCATAGGTGCACATGCTGCTGTCCGGGATGTGCCTCAGGACACCCAAGCTCCTGCCCTTCCAGCAACCTCAAGGCTACCCCAGTCTGCCATTGAAGGTATTTACCCCTAATTTGGTTGCTGGTTGTTTTGTGAACAAATGGGTGTGGGAGCAGCTCAAACAATCAAGTTTTGCCCTGTTGAGTATTAATAATATGTGCCTGCGGCCTAATTGCACGCCCACTGTAACACTCACAGCAACTAACTAACAAGGCCCTAACATGTGTAGATATGTAGGACGCCAGAGATGTGTAGCCATATATCGGCATATCAATGTGGGAGCCACACTGGCCTTGATTAGTGAATATTAGTGAAAGAGCTGCTCACACACCTTAATGCATGTTGTATTTTGGCACGCACATTAACTATGGCTCAATGTTGGGTTTATTTTTGCCTAGCTCCCATGCCCTTGGCCCCAGCATCTCCTCCGGATCCCACCTACTCTTTGGATGTCGGTAAGTGCATGTGTTCACCTTGCTTGATCCACTTTTACTCAAGTGCATGTGTCTCATTCCTCTTTTTTCTTGGTAGGCCAAGTGACTGGTTCATCTTTGGACCCCACTTCCGATGTTGCCGGTCAACAGGACCCTGTTGGTGTGTAGAGCAATACATAATGTATCCTTTATGCTGTTTATGTTACACTGGTTCATTTTTGTTAGTCTACTAAGCTACAT
Organism: Gastrophryne carolinensis; assembly: GCA_027917425.1. Taxonomy (NCBI): domain Eukaryota; kingdom Metazoa; phylum Chordata; class Amphibia; order Anura; family Microhylidae; genus Gastrophryne; species Gastrophryne carolinensis. The sequence goes on from CM051237.1 coordinate 264,698,092, forward strand.
GTTTGCTTGGTAAACTTGAAGATGCCTCTTGGGAGTGCTGGTTGCCTCCCCAGGGTCAGTCTATTAGTTATTTGAGTGATAGCAATGTATTTTGGCGGACATCTTTTTAGCCAAACATTCCCCGTAGTAGTTTGCTGATTATTTAGAGACATTTCTTGTTTTTTTTAGTTGACCCGAATATCGGAAGTGGCTGTCCAGAAAGGGCCCCTCAAGTTCCGGCTGCCAGAGATGAGGGTAAGTGGTTTTGCCTTGCTCTAGTCTGTATTTTGGCTCTACTTTAGTGGCACTTGCTTCTGGCAACTTGTGTGTCCACATGTATTTTCAAGGTCCAAGCTCGAGTGAGGACCCCACTACAGACATCTGGGAGATTGCGGGTATGTTTAATTTAAGCAATGTTTCTGATGTGATTAGCATAAATTAGTGCGTCTTAGTCCTGTAACATACATGTTAACAATCTGAGTTTAACAGAGACCTTTGGTCTAGTGTGTATTTTGGCACTTTTTAGAGGTATGGCCTCGATAGCCTAACCAGGTTACATTAGAGTTTGGCCCACAGACCTACTAACCTGATTTTCCTGTTTAGCATATGCCAACTTGCCGGACATCTCGGATGTTGAATTGCCACTCTCTGGCAGCGAAACCTCGAGCCTACCTTTGCCGGAGGACACGCAGGTAACATGGCTGATGTAGACGACCTAGAACCACATTGGCATCTTCGTGGGTAGTGGAAGAAGCAACATGTCACATTTCCTTTCATTGTTGTTTTGGCAGGAGGCGGAACCAGAACCCCAAGCTGGGACCTCTTCCCAAGTCCCATGTGGCCAAGCTTCCGAGGCTCAGACAAGGGTAAGTTGTATAGTGACTGTTTATGGGAATTATTTTGAGGGGCATAACTGCATTGGTTCTGTTTGACTAAAATGTGGTTTACTATTTGTTTAGCCTCAAACCACAGCAAGAGGAGGTGTGGCACCAACCAGTGCCGATTTCTACGAGCTAGGGGTCCGGATGCTGGAGGACTACAGTCGCCAACAGCCGCGTGATGGAACTAATGAGCGCATTGCGGCGTTGGAAAATCAGGTGCTGATGTGTCAGCAACAAAATGAGGCCCTGCAGCGCCAGATGGACCAGTTACGCCAAAACCAACTCCAGAACCAGGAACTTGGTCGGCTGGCAAATGTAATTGAGCAATCTGTACAGCGCCAGGAAGAAGCAATACAGCGCCAGGCAGAATGTCTCCAGCGGCAGGACCAAACTTTGTTGTTGCTACAACAGCTCATACAACAGCAGTCTATATTTTTTACTGCACTGTTGTCCCCCAACACCGCCCCTAGCAATGACTCCCAACCTCCCCGGCCACCCAGCCAAGAATATTAATTTTGTATCTTTTTGGTTATGTAAATATATTTGCTTCACCCACCTCTAAATTGTGTGTTTCCTAAGACCTCGCTAATAACACAGTCAGGGATGAGTATCTGGATCTACATATGTCAATGTATTGGTCAATTTAGCCCACACATTGGAGACCATAGCTTACTATGGTTAACACCTGAAATGGCTCCAAAGGTATGGCTACATTGACCCACAAATGGTTTTGGAGACAGTTAAACTATGCTTAGCAATGCAACACACTGTAATGATGTGAATTCAAAAATTTTTATTCCAAACCATGGCCAACACGGCCAACCTTGGCCAACAACGGCCATCAAGAGCCCAGCCTTCCCCCCACCCTAACGACGCCGTCGGCGCCTCTTCCTGGCCAGCAGCATCAGCTTCAGGAGCCGGATCTCCCGCCACAGTCTGCGATGCTGGTTTTCACAAGCTGTAGAAATGTAGAAACAACAATTTATTAATAATTTGGCAGTGACCTCAACAGACACAGATGTAGCAATGTAATGTCAGTGTGTCCAATTAGGTGACACTCACATTAACATTGTTGACCACTGTGTGCTTATTGGTTAACATTATATGAGTACTATTGACTGGCAGGAATGTGAACAACACATCCCAAGCATACATTTTCGCTTAAAGTGTACCAACACCCACGGGTGATCGGCCCGGGAATCTATCAGATTCCCTGCCCCATCACCTCCCTCCCCGCGGGACATCCAAGATCGGGATGTCCCTGGGTGTGAAACCCCCCCCAAACCCCAAAATACCTACCTCAGTTTCTGTGTGGCAGTGCCGCTGGGCCCTCCCTGGTGCCCCTCTAGACGTGTGCGTGCCTGCGCCGGCCGTCTGTGAATTGCCGGCGCAGGCACGCGCCCGTAAAAAGGGGCGCGGGGGAGGCGGAGGAGGAGGCAATTTGCAATGGCTTGTACGTTTGTTGGAGTCAAAGTGAGTTCAGGGGGTTGTCACACAGCGGTGCCGATCAGGGGTGCCCCACCGTAGTGGAACAACACCCATGAAAGTCAAAATCCTGGTTGTTGTTCCAGTTTAACTCTTGGGAAGCAAAGAAGGTCTAATTCCCTGTGTGTCCATTTTTGTGTTTAGTAACAGCCAAACATCAGGGCCTAAGTCCGAACGAGTCCACGAGTTTACCCTATAATGTTACAGGTCCAGACCTAATCGGGCCCATTTGGTTGTGTCTAAGGCAAAAATAGTCTCTATGGGGCCTAATGAAGGATGTGAGCCAACAATCAAGCATGCAAACAGGCATGTTGGATTATTGTGCAAACACATTGAATCGAGATGTGTGTGAAATTAACACATAGGTAAATTTAAATTGGCTGCTGATGTGACTAGAAGACATAGGTTTCACAAGTCTTTAGGCATATGAAGTGGGATGTACTCACCATCGCAGCTGTGGCGGGGGCCCATGCTGCTGGCCGTCCCTGGAGCTGGGGTGGGGAGGAGGGTCTCTGGCTCCGTCTGCGTCGCAACATCTGTCAACATAAAGCAAAAGACAAAAACACAATTAGTGGGCAAATGACACATGACTATTTGACATCCATCTGGTTATTGAGTCTGAAAATGCAAAGGCTTGCATGGTTACATACAGGTTGACCTAAATTAGCATATTTCCTGGACCATGAGTTAATGTCAATTTGTAAGGCTTCACACATGTATCCCTAAAGAGAATGTGCAAATAACATAGACAGTGCTATTTAAAGGAATCTTTTGCAGTTGTTTGGCTAATGTTAATAGTGGCCCACATGTTGGAGCGGGAACAACTTAACCCAAGAAAAGAAATGCGAACACCCATCATGGTGTTGGCAGAAACATAGGGGTGGTTGACAGTTGGCTAGCACTGTAGTGGGGTTTGTGAGGTTAGGGTACCTTATCAAACCAGCTGTGACAATGGTCCAGGAAACATGTGTCTGTTACAAGTGGGCCTATACACAGGATTGCTGCTAATCTTGGTTTGGGTCCACTTTGGCCGAGCCACACAATTTGCATGAGCCAACTTACTCCGCGGCCGCTGCCTTCCACACATCACTCCTCGAGTGTGTGCGGACGCGCAGGCCATTTTGAAAAAGAGCGCAGGCGCACACACATCTACAGTGTCACACAGGAGGCTTGGACGGTGGCTTTGCCAACCCCCAAAGAGGTAAGGAGTTTTGTGGTTTTTTTGGGGTGGGGGGGGCCCTGGGTGAGGGATGTGATTGGTCCTGGAAGCTTCCAGAAACCGAGCACCATCAATGTTTTTGGGTACACTTGAATGAATGTAATAACATTGGGAATGTGATGGGTAACCAAAAACACTTACCATGACTATGCCCGTGGAGAATCCTACGCCAAAATGCCATGGAGGTGCCGCCTATATGATGCCCTGCAAATTAGAGAGGAATGGCAAGGGCTAAGGACACATTGCAAGATGAAACCTGTCACAGACTAACAATTAAAAAATGTACACTCACCAGGGGATGAAGCGCCACTTGAAGCCCAGGGAGGGCTCTGAGGAGGAGGCGGGGAGCCTCGGCTCCTCACACTCTGGTCGGAAGATCCACCAGGCAAAGGGCCACCCTCCTCCCTCTCACTCCCTGCTTGAGAGTGGCCCCTTGCCTGGTGAGATTCCTCACACTCAGAGTGTGAGGAGCTGAGGCTTGATCCAGCCAGCCCCCCAGCAGCACACTCCTCTGGGGCGTCATCCCCTTCCTCCCCTGGGTCCTCTAAATAGGACCCGCGGGAGGGACCCTCCCCCGATGACTCCCCCGAGTCCGCCTGCCTGGTTCGGGGGAGGAATCCCTTCCCACGTTTCCCCAGGGGAGGACGCTTATCTGTGTGGAGGGGGTGAAAGAAAAGAATTAATCTAAAGAGCACAAATGGACAGAGCTTAGCAGATGATTCTGCACAAAGGCGAAACATAACATAAGCTTTAACTTACCTGATGCGTAGGCATCATATAGGCGGTACACGCCTTCAGGGTCCCGGCGCTTGAAATCGGACCACTTTTGTTGTATAGAGCGGATGGTGAGCTCGGTCTGGAAGCGCCGGGACACTGTGGCCTTCACCTCCATGGCTATGCGTTTTTTGCCTCCACGGGCATAGTCATATTCGGCGAGGCAGAAGTCCTATGAAAAAAGAACAAACAAAATAACATAAATACATGACATCAGAAAACAGTCATAAACAGTTATACATAGACCACATCAAAGTGGACCCACACCCAGGATTATGACTATTCTGGGTTTGTGTGCACTTTGGTGGGCCACACCAATTGTGGGTGGTCCGCTGTCTGCAACCCCCTTGGAAGGCCACAAATACACCACTGAGGACACTCCCACGTCACTCCCCCAGCAAAACACAGGGCTCGGCGCCGCTGTGGCATGCGCATACAAGGCCGTTGGGACGTGCATACCAGCTCAGCTGGGTCTGCACGGCAAAGTAGGCATGTGGCGTTTGACTCTAACAGGGAGTGCGCCTGCACCCAAAATTACAATATGTCTGGCGCAGGGGTACACCCTGCTAGAGGTAAGCGCAATAGGCATCCGCAGCTAACGCATGCACAGATGGGACGGGACTGAGGTAATATTTAGGGCCCTCCAGGGGGGGCATCCCAGCAGGACATCCACAATGGGGATGCCCCACGGGGATTGCTCAAATGTGTTATTAAAAGCAAAATTTGTCATAACCAATCCCCCCTGTGTGTTCTGAAACTTTTAAGCTAAAAAGACAAACCAAAAAATACTCACTTTTACCACCTGGCCATTGACTCTACTATCCACCCGGGTGCGCTTGGCCTTAATAGGCCCAGGAGGGGAAGGGGTGGGAGGGGTGGTGCTTGAGGAAGGTGAGGTAGGTTGGGGAGGTGGGGGAGGGGTGGTGGGGTCTGAGGAGGAGCTGGGGAGGCGCATGACTCTCCTTCTGGGCATCATATTGGAAACGCTAAGGAGGAAACAGGAACCGGAAATGACCCAAGCGACATTGGGAAAAAATTTAAAAAAAAAAAACGCTCCGCGCACCAGCAACAAGCTATTCGCAGCTATGTGCAAGCTAAGTGGCGGAAAAACTAAAATGACGCTTGAAAACAAGCTAGGGGCATAAGCGCTAGACAGTTTTACCTTAAGGTGGCGTTGAAACGCAAAGGAGGATCCCGGAACCGGATATGACGCTAGCAACTGTGCTTCAAAATTCAAACACAAACATGCGCGCAACAGGGCCAAGCTAATATCAGCTATGTGCAAGCTAAGTGGCGGAAATACATTAAAATGACGCTGCCAAACAAGCTATTGGCATAAGCGCTAGACAGTTTTACCTTAAGGTGGCGTTGAAACGCAAAGGAGGATCCCGGAACCGGATATGACGCAAGCAACTGTGCTTCCAAATTCAAAAGCAAACATGCGCGCAACAGGGACAAGCTAATATCAGCTATGTACACGCTAAGTGGCGGAAATACATTAAAATGACGCAGCAAAACAAGCTAGGGCAAAAGGCGCCACGAATTATTAGCTTGATTTAGCAGGGGATTCTACATACTGTAATGCATAGGTCCTTCTAAAGCATACACCGTGGGCCTTACATATACAAATCTGATTCATTCAAAAAGTCATCACACAATCAAAGTAGACAACTACCTGAAAATGTGGCACACATGAGAATGCATAACGGGTTGTTATGAGCTGGTACGACTGAATGTTAATCCTGCAATATGTGGGCAGGCACGCTCACAACTACAGTGTATTCATTAACAACGACTGGGGTCGCTGGAAGTGAATTCCTTGCAAATGGCAGAAGGGCACATGTATGAACAGCACAGCGCCGCACAACGCAGCGCAGCGAGGCACAGCGACGCTCGCGCCGCCACATAGCGAATTAAAACAGCGACTGCACAAACACTGACCAACACGGTAGTCGCCGTTAGCTGCCGCTACCTGGCGCTCGTCAGACACTACCTGGCGCTATCGCTTGATGAATAAGGGCCTAAGTGTGTGAACATTGTAAGAAAGCAGGATGGTAATTAGTGTTAATGTTTTTATAACTGACATATTATCCAATTAGGGTTTCAAAATGAAAAAGCTAAATAAAACAGAAGGTATTAGTCATCATCAAGCATTTGCAAAGTGAGTACCGTATTTGTCGCCCTATAAGACGCACTTATTTTTCCCCAAAAGTGGGGGAAAAATGTCAGTGCGCCTTATCGGGCGAATGTACAAAAAAAAAAAAATTAAAAAAAAAAAAAAACTCACCCGTCCCCGGCGCTCCCGCGTTGTCTGGCACACTGCGAGAGGCCAGAGGAGCGGCGGGGGCTCTGTCCCGGCCCCGCCGCTGCGATCGCTGTCTTTTCAGGCAGCGATGACAGCGGCGGGGCCAGAGACAGAGCCCCTGCCGCTCCTCCATCTGCTGCCGGGCTCCGAGCACAGGCGAGCAGGAAGGTCGCGGCAGTGGGTGGGCGTGGCCTGCACCGGCGCAGGCCACGCCCACCCGCTGCCCGGACCGTCCTGCTCGCCTGTGCTCTGAGCCCGGCAGCAGATGGAGGAGCGGCAGGGGCTCTGTCTCTGGCCCCGCCGCTGTCATCGCTGCCTGAAAAGACAGCGATAACAGCGGCGGGGCCGGGACAGAGCCAGCTCGTGAATGGGGTGGGCGTGGCCTGCGTCGACGCTGCGGCGCAGGCCACGCCCACCCCATTCACGGAGCCGGCCGCTCAGCTCAGCGGTGTCAGCGGACAGGTGAGTTTAAGTTTTTTTTTTTTTTTTTACTATGGCGCCTGTCTATACTAACGGGGGAGGGGGGTGGGAATGGGGGGAGAGGGGCCACACTGCCTATGGGAATGGGGGGATGGGAATGCCACACAGCCTTTGGGAATGGGGGGAGGGGTGTGCCATACAGCCTATGGGAATGGGGGGATGGGGATGCCACAAAGCCTTTGGGAATGGGGGGATGGGGATGCCACACAGCCTATGGGAATGGGGGGATGGGTATGCCACACAGCCTTTGGGAATGGGGGGATGGGGATGCCACAGCCTATGGGAATGGGGGGATGGGGATGCCACACAGCCTATGGGAATGGGGGGATGGGTATGCCATACAGCCTATGGGAATGGGGGGATGGGGATGCCACAAAGCCTTTGGGAATGGGGGGATGGGGATGCCACACAGCCTATGGGAATGGGGGGATGGGTATGCCACACAGCCTTTGGGAATGGGGGGATGGGGATGCCACAGCCTATGGGAATGGGGGGATGGGTATGCCACACAGCCTTTGGGAATGGGGGGATGGGGATGCCACACAGCCTATGGGAATGGGGGGATGGGGATGCCACACAGCCTATGGGAATGGGGGATGCCACACAGCCTTTGGGAATAGGGGGAGGGGTGTGCCACACAGCCTATGGGAATGGGGGGAGGGGTATGCCACACAGCCTATGGGAATGGGGGGAGGGGGATGTCACACAGCCTATGGGAATGGGTGGAGGGGGATGCCACACAGCCTTTGGGAATGGGGGGAGGGGTATGCCACACAGCCTATGGGAATGGGGGGAGGGGGATGTCACACAGCCTATGGGAATGGGGGATGCCACACAGCCTATGGGAATGGGGGGAGGGGGATGCCACACAGCCTATGGGAATAGGGAGAGGGGGATGCCACACAGCCCATGCTAATGGGGAGAGGGGGATGCCACGCAGCCCATGCTAATGGGGGGAGGGGGATGCCACACAGCCCATGCTAATGGGGGGAGGGGGATGCCACACTGCCTATGGGAATGGGGAGAGAGGGATGCCACACAGCCTATACTAATGGGGGGAGAGGGGGATGCCACACAGCCAATGGGTATATGGGGAATGGGAGGGGGGATGCCACACTGGATATACGGGGAATGGGATGGGGGCATGCTACACTGTCTATGGAATGGGGGCATCCCACACTGCCTATGGGAATTGGATAGGGGAATGCCACACTGTCTGTGATGGTGCGTTTTTGGTTAAAAATGTTTTTTTCTTATTTTCTTCCCCCAAATCCTAGGTGCGTCTTATGGGCCGGTGCGTCTTATAGGGCGAAAAATACGGTATATCATTGGGATTCAATTGTGTGCCTGCTGTCTGCTTTCAGGTGTTGCTAAGTGAAATGACAATAACCTTGCAAAATAGCTTTTTTAACTTGTGTTTATTTTTCTATGCCAAATAAAAAAAAAAACATAAGAATAAGCCTAATTCAAAAAGCATGATCTCATTAAATACAGCATGTTAAAAAAACACACAAATACTCTGTACGGGTAGAAGCTAGACATGAGTGAACTTTGTAAAAGTTTGATTCAAAATGTGGGTTCACCTGAACTGAATTTTTAACAAAATTGCTCAAAAAAAAAAAAAAAATAAGCTTACCTCAGTCCCAATTCTAGTGCCGGGCGGCATCCTCATCCCCTGGCCGGATGCAGATTCTTCAGTGGAAAAAGAGTGTGTGACTGCATGTGCACCCTAGGTGAGGCAGCGGCAAGGAGAGAGATTTTCTGCAACACTGCCTATAATGGGGGGGATTTGGAGGTATTCTGCCACACTGTCTATTATGAGGGGTTGGAGGGGATATTCTGCCACACTGCCTAAAATAGGGGGATTGGGGGGGGGGGGGATTTTGTCACAATGCCTATAATGGGGGGATATGGAGTGGGGATATTCTGCCACACTGTCTATAATGGGGGGATTTGGAGTGGGAAATTCTGCCACACTGCCTATAATGGGGGGATTGGGGGAATATTCAGCACATGGTCTGTTATGCGGTGATCGGGAAGATATTCTGCATGCTGCTTGTTATAGGGTGATTGGGGGGGGGCAGATAGCACACCATTTGTTTCAAAATATTATTATCTTTATTGTCCTCCTCTAAACCCTGCATCTTATTGTCAGGTACCATAATACAGAAAATGAACTAATATTTCAGTTGTATTCTTCTTTAAGCAAATACTAATGACCATGTACACATGACAGCAGCAAAAGTTTCCACAGGTTTTTAATGGTAAAGCCATAGATGGCTGGACTGTGATTCCCTGCAGTGCAAGTGCACTGACATGTACATTATACACATGCATCAGCTATGACATGGGAATATTCAGGCTCTCTCGCTGCATATTGTTTTCAGTACATGGAAGCTAAGTGCGGTGTGTTAAAAATTAAGGAATTCTCCATTTGATAGAAGCTATTTTTGTTTTAACACTATAATGGAAATAAAGAAAACATATGAGCTATATATATATATATATATATATATATATATATATATATATAATTTAATATATTGTTCCCTGACTGCATGCATGGAAGCATAGTGCTGTACCATAAATAGTACCATAAATATTAATGAGTGTTTCATTTAAGTAATGATTAAGTACAGGGTACATTGAATTTATGAAAACATATATTGCTCTTTGATAGAATTTTAATCTGTTAGTTTTTTTGATTAACCCTACATATTTGTCATAGTATAATAGAGCGCAGGAGGATACCTTGCCTTGACCTGCATTGAAACATTCATGCTTACCAGTCAGGTTGTGTTGCGTATGTGTAGAAAAGCCATATTAGAGGCCGATTCATTAATAGCGGCAGGTAGCGACAGTTGAGCGACTGTAGCGGCATTTTCAGAGCGCCCGCTAGTAGTCGCTGTGCTTGGCCGTTGTTCGGTAGTTGATAGCAACTCAGTCGGTTTGCCGTAATGTTGAATATTGGGTGAGGAGTCGCTATTTGACAGGTTCCGCGCTGTATGGGAGCGCATGATAGCGACTGGCCCTAGCGTTGCGTATGTGTAGAAAAGCCATATTAGAGGCCGATTCATTAATAGCGGCAGGTAGCGACAGTTGAGCGACTGTAGCGGCATTTTCAGAGCGCCCGCTAGTAGTCGCTGTGCTTGGCCGTTGTTCGGTAGTTGATAGCAACTCAGTCGGTTTGCCGTAATGTTGAATATTGGGTGAGGAGTCGCTATTTGACAGGTTCCGCGCTGTATGGGAGCGCATGATAGCGACTGGCCCTAGCGACTGTCTCCCACCATATTCATTAAAAAATCACGCTCAAAAAATTATCGCGCTGTAAAATGCATGTTTAAACCCCAGAGCACTGGCGGCGATGGGTTAAAAGTAGTTTTTTAACCCCAAAACAACCATAGTTTTTTAAATAATTTAGTAATATGAATACATTAATATCAGACCTGTAATATGAATTCTGTACAATTTACTTTTTTTTATTTTTTTTCCTTTAAAAAAATTATCTAAAATGGCAGAAGTGGTCACAGAATTTTTCACATTAAAAAAAAGAAAAAAATAATAATTAATTATTCATATTTAAAGATTGTTCCATTGAAATGCATTGGAGCGCGCCAGGTCATACCTGTCGCTGTTCAAGGTTGGACGCTGGCGCTGTAGGCTGAGGCTGGAATAATGATGAATGAGTCGCTATATGGCGCTATCTCAGTCGCTAAGCAGGATCGGCTTGATAAATGTGTGATTGTGGTGGGGAGCCGGCGTTCTCGTGGCGGGGCCCGTCATTACCGGCCGCTCACCAGTCGCTACCTGTCGCTATTCCTTCATAAATAAGGGCCTTAGTGTGTTATAGGGAAGGGACTTTCTGAGCATGCCAAGCACGACACTACAGAAATATTACTGGCAAATACTGGCAAATTCTAGATGAGAACAGAACAGGGCACAGACACTGAAAGTGTTACCTTAACAAAAAAACATAACTTTTAAACTTCACTTTTTTGAGTGTGGGGCTATTTGATATGAGGGACAGCAAGAGAAGGCCATTAAGACTATTGCAATTTCTCTGTGATTTTCTAACTAATGCAAGTGTACTTTAATCGACTTGAATCACAACTTCTTCATTCCAAAATTGCTGCAGGACTTTGAGGATTGCAGTGCAATTACAATCACCTGTGTGAAAGGGCTTGTTGGAATAACATGGGCAGTGATTTCATTGCAAGCCGATAGTTCTGCCTCATCACTCAGAGCAAAGGAACTTTACACAAGGAGGCCGATTCATTAATAGCGGCAGGTAGCGACAGTTGAGCGACTGTAGCAGTATTTTCACAGCGCCCGCTAGTAGTCGCTGTGCTTGGCCGTTGTTCGGTTGTTGATAGCGACTGAGTCGGTGTGCAGTAATGTTGAATACGGGGTGAGGAGTCGCTATTTGACAGGTTCCGCGATGTATGGGAGCGCATGATAGCGACTGGTCAGAGCGACCGGCTCCCACCATATTCATCAAAAAATCACGCTCCAAAAGTTCAAGCGCTGTGAAATGCATGTTTAAACCCCAGAGCGCTGGCGGCAATGTGTTAAAAGTAGTTTTTTAACCCCCAAACCACCATATTTTTGGAAACAAAAAAAAAAAAAATTATTTTTTAAGAATTTAGTAATATGAATACAATAATATCAGACCTGTAATATCAATTCTGCACAATTTTTTTTTTTTCACCTTAAAAAAATTATCTAACATGGCAGAAGTGGTCACAGAATTTTTCACATTGAAAAAAAAAAAAACATGAATAACAATTAATTATGAATATTTAAAGATTGTTCCATTGAAATGCATTGGAGAGCGCCAGGTAGCGAGAGGTCATACCTGTCGCTGTTCAAGGTCGCTCGCTGGCGCTGTGGGCTGGGGCTGGAATAATGATGAATGAGTGGCTATCTGGCGCTATCTCAGTCGGTAAGCAGGATCGGCTTGATAAATGTGTGATTGTGGTGGGGAGCCGGCGTTCTCGTGGCGGTGCCCGTCATTACCGATCGCTCACCAGTCGCTACCTGTCGCTATTCCTTCATAAATAAGGGTCAAGGTGATCTAAGCCCAGTGCCTGCTGCCTCATCTCCGCTGTATCCCCTCTTGACATGGCGGAGGAGGTAAGATCTCGCTGTGTTTCAGTGGATGAGGGCGAGGATGGCAGAGAGGCAGACAGACAGATGGCAGTTCAATTCTTTATTGATTAATTGCTGCTCACTAGGGGTTTGAATGGGAAAGGTAAATTTATTAATGATATGCATTTATTTTTATTACATAAACTTTATTCAGCTCAGTAGGGGGTTAGGGTTAATCATTCTATTTTAATCAATTCATTTTCTTTGTATATTGATCTAATGGTGGAAGGGAAGGAGACACAGTGAATAAAGATTTATTTTTAAATATGTTGTCTTATTTACTTGATTTTAACTGTATTCCTAATTCCTGGGGGGGATCCTGATTTGGAATGCCCCCACAGATAACCCCTGTCCAGGATTCCACTGCATGCCCTTTTTGTACCACATAATGTACTACATACATACCACAGGCAGATGGATCACTGCTCGGATGAGGGTTATGCAAATAGGGATACCCCTTAGTAATCATAGTATACAGACCAAAACTCATATTTGAATTTAGTACTACCTAAATATAATACTGGTCATTAAGGGATGGCAGGAAAGAAAGATGAATGGTTAATTCATTAAAGTGGACCAAAACCTACCCTGGAGTCCACGAGAATCCAGGGCAGGCATACTTGCTCCAGATTCAGGATGCCCCCTTGTGTCAAACCCCAAGGTTGCCCGAGAACTCACCTTCTTTCCCGGTCCAACAGAGCATGCACGAGCAGCAGTCGCTTCCCTGCTATCCCTTTAGCAGGGCAGGTGCCCACACCAGACATGCGTCGTAGGCTCATGGAAGGGTGAATGAGATCAGGCGACCTGGGGGGTTTCACACAGCGGGGCATCCCCGATTGGGGTGCCCGGGGGGCAAAGACCAAAACCCAGGATAGTTTTGGTCCACTTTAAATGTTAGCGCTGCATGCCACCAGCAGTGGATCATCAGGTTTCTGGGCACACAGAGCAGATGGAGCTGGCTCTACTCTGTGCTGAATTTAAGCTCCACAAGAACCCAAAAGAAGGTGAGTGGATAACCCCATCTCAGGCTTTCTGTACAATTACACACTGTTAGGAATATTCCCTTGGGAGCTTAGGCAGTTTGCCATGAGTCTATCTAGACTTTTGTTGTTATTGGTCCTAGCTGATTTTTTTCAGTTGAAATACATGGGCTGCTGTGTCCCCGTCCACCATCCACCCTGGAAATACACAAAATATGGCTAAAAACTCACCCTCTCTTTGACGGCAGTGCAGACTACCCATTGCACCCAATAGTGTTAGCTAGCCAGTCTTGTACAGCGAAACATATTTGCTGATTCCAGTCAGTGTGCCATGGGCGAATGGAGAGGTCTTGCTGTATTTCAGCTATTTCTGCTGGGTTTTCAAACTGATTTGAAACTGATGGCTTCCCATTTCAGTGTGCCTAAGGGTGGGTAATGCAGCAGCCTTGAGAGTTAAAACAGACTGATGGGTGGGCCGCATGATTTCCCATGGTGGGCCCAAGATGCTTCAGTCTCACACCAATACACGAACTGCGAATTTTGGGGAACACAGCTATGAAACCTAGCAGAGCACTATTCACTCATTTTTACACTCAAGCTATGTCTATCAAACACAAAGGAGGGGTGGCAACCACTTAGACTAAGCTGGGGGGTGCACATGAGCAGGGCAATTAGAGTGCACAAATCTTAAAGGAGTCACAGCGCTCAACACTGTTAGGTGGCAACCAGTCCTATAGTCTACCTCTAAGGCCTCGATTCACTTAGAGTTGAAAAAAATCCTCATGGTAGTAGAAAATTTACTTTATGAGAATAAAGCATGATAATGTCACTGTTGCTGAATCACTAGCTAGGCAGACAATGAAAGCCAATAGTATTTTTTACTCCTAAGAAAAGTAGAGAACTTTGTAGTCATTTTTACACTGTAGTAAAAAGTGCCATTGACTTTCTTTGTCTTTCTATCTTGTCTAACAGTAAAAATGTCATACATTTTTCTCAGTTAATTTTTTTTTTACTAAGATGAGAATTTTTTTCAAATTTTATTGAATCAAGGCCTAAATCTGGTAAAACCAGAGCTCTCGGTTGGCTCACATCTGTAGAAGTATGCTAAAGCTGCACCACCAAACACCAACATGCCTCTGTGTAGGTGCAGTCCTCCCCCAATTCAGCTTAAGACCCCCCCCCACACCTTCTGCTTGCACAGTATCAAAAGCTACAAAGGAGGGGAGGCAGCTGCTCAGACCAATTCATACAGGTGCACATGAGCAGGGCAATCAGAATACTAAAATCTTAAAGGGGCCACAGCACCCAACCCTGTTAGCCAGCAAATAATCTGTCTCTAAAACAGAGGTCCTGGCTGTCACACATCTGCAGAGGTATGCTGAAGCTGTGCCACCAAACGCCAAGGTGCCTCTGTGTAGGTGCAGTCTTAAATCTATGAGAGCCGCCATTGGGACATACAATGCAATTTATACATTTGGAGCAGCACACACGAGGTTGCCATATAACCATGAGTGCAGCACATGGGAATAAAGGGTCAAAAGCCTCCCCCATACAGCTCTAGACCCCCCCCCATCCCAAGTTCTCGCACAGATCAAACATAAGGGGACTGCAGGAGTGAATATGAACACAGAGCCTGTTTTTGACCGCACTTAAAACATATTTCCTTTTGTAAATGTTCAGATTTATCAAGAAGCTTCCTAGCCAGATTGAGATTCTTCTTTAGTGAGCTATTTAATGGTGTTTCATTGTGTACTTGTGTACTATTTCCTAAGAATTGAATATATATCTGTTTGTCCTCTTTTATTTTCATGAAATGCTCTATGTGATTTTGTAGTGTCCCATTATATTTTTTGTAACTTAATAATTTAATCATTTGTATCCACAGATAAATATAAATATGACAGTAAATATAAAAATGAAATATCTATGTGGAGCACAGGAAATTAAGATTTTCTTGAAATGTTGCTACTGTAATTCATTGTGTCATGATTTCCTTTTCATTTCCTCTTATTTACAATTTGAAATGGCTACATTATCTTTAAGGGTAATACATTTACAAAATGAATTGCTAGTGTTTATGAGCACATTTAGCTCAATACCAGTTTCTTGTGCAGTTTTATCATTAAAATTACAAAGTATGGAATTCATTTATTGACATACGTCAAAATATTCACACCACGTTAATGGCAACACCAATAATATTCCCCCCGTAAAGACCATATTTTTTGCCCTATAAGATGCAGTATTTTTTGCCAAAAGTGGGGAGAAATGTCAGTGCATCTTATTGGGCGAATGGAAAACAAAAAAGGATACTTACACGAGTCTCGCACCCGCTGTCCCTGCTCTGACACTAGCACCCAAGAGGCAGTGGCGGCACTGAAAATCAGAGTGGGGACAGACAGCGTCCCCGCTCTGGCTTTTGACGCTGCCACTGCCTTTCAGTTGTATGACACAAACACTCATGTGTCAGTGCGTGCTGGCCCGAGAGGCGGTGACGGGCTGGAAGCCAGGGTGGGGACAGCGTTCATGTAAGTAAACTTTTTTTTCTGGTGGGATGGGGGGAATTCCACACTGAATAAGAGGATGGGGGGAATACCACTCTGTCTATATAGGGAATGGGATGGAGGAATGCCACATTGCCTATGTAAATGGGAGGGGGAATGCCACACTACCTATGAGAATGGGATTGGAGAAATGTCACACTACCTATGGGGAATGGGAGTGGGAATTCCACACTGCCTATATGGGAATGAGATGGGGGAATGCCATATTGCTTATGGGAATTGGAGGGGGAATGCCACACTGCCTATGGGAATGAGATGGGGTCATGTCACATTGCCTATTGAAATGGGGGATGCCACATTGCCTATGGGAATGGGAGGTGGAATGCCACATTGCCTATGGGAATGAGAGAGGGAGTGCCACACTGCCTATGGGGAATGCCACACTGCCTATGGGGAATGGGAGGGGGAATGCCACATTGCCTATGGGATTTGGAGGGGGAATGCCACACTGCCTATGGGAATGAGATGGGGTATGCCACACTGTCTATGGGAATGGGAGGGGGAATGCCACACTGCCTGTGGGAAGGGGATAAATGCCACACTGCCTATGGGGAATGGGAGGGGGAATGCCACACTGCCTATAAAGAATGGGGGGGGGATGCCACACTGCCTGTGGGAAGGGGATAATTGCCACACTGCCTATGTGGAATGGGAGGGGGAAATGCCACACTGTCTATGGAGAATGGGAGGGGGGAATGCCACACTACCTGTAATATGGTGTTTAGCACAACATTTGGTTCAGAATATTTATCATTTTTTTCTTTCTCCAAATCCTAGGTGCATCCTTTGGGCAAGCGCCTCTTATAGGGGGAAATACGATATTCTGTATTCTTACTTTTATTTCTGTTCTGTAATAAGCTGAGCTTCACCACATTATGGTTTGCACACATATAGTCACCTAGTTAAAATGTCTACAAGTGCGTGCATACAACAGCAATAATAAAAGGAGCTCATCTGATTTCTGTTCCATTTGCCTCTCCTCCATTTCCAGCAGTACAGGGTAAAAGCTGCAGCAGGTCTCCAAAGTTTGTCCTTTTTTTCAATTTCATTCCTCCAGAATCACACAAAAAGTGGTCCTACAATTCCTATTAGGTTGGAGAGAAGGAGCACATACCACACAAAGATTATAATACAAAAATCACTATATATATTTACAAAAATGTGTACGCACAGATAAAAGGCACATAATTATATAGAGACAATGATACATGGTTTGCTAGATAGGCCTTGATGAAGCAAGCATATACCATATTCTGTAAAAAAGAGAGACTATACTGACTATACAGGTATAATTATAGTAGTCATAATGGAGTATATAGAAGGATGCTGTGTGGTCAGATGGTGCTGTATTTTGCTCCAGATGGTCTATCACAATAGATATATTAAGCTAGGTAGGGTTAAGGAGATATAGTTATCCAAGGTATCCAAGGGACATCCAGGTAACCAGTGCTATTTCAACATGGTATATTGATATGTGATCTGTTGTGAGCTGTTGTGAGAGGTGAAAGGGCATGGAAATGTATTCAATATATTTACGCTGAAAAATGTGTCAACCATTACTAAACCATAGACGTTTGCTGGCCCATGCCAGATTTTGGGAATCCATACCAGTATTTGGTGATTATGCTGGCTAGCCATAAGTACTTAGCGACCAAACTCAGCAGGACCCCACAGGAGAGTTGAGTCTTAAAAAGACTCAGGAAGCTGCAAGGAGTACAGCCTGAGGGGCTCAATTGCCAGTGGCTTGTGTATGGCTGGAGAGGCAGAGGAGCCTGAAAACAGTCTGGTGAGTCAAAAAACTAAGGAAGGTCCTCAGATGAATCATGAACTTTGTATTGTTTTATTTAGTATGCGGGGAGAGATCAATAAGTGGTATTGCCCAAAAGATGGGCTTTCTGCAAGTCATATGAGTTTGTTGTGCACAAGATGGATTCCAGATGCATTTGTGGCACCTTGGTTCTAGATCCATGCTAAATCCCTACCTCGGTCTCCTTGTACAGTATACAAATACAAGGAAACCAAGCATGATAGACGATTAAACAATCACAGTAAGGCATTAAGCAGTATGTTACCCAAAGAAGGTGCAGCAGTGTGATCACTTCTAATTTTTAAAGTCTAAAGAACTCCTGGACCTCCGAAGTTCCACTTCTTGAACTTCAGGCAATGTGGCTGCTCGGCTGCGTAGCCATCCAGACAGCTTAGCTGTAAACAGAGCCGAAGGGAGCCAAGTGGAATTGAGCGCGCTGATTGGCTGAGTGGCCCAATTGGTGCGCTCAGTTTCAGCCAGGCCTGCGCCATGGCAATGCTAGAAAATTGAGAGAAGGTGAGAGCCTTTATTTTGTTCCTCTTTAATACAGTGGGTGGACTTCATCTGATGGCACCATTTATTGACCATCCATTAATTACTGAAAGACTGAATCACTGTACCTCTGTCCTCGGTAGGTAAGAAGATGCCAGTGCTGGACGGAAAGCTGCGGGGAAACACCGGACTTGCACAGATGAGTGGTGGGGGGCAAAAGGTGAGTATAGACTGTTTTTGTTTTTTGCATGGACAATTTAAATTAAACTATGTTGTATCACTGTGTTAGATATTTACATTAAAGTTTTCAAGCTGTATCAACTAGAGGCCCGTTGGTGATTTGTGATGTGTAGGATTACCTTACCTTAACCAATGAGGGCTAGTGGAATTTGTTTGTGTATGGTTACTTATTTTCCAGTGAAACACCTTTTGCATGCTGTGTATTAGTGTATTACATGTGGTGCCGATGACTTTGGTATATTGCTGCCTAAATACACTTGAGTGTTGAAACACAAGAGAAAATTGTTATGCTAGATTATGCCATTTTTACAGTGTACTGTATGTCTGACTAGTGAAGGAAATTAGATTAGGTCTCTCTGTTTCTTGCACTTGATACAGTATTTCCACAGGTGTCCAAAATAGCCCCCTCTTACCCCAAATTCCTTTTAATACTTATGTGCCCTATAATTATTACTACTACTAATAATAATAACTAAGTATACTTAGATGTGCACTTTTCGCCCTACCCGTCTGCCTTTTACTCAGCCAGATTCTAAATGAAGAAATGAGGCTGGAATGAAGAATATTACTGGCATCCACAAGCTTTACAGGAAGCCCGGCAGATCGGCACATGCATCGTATTTGTTTTCCAATCTATAATGATAGGTAAACATGCCACCATTCTGTCTTGTAGAGTTCACATGGCCTGGTGGAACCATACTGCTTGCCAAGTTCTGAATTATTCTATAAATATACAACCTGACCTAGCTTATTCCAGAAAGGTGAAATCTAGGTCATAACAAAAAAGAAACAGCACTTTACTCAACCACATTCCTGTTGATACCTGTCTGGGCTAATTAGATCAGTGTTAAGTCATAAACAAGTATATATAGCATACCTTCCAACTTTTCAGAGGGACAATTGTTAAATGAAGCCATGCCCCCTTATTGATTGATGGATAGGAGGTAGAGTGTAACAGTTACATTGATGTAAACACTTTGAATAGACAAATGAATCACTTATTGATAAAGATCAGCATATTAAACGTCAAAGAAGGACAAAGAATAACAATGAGGGACAGGGGCACATGAACTCTAAATAAATCCATTAATATAAGTGTGCTTACCACCTTACTTACCATGTATTGTCCTGAGAGATTTTTGTATTAAATATGGTAACAGGTTACTGGACTGGCAAAGGAGCAAGTTTCTATCCATCCCTGTGTATACCAACATGTAAAAAGTTTAGTCCATACAAGCCATTATTAAGTTACTATAAATGTGTTTTCATGGATACAGTAGATGTAAATGCTGATTTCAGAAAATATGGCATAAAATATTGTTTATATACCGGACAGGTATCTGTTCGTCATCCATCATGGCAGGTAATAGAAGTAGTAGAGACTAACCTATTTATTGGTAAGTAATTACACACTAGGGTGACTATTGGTACACTCACATATATTATTACACTTACTGACCAACACTTACAGGAAACAGTGCTCATATGCATCCCTCCCAAGGGCAATACAGATTGCTGCACATACAAATTCATTTACCCTGCTGTAGTTAATTTTTAAAACAAAATAGTGTCCCATGTCCACCTGCAGCAAGAAAGTTTCCTGCCGCTGTGCATTGTGGGGTTATGTTACACACCACACACAAGAATAAAGTATTTTATTATTATTTTTATTTTCTACAGAAATCTAATGTTGCGCCCCACATCTGTTGCTGTTGTCACCAACCACTGCAGAGATCAGAGATCAGAGAATGCTGAAGGGGCAACCGGCTTCCACCAGTCTCTCCAGCTGTCAGTAACAGCTTGGCTCCCTACAGCAGGAAGGGGCTCCCAGTAGAAATGCTCCTCCTTGAGGCGGGGATTAGAGATGCTGGGAGCCCAGCCCGGCCATAGGATGCTGTGGAGACCAGCGTGGGACAACTTCAGAGTAGCGCATGACAGACCAGAAGCAACAAGAGAGCAGGTTACTCGGGATTTCAGAGGAAGTTTGGTTGGCATAAACCAGAAAGAATTTGGGTTCCTGACAAATCAAACTTTCCCTCAAATTCTGAGCAAACCGGTTCGCTCATCTCTAGCAATGACAGTACAGGTATGGCAGTATCCTGGCCTCTACATGGTTAATGCTCACCTGTCTGGCCCCTGTTTTCATAAAAATAGGGCTAGGCACTGGAGACTGCTTAGGACAAACTGAATCCTCCCCCCTCACAACCAGTAGGAGGGAGGAGGCTTTTGAAATATAGCTGGGCAATGAAGCTGTGTATGGCACAGCACAATCGAGCACCCTCTTCCATCCACTGTTGTTCAAACTCAATAAATATTATATAAATAAATATTATATTATATATATTTTCTATTGGTAATGGATATTCAAAGATCTTTCTGATTTCTTGCTTTCATGGCCCACATGATTGTTTACGGCCAATGGGCACCAGGCACACATGTGTGCTCCCCTCCCGTGAAGCTGCATGCCCACCAGAAGAAAGGCTGCAATTCCAAAGAATTTTGGAAGGGCCGTAGCCTGCTAATGTTGGGTAGATACCATCCCGGGAAGGAAGGCCCTAGGTGTTCATCATACTTGATGTACTTAGGGAGAAAGAGTGTCCAGTGTCAGGTGTCCCTACTCCTTTATCTGTCTAATTGTTAAGGGGGTGGGGGTCTGTGTAGGGACCCCCAGGGGTTGGAGTAGTTTCTTGGGACTGAGATTAATAGCACAATATATGCTTTGTGTTCATTCAATAAAAAGTTGTTTATTACTTCATAAACAAATCATTCCATGGCATCTAGCAAACATACAGCTCATTTGTCACATACCATGTAAAGATTTTTTTCACATATTTCATATGATACATGAATAAAGGGAAATACAGATAATAACTTTCTTATCTGATCTCTTCGATTGTATGGTTATCTGTTTTTCAGATTGTAGCAAGAATCTGTCGCTTAGTTTGTAGCAAGCGTTTCAACTTCAGTCATAGACAAAATTGTGCAGACGTTTCGCAATATAGCTTCCTCAGTGCACAGTCTAATAGATATAACATGGTCATTATTAGGGATGAGCGAACCGTTTCGGACGAACCAGAAATCGCTCCGAATTTCAGGAAAAATTTGATTTGGCACGAACCCGAATTTTTTTTTGGTTCGTGCCGATCGAATTTTCCCTGAAATAAAAATAAAAAAATGCCGGCATGGTGGGAGTGGGCAGGCCGGCTACGCTGTCAGCGGGCGGCGGAAGCATTTGTTTAAAAAAATCCTCTGATGACAGCTGAGAGCGGCGCCGGAGCGTGGAGGCCGGCGCCGCTCTCAGCTGCCATCAGAGGACGCGTCATCAGAGGGCGCGTCATCAGAGGGCGCCTGAGAGCGGCGCCGGCCTCCACGCTCCGACCATGCAGGTAAGTGTTTGCTTTTTAAACAAATGCCGGCATGGTGGGAGCGGGCAGGCCGGTTGCGCTGTCAGCGGGCCGGCCTGCCCGCTCCCAGCATGCCGGCATTTTTGCTTAAAAATTTTTTTTTTTCAGATGAGCGATTCGTGAAAGTTCGATTCGGGCGAACCCGAATTTCTTGGGGAAATTCGGCGAATCTCCCGAATCGAACTTTCAAGAAGTTCGCTCATCTCTAGTCATTATGTGAAATAAATGGTATACAATAATATTCAATTATTTAATTATATTATGATCAATACATAAAGGTTAATACCTTGGTATGATGAGCTGAGAAGGAGCGCTTGCTTCTCTAATTGTTAGGTCTGTATTGGTGGACAAAATAATTTTGTTTGTAGAAATAGTTTCTAAGTAAATAAAATAAAGGGTATATAAAAAAAAGCTTGGGCAGTTTAGAAAAAATTACCTTAGATAATGCTGGTGTAAAATAAGGTATGATTCAGGCGCATAAGGACTTTTGCAGGTGTCAGTCAATGCTGGCTGAGAAAAGAAATACCCAATGTGTAAAAAATATATAAGTGACCGTGTCATATAGCAGTAATATGGTAGTGGTGGGCAAGAATCCCCACTTACCTCCTGAGGTGCCAACAATCTGTTCCCTAGACTAGGGGCGGGTGGGGCCAGATCTGTCCGCTGATAGCTGCTGTCCGGTAAGTGCGCCGCTCTAGATGTTAATGGCGGTGCGCTTTTTCTAACCGGCTGCAGGGGGTGGTAAGTGGGCGGGGGATCAGCGTGCTGGGGCCGTGCACGTCATTGCGTCCAGGGATTGGCCTGACGTGTTGCCGTTGCTATGCAGCCCACGTCACTTCCCCCGGGCGGCCCCTGTTGGCTGAAAAATATGGAGGCCAGTAACGGCGCCATCTTATTGTAGTCCATCGCTTGCTGTGCTGCCTATTGTATTAGGGAGGAAGCGCTCCTCGTTATTATTATATAAAAAACAAAATACAAGTAATAGTAAAGTTAATAGGTCATAAGTATATGTTGATATCACTATGTGTCAAAATGAAAGGTGATTCTTAGTGAATGCTGTCAAAAAGTATTTATATATATGATGCAGTAAATGGCATACGGGCTCTGACTATTCATTATGATCTTATTAGCATGGGAGGGGGTTATTACAAAAGTAGTGCTAATATACATTACAGGATAATGGAAGGTGCTAAACAAAGCATAGTATTGGATGTAGGATTACTATGTGCTACTAAGGTAGACAAGTGAAAAAGTTAGTAAGTAGAGATAAAACATTAAAAGATGAAAAATAGAAAATAGTAGAAAATATTACATAATGGATACTAAGTCAAATAGTTAGAGGGGCAGAGAAAAAGGAGATCAGAAGGGGGAGGGGTTACTGGGCAAGTATTTTAGGGGGGCCATAATATTGGGATCTGAAGATTATAAGAATGGGACATAGCTGCATGTTTCATTTAAGCCAGGGGGGGTACATGCCTTAAGTTTGGATATCCACTTAGTTTCCTGTTGTAGGGTTTTCTTGCGGATATCTCCTCCTCTAGGGTGTTTGTGTATCCTCTCCAATACTTGGAAGTATATACCTGTTACATTACTCTTATGATGGATGGCCCAGTGTCTACCCACGGGGGTCAGTAAGTTCTTGATTTTGATGTCCCTAGTGTGTTCATAAATGCGGGTTTTTAATTTCCTATTGGTTTTACCTATATAGAAGTTGGGACAGTCACACGTTAGAATATACACTACGTCTGTGGTGTTGCAGTTGGCATAATGCCTTTGTTTAATGACCGCACCTGAGGGTAGTGTAATGTCTGGACCTGTTTTCACATATTGGCATGTAGAGCACCCCTCACACCTGTATGTCCCCTGGACCTTACAGCACTTTCTCTTCTTCTCTCTCGTGAAGTGACTACTGACCAGTTGATCTCTGATGGATTTCCCCTTCCTAAAGGTGATCTTAGGGGTGTCTGTTATAATAGCCCCAATTTCTGGGTCTCGTTTTAGAATATGTCAGTGATTGTGTATATACCATCCCCCATGTGGGGACTGATGGATGGCTCTACTAGGTGCCTCCCACACCAACAACAACTTTCCCAGAGAGACCTACCATTTTCTTGCATTTGTATTAGCCAGGTTCACGCAGCTAAGACCCTTCCCCTGTGTAGTACATCAAATGGGAACTAAACAGCTCTGTATTTTACTATCTGTAATACATGTCCCAACATTTGGGCTCTCTTATATTTCAGTAGGGACCACACTAACACAGAGTGCCTTATCGGGGCAGTGTGACTTCCACATGCATCTGCAGGTATATATGTCAGATATGTTTGTTGCCTAATACTCAGTTAGGATAGAAAGGGCCTTTCACACCAACTACAAATTTCCCCAGAGCAACCTGCCATTTTTTTAATTCAGCTCTCTAGTAACCTTCTGTTTCTAGGCTGACTTTAATCCTTATAATCTATTCCAGGTTCTTTAGCTCTACGGTAGTTCTACTCTCCGTCCCCTAACTGTTGTTGAAGAGAATGTCACTTTTTGGGAGAAAAACTTCTACTTTTCTACACCAAACATACTACAATTAATTATATAGTAAGAATGTCACGGATTTCTCAATGGAGAAATCCTCTATTTAAGAGTGACCAGAAATTTGAGAACTGCAAGACAGAGAGACTATGAATATGCAGCACACACATCAAACAGGCTGCTGCATACATACAAGATACAGGTTCAGGTTCAGGAGTCCAAAAACGGAGTCTGGGTAGACAGTTCAGAAGACAGATTTAATGCTGATCCACTAGCTGAATGGGTGGATCAGATTATATAGCCCAGGAAGTCAGACAGGTGCTGACTAATTGCCAACACCTCTGCAAGAGAGGGCCATCTGCTGGTGGAGCGGAATATAGCAGGGAGAAGTCCAGAGAAAGGAGCCAGCCAAAACTGTACTGAACAGCTATGGAGGAACTCCAGACCTGACAAAGAATGTGTACATCGCCGGATAGAAAAAATGGGTCAGTATTTTTGGATGCCTTTCAAATCTGGGGACTTTGTAGGTGTGACTCTATTATTAAAGGATATACAATTTTTGTCTACAGCTACATGGTTTAAAAATCAGGCACGGTCACTTAGAGGGAAGAAGAAAAAGAATACTTTTTTCTATTCAAATAACCATCAATGCTTTGTTTTGTGGAAACGCTGTATGCAGCACTTGGCTTGCAGCGCAAATGCAACACAGTCCTTAGAATTCTATAGGCAGCGCAGGGTAAGTGCATGTATTGTGTTTTACATACATTGCACTGTACTGTGCTGTGTATAGCACTGCACAGGCAAAAGCTTTAGGCATGACGATGCCCTAAAAGTTCTGAAACGCTGCTAAATATTGATAAAATGCCATACGTTTTATGCAAATGAAGAACTGGGCTCCCTATATATAAATATATTACCTTGCTGTTAAGGACAGAGGTGATATAAGTGGCAAAGCTAATAAATAATTATAATGTTTAGCACATTCTACCATGATCGCACATTACAGTTTAGCACATTATAATGTGTCATCACAGCAAAGCACCTTATAATCCATCACAAATGACAGGAAAGTACAGGGATTTAACTTGGGAATTCCATCAACTATAGTAAGTCATCTGTCTTATACCTCGGCCCTTAGAGCAGAGTAATCAGTTGCACTAATTAGATTTAGACTAAAGAATTATGATAATTCCCAGTCGATGATGATGATGATGCGCGTGGCTCAAGGGTCTGAGTGTATAGGCAGAACAGGTAAAGAAATATAGTCCCTGTAGTATAAACTACCAATGACAGCATTAGAATAGTACATTTTTTCAAGTTAATACAAAAGTGGTAATGCTAGTAAAATGCTCACCAGGCTTGGGAAACTATTAAATAGCCTGTGTTCTCTTCTAGTAGCCACACTGCAGTTTGCAAGCCAAAATGTTGTTTATCCACACTTTGCAAAGCATAGTAAATAACTAGTGGTATTTGGACACTCATTTTAATATAATGATCTGAATAATGTGTAATGGGTTAAAAAGGAGGCGAGTGACATGTAGGTACTGAGCCTTTTTAGACCTTTCCTTGCCATTTTGCATCATTTTGCTGATAATAGCGTCCGCCTCAGCGCATGCTCTTTCTTTTTTTAGGCGCTATTATTTTCCATAAGCATGAATTGAACAGTACATTGGCGCACTAGATTATTCTAAGTATGTCACACACCCCGCTTCAAGATAACCATAACACGTGGGTAATACCGACCTGAAGGGGCGTTCCTGCAGAGATGATAGCAAAAAAGAAAGCCCCTCCCTGATCCATAAATACCTGGGACCTCCCACTCATCACCCAGTTTTCCATCTCTGCAGACGGCGAGCAAGTCAGAAGATGATGGCTCCTCCTTGCACAGGGGGATTTCAGGTAGCCGGGATGACTCCCGGCCCGCTATTTACTTATTTCCGTTTGGACCTTTTTTCCCCAGAAATCCATATGCCTCCCAGCCTCGGCTGAGGGTCCAGGCGAGGGTATTTCAGCACCTTAGGTGCTCAGGAGCTATGCTCTACCGTGAGACCCTATATGAGAGGGTAGGCGGTCATACCGGGTTGGTGACCCCGGTTTGGGATGCCCTGTCCCTTACTTTCATACAATGGCCCTCCCAGGATCCCCTTCCATAGGTGGGGTGGGGGAGTGTCCGTCTTTTTATTAATTTATTAGTTTATGTATTTTGCAGGACAGCATACTTGAGTGTCTGTGTGTGTGTGTTGTCACTTTAACTAGAAAGCGCTGCAGCCGGTGCGGTGCTGGCTGCCTTCTTCCCCCCTTCTTCCCTTCATCACTTTTAATGGCGGAGGTATTCACCTCACGCCATGTTACTGTGCTTCGGGGGGGGGGGGCGGCGGGTGCCGGGCCGTCGGCGGGGCCGGGACTTGTCCCTCCCGTTTTTGCTCCCTTGTGTGTGTGTGTGTTTTTTACTTTTGCCGGGCCGGCGACCGCTCCTTGCTATTGCGGCGCCGGCCGGCTCTGAGCACATTTCTCTGAGGTGATTTCACGGTCTCCCCTCACGCAGGCTGGGGGGGGGCGGGGCCGGAGTGACGACGCGTCACCGCTCCCCGCCTCCTGCCTTCGCTGGTGCCGCTGCGGAGCTCTGTGGAGGGGAGAGGGGGGGCGTGGCCCGGCCTCGCGCGCGTCCCGCGCTGGCCACGCCCCCTTCTCCCTTCTCTCTCTCTGACTGCGGCCCTGCCTGTTGCTGTGGAGCGTCTGGAACTTCCCTCACGGTCGCCATTTTGGTCGATGGTTCTGTAAGTGGCCCCTGGCCAATCTTCCTTTTCCCGTATGCTTGATGTTTCTTCATTAGCCTTATCTAAAACAGTACCTCTGTTCTGTTTTTCAGATGGTGGTTCAGGAGGTTTGCCAGTAGCATTTAGGGGGTCCCTCCTGATCCTTATCACTGGGTTAATTGTTTGCCATAAATCCTCCCACTCGGGACATTAAAGGGGCATCTCTGGTTGTCTAACGGCGTAATTCCCTGGGTCATAGCGACTATTCCTAAACAAAGTTCACCTTATGGAGGCATCCCCGGATACTGGGCTCGGGGCCCCTGCGGGGCATCCCCGAAAGTGTGTTATGTGGGGTATCCATTTCTGGGGACGATGTACTTCTGTGTATATCATGTGCACAGCAGACCATCACGCGGCAGTCCGAACCACAGGCGTCTGGGTCAGCACCGCCGGTCGCTTCATCTCCACCTCCCGCTCTGACACGCGCCCCGTGCGACGTCGTCATGGGCAGGGAGCTGCAATCTGAGATGTGCGCCAGATTGGCTAACCTTGAAAAAATTATCTCTGGCTCGGTTGCCCGTAAGGCTCCGACTAAGAGAAAGCATTTATCGCCGGCTCCGCTGGCGGAGGACCTGGAGGATGTTAATAATCTGGATTGGTCTGACTATTCCCAACTAGAAGAAGGGGAAGTTTGAGGATTCTGTTTTTTCGGACGATGAGCAGTCCTTTGGCACTGATGCCGAGCTGGGGGATTTGGGGAGATCCTCTGATACTCCCCACGCTCTGGCTCTGATGTTGGAGGTGTTGAATATTTCCCCTCCTGAGGAGGTGTCACAGCAGCAGGGTGAATTGTTTGAGGAATCCAAGCCGCGCTTGGAATTCCCTACACAAAGGCATTTTGAAAGAATTATTGCCAAAGAATGGGACAGGCCGGCTCGGCTCCCTGGCATCCCTCAGGGATGGGATAGGAAATATCCCTTCCCTTCGGAGGCAGTTAAGCGCTGGGCATCTCCCCCCGAGGTGGATGCGCCGGTTTTGGGGTTGTCCAATTCCTCGGTTTTAAATAGACCTGATTGTTCTATTCTCAAGGATGGAGAGGATAAACGTATTGACCAGATGGCTTGTCATGGTTTTGCTAGCGTTGGGTCAGCCATGCGGCCTGTTTGCGCATCGGCGCTAATGGTGTTGGCTGCCAGGTCCGTGGTTAGGGACCTGTTGACCTCTTCCGGGCTGCGTCCCGGTAGTGCTGAGTTCCTTAGCCTCAAACGGTGTGAGCTGTTTTTATCTTTTGTGTTGACAGCCTTGGATGACACTTTGATGATGTGTGGTAGAACGTCGGCGCTGCTGGTCACTATTCGGCGTTCGGTGTGGCTGCGCCAGTGGGCGGCAGATTTTATGTCCAAAAAGTCACTAACGGCTCTACCCTTTGTTGGGTTACGGCTTTTTGGAGAGACATTGGACTCACCAAGGGTGGTAGGTTACCTCAACGCAAAACACAACGCCGCCCCTTTCGGGGGGCCCCTTCCTTTACCCCCTCCTTTCGTGGGGCCAGATCTGGCAGGGGATTTGCATTCCCTTCTTCCAGAGGAGACTCTGGGAGCAGGGGCAGAGGTCGTGCCCGTCCAGGATTCAGTTGGGGCTCTAAGCCCAAGCCGGCTGCCAAGCCGGCTCAGCAATGAGGGGGTGCCCTCACCCTTGCGGGTGGGGGGACGGCTGCGACTCTTTTCCCAGGTTTGGGATCAAGAGGTCTCGGACCGATGGATCCGGGAAGTGGTGTCTTCCGGTTACAAGCTGGAGTTCGAGCTCCGCCCCCCTTCCAGATTTTTCAGGTCTCGGATGCCTTCAGAACCTCTAGCGGCGCAGGGGCTTCTGTTGGCAGTGCAGAACCTTCTGGACATGGCTGTCATTTGCCCAGTGCCTCCTTCAGATCAGGGCAGGGGTTTTTATTCCAATCTGTTCACGGTACCCAAGAAGGACGGATCGGTCCGACCCATCTTGGATCTGAAGTTTCTCAACAGGTTCATCCGGCCACGGAAATTCCGCATGGAAACACTACGTTCGGCCATTCACTCTCTTCGTCAGGGAGACTTTCTGACGTCCATAGACATCAGGGATGCTTATCTACACGTTCCAATTTTTCCAGAACACCAGAGGTTTCTCAGGTTCGTGGTGGAGGATCGGCATTTTCAGTTTGTAGCACTCCCTTTCGGCCTCACCTCGGCCCCTCGGGTGTTCACCAAGGTGCTAGCGGGGGTGATGGCTCTGCTAAGGGTTCAGGGCATCCGCATTGTGCCCTATTTGGATGATCTTCTGATCATGGCCTCCTCCTTCAACCAAGCGGAGTTGGACACCAGAATGGTGGTGTCCACCCTGGAGAGGTTTGGTTGGGTGGTCAACCACCCCAAGTCTTCTCTCTCTCCGTCCAGAGTAGTGACCTTTCTGGGAATGTCTCTGGACACTTCGCAGGCCAGGGTGTTTCTGCCACAGGCCAAGGTTCTTTTGATTCAGGAATTAGCTCGGCTTCTCTTGTCGGCCCCTCGTCTGTCCATCCGGCTAGGGATGAGGCTGGTGGGGTTAATGGTGGCCTCATTCGAGGCAGTTCCCTTTGCGCAGTTTCATACAAGGACGCTTCAGCTTCATCTGTTGAAAGTTTGGGACAAGTCTCCTCTATCGTTGGATCAGTCCTTCCTGATGACTCCCCGAGTTCGTCGATCCCTGCAATGGTGGCTGGGGTCGGCCAATCTGTCGCAGGGCAGATCTTTTCTGGCCCCGTGCTGGGAAACAGTCACCACGGATGCCAGTCTGTCAGGTTGGGGGGGTGTTTGGAAGGACCTCCAGTTTCAGGGTCTGTGGAGTCCGCAGGAGGCTCACGAGCCCATCAATGTTCTGGAGTTGAGAGCCATCAGGTTGGTTCTGTTTCGCTTGACTCATCATTTGAGAGGCCTGCCAGTTCAGGTCCGGTCGGACAACAGGACGGCGGTTGCTTACATCAATCACCATGGAGGGACTCGCAGCAGGAGTGCCCTCAGGGAAGTGTCTTTGATTCTGGACTGGGCGGAGAGTCACGTCCCGTATATCTCAGCAGTCTACATTCCGGGAGTGGAGAACACGGAGGCGGACTTGCTGAGCAGAGCCTCCTCTCGTCAAGGGGAGTGGTCTCTCAGTCCCACGGTGTTTCGTTCGATATGTCTCAGGTGGGGGTTCCCAGCGGTGGACCTCTTTGCCTCTCGTCACAATCACAAGCTTCCAGTCTTTGTGTCTCTCTCGCAGGATCCTCTGGCTCTGGCAGTGGATGCCATGTCTCTGAACTGGAGGGATCTGGGGTTTCTTTACCTGTTCCCTCCGTTTCCAATGGTAGCCAGAGTGGTGCGCAAGTTGACTCTGGAGGGCGCGTCGGCGATTCTAGTGGCACCAAGGTGGCCAAGGCAGGTTTGGTTCGCAGACCTGGTAAGACTGGCAGAGGATCAGTTCGTTCTGCCTCTTCTGCCGGACCTGCTCACCCAGGGTCGGCTGCGCTATCCCAATTTACCTTCACTGGCTTTGACGGCGTGGCTGCTGAAACCGCCATCTTAAAGGAAGAAGGTCTTTCTGACGCGGTGGTTCAGACTCTTATTAGCGCCAGGAAGCGCTCTTCCTCTACTATTTACTATAGGACTTGGAGGTCCTATATTGACTGGTGTGAAAGTAGGTCTTTCTCTTGTCGGGAGTTTTCCATTTCCAGAATCCTGGAGTTTCTTCAACATGGTCTGGATTTGGGGCTTCAACTTAGTACCTTGAAGGGGCAGGTTTCTGCCCTGGCGGTGTTTTTTCAAAGGTCATTTGCACTTCATCCCTTAGTCAAGACCTTTTTCCAAGGAGTTACGCATGTACGGCCTCCTAGGAAGCCCTTTGTTCCGGTTTGGGATTTGAACCTTGTTCTTTCTGCTCTTCAGGGTCCCCCGTTTGAGCCCTTGAATGAGATTGCTTTGTCTTCACTTACCCAAAAGGTGGCCTTTTTGGTGGCCATCACTTCGGTTAGGCGTGTTTCTGAGTTGGCAGCTTTATCCATTAAAGCTCCGTACTTCGAAAGGCATCAGGACAAGGTTGTCTTTCGTTTCAAGCCGGATTTTCTTCCTAAGGTGGTCTCTGCCTTTCATCTGAATCAGGACATTGTTCTGCCTTCTCTATGTCCTCATCCCAGCAACGACAAGGAAAGGGCGCTGCATTCCTTGGATGTAGTCCGTGTTGTGAAATATTATCTGGTGGCTACGTCTGCTTTTCGTAAGACTGATGCTTTTTTTGTGGTGCCCTTTGGGCCTAGGAAGGGTTTGGCTCCGGCCAAATCTTCCATTAGTAAATGGATTCGTCAGGCCATCATTGGGGCCTATTCTGCCAAGGGGAGGAGTCCCCCTTTTCGTGTTACTGCTCATTCTACTCGTGCGGTTGGAGCGTCCTGGGCTTTCCAGCACCAGGCCTCTGTTGAGCAAGTTTGTAAGGCCGCTACTTGGTCTTCTGTTCACACTTTTTCCAAGTTTTACAAGGTTGATGTTCGGGCCTCAGCGGATGCTGTTTTTGGCCGCAAAGTTCTGCAAGCTGTTGTGGTTTAAGTTGTGCATTGTTGCCTTGTTTTGGATCCCCGCCCTTTTTATGGACACTGCTATTGGATGTCCCACGTGTTATGGTTATCTTGAAGCGGGGTGTGTGACATACTTAGAATAATACCATTTTGTGAAATACTCACCTGTAAAATGGGTATTATAAGTATGTCACACACCCCGCTTCACCCGCCCTTCTTGTATTCGGGATCCTTTATATTGTGAACTTTGCGTTATGTTGATTTATATTTGCCTCTTCCTGGTCCCTTACCTTACTGCTTCTATATACTGGGTGATGAGTGGGAGGTCCCAGGTATTTATGGATCAGGGAGGGGCTTTCTTTTTTGCTATCATCTCTGCAGGAACGCCCCTTCAGGTCGGTATTACCCATGTGTTATGGTTATCTTGAAGCGGGGTGTGTGACATACTTATAATACCCATTTTTCAGGTGAGTATTTCACAAAATGGTATTTTTCCCTGTAGGCCAGCTTGTTTAGGTGTCTATTGGACCTGCTGGATTTAACTGCACCAATGTGCACTATTCTGTTCCTCCATCTGCTGCATGCCATATTTGCTCATTTCTAACCTGCGCCGGAGGTTGGTGGATCCTTTAAGCGCTGGTTACCAAACTATCAATAAAGTTATATTACAACACTGAGCTTAGATACACAAATTGGTGTAAAAATGGGAAGAAAAAAAGTGATTTTTAAGCAGCTGGCTATGTCGGGCAGGCTGATTTATTACTAGCACCAGGTAATGGCAGATGAGCATCTGTACAGTGGTGCTAAGAGCGACCGCTAGTGGTCGCTCTGATCGGCCGTGAGTCGCTATTACAGAGCGCCTCAGTCTCTCTAGTAACATTGCTGGCATTGATGAATTTTATGTGTGAGTCGCTATAACATCAGTACAGAGCTATATGAGAGCGGTAGCGACTGGTCAGTGTGAGCGGCTCAAACCATATTCATAAAAAAAAGAAAAAACAGCCTCACACAGCGCCGGCGCACAAAAATTGTATTGCTGTGGCCCAGAGCACCAGAAGCTGTTTTTGAACACATATCCACTAGTAACAAAGCGAAAACATATGGAATTACATTGTTATTACATTGTGGCATTAACACTTTAATACCAGACCTGTAATGACAAATGTGTTTTCAAAAATGTATTTAAAGAGAGGTCACACAATTATTTGATACAAAATGAAAAAAAAAATTATTAAAAGAAAACCCTGTTTAAAGAGAAGAAAAGTAACGTCCATTGAAATGTATGGGAGAGCGACAGGTAGGGACAGGTAATACCAGATGCTCTGAAAATCAGAGCGCCAACGGGATCCGCTGAGCCGTCTGTGATGATGAATCGGTCGCTATGTGTCGCTGTAAGAGGCGCTCACCAGAATCGCCTTCATAAATGTGGTATTGCGTGCCGCGGCCGGCGTTCACCTGCCACTACCTGCCGCTACCTGTCGCTTACAAGGCACTACCTGTCGCTATCCCTTGATGAATAAAGCCCTAAGTCATATGTTACATGTTTGCATTATTACACATATTAATCTATTTCCGTTTATTGCATTTATTTTCAACATTCTTATGTTACAGCTCATAAATAGAAAATTAAAAAACAATAAATCCCCAGGCTTATGGTGTTTTTTATGTGCAGTGTTTGGCCTAGAAGCAACATTTAAGCTGTCCTTTCTACTACATCTGCTATGAAAAAACTCCAGAAAAATGGATGTTGCCAGTAAGTGTACCTTAATAATTAATAAACATCTACAATGTTTTTGAAATTGGTTCCCCCAAGTGGAGTGCATTTTTGTGCCTAATTTATGATGTGAGCCTGTTAGCATCATTTTTGTGACTATAGTGCCAGCTTCGGAGTGCCGGCATTTCTAATCTAGAGCTATGCTGGGTACTACATTGGCACTAGCAGTCACTGCACAGAGCGCTAACGAACTAACTTTGCTTCGATTGGTGCACTGAGGTATTGGCCAGCCTATGTCAGTACCTGTTGGACCCCATGGCCGATTATCCTAGCGCCAGCGAGCGCCACTTTGTACTGTCGCTTTTCTGACAATCAGCAGCATATTTATGAAATTTTTCCTCCTTTATTTTTCTGGTAAGCGTTTCTTCATTACAGTTACAAGAAATCATTGCTGGGGACAAAGGGGCCAAACTTTACAGTGTGTTTTGGCTGCATTTTAGTTGTTCTCCAAATGTCATTTTGTTGGGCAAATTCATTTTAATAACCCCCCTACAAAAAAAAGCATTTTGGCCCATCTAGGTCCTGCATTTCAATTACTGACAAGCCACAATGCAAGTTCCGTAAATAAAATAATATAAACAAACATTCAAATAAATGTGTTTAATATTAATTATGAGCATTAAACACTTCAATCCAATTATGCCCATTATGATCCATGGGATCTTGATCCACAGCGCCAGGTTTCATCTGGTGCTGCTTCAACAAGAGCACCCAGCGCTGCATCCTTTTCAACACTAGTATTAAATAAGCCGCTAGCTGGCGACCGCATCAGCTTTAGCATTTTTTTAGTTGTTAAATCAGTGCCGCTTAAGCCCAAAAAGTGTCGCTGTGTGGCACTGATGCTTCTTAAATAAGGCTCTGAATGTTTCTATTTGGTCTACATATTTACCTCTTTCAACCATTTAAGTCGATGGGGAGAGATTCCTCTTTCCTTCTGC
This sequence comes from Gastrophryne carolinensis, assembly GCA_027917425.1. Lineage (NCBI taxonomy): Eukaryota > Metazoa > Chordata > Amphibia > Anura > Microhylidae > Gastrophryne > Gastrophryne carolinensis. The sequence continues at coordinate 264,732,393 of CM051237.1, forward strand.
GCCCCTTCCTTTAGGCCAAATCGCCAGAGTATTTTTCCCCTCTTGTGATTTACGTATGTTTAGATATTGTGTAAAGAATTTTGTTATGAATAGTTCTCTTATAAAGAATTCAAATACATGTTGACTTTAGTAGAAAAAGTATCCCATTGTTTTGGTGTGCACCAATAAAACATTACACTCTGTTCAGCAAGTTTAAATATGCTGTTAGCAGTCCGTAGACTTATTAGCCCTACAGTACATTAAACAAACTAGAGGCAACTCTGTTCATCTTCACTTAGCTGCCTCCTCAGTATAAAATAGAAGAAACTAGGAATGCATTACATGAGAACGGCTAAAATACATTGTCATCCTGGGCAAGTAAAGTATTCCTCATAGTGTTTACAGTGCTACAAGCAAGGCTGTTCTTAATCACATAAACCCCTCCTGGCATCATTAGATCAACATAATGGGATTTATTTTGCTTGAAGCTGTCTGCATATTGCCCTAAAGCCTGTTAGCATTTCCCATCCGAGCCCCAGGAATTTAAATACCAGAGATTACCTGAAGCAGTCTCATCCCGGTCTGGTGCTCATAAAGTTCAAGCGGGGGTAAGGAGTGAGGTCTAGATGAGCTCACCCTTGAGTTGGCCTTATCTAAGAAGGAATAGGTTTCCCCCACCCTTCTATCTAAGTGAATATTTTTTGGGGGGAGAGAGGGGGCCCTTGTGTGGGTGACCCCTTCTATTAAAGGGCTTTATGGGGGGAATGAGAGTATATCTCTTGAGGTTAACAATATGTGAACATCTTTGGTGCATTAAAAGACAAACATTTATTCTTATTAGTACATAAATACCTTCACAGTGTCAGTCATAATTGATGACATATATTCACATACAATCGTTTTCTCAACATATTTTACACTGTTAGTGTTTTTTTGGCAGAGGTACTGACTGTAAAATCAAAGTCTCTGCTCCTGTAGGAGCTGCCCCTATTTGGAGGGGCTCCGTCCCTTTAATTTCAGTTTGTAGCAAGCTCAAGGTTTGATTTATCCTCAGTTGTAGCAAGTAGTTTTTTTCCGTGCAGACGTTTCACTCTTTGCGAGCTTCTTCAGTGCACCTTATTTTATCTGGTTACATATAGTGAGTCATATAGTCAGAAGCATAACATTATGGGACTAAAAGTTTTACACAATTCCATATAACATTACATACCTTCAATCAGTTTGTATAGGTAACAGTAGGGGGCGCTTGCTTCCAGCCGTCCTTATTTTTTGGTCTGGTGTTACTGAAAATCGATTGGGCTGCTTAGACATTTATAATAGCCAGTAATCAATAATGCTTTCAATAGGTCAGTAGTGTACCTGTTTGTTGTTGTGTGGGATATTAATACACTGGTCTCTCTGTCCAGGAGTAGTTGACCTCTTATTAAGCTGTGTATAATGAGGAAATGTAGAGGACGGCTCAATTAATGTCTAGGCATAGCTTATAATTATTTGTATACATATACATATAGACCTAATGGCACTCACCTCCCACTGTGCGGGTCCTGTACATGACAGGCTGGCAGACCGGCTTATTGCAGCCTGCTTGCGGCGTGCCGGTATGCTGTATCCGGCTCGCTGAGGCGGCGTGGCGGTCTCTCCGTTCCGGGGGCCGCCCAGGGACGTTGTGGTGGGTGGGGATAATATATTTCCCCGCGTCCTTCTGCCAATCAGGCAGTAATTTCTCATGACGCAGATCGCGTCATGATGTGCTGGGCGGCCCTCGGCCGCACTGTGGGGATAGCGGGCGCCATGTTTGTGGAGCCCTACTCTGGGGACAGAAAGTTTCAACTGTTTCATTCACGTTTATTAGTGGCTCCAGCGGTTTTAGAAACAAGCGCTGCCTTACTGGTTATTCATTATTGCGCAGAGTATAGTGCTGTGTAGGTGTGTGTTGTCTTTGTATCCATTTCTAAATATTCATGACTATTGTGTGAATGTTTCTTTCTTTTTCCTTTATGAGGTTACTTGTTAAGTCTTTCTAACAGGCTGTAAGCATTTCGTTATTTTGATTGCTCATATGAAAATAACAAGCAAAGTGACGAAATAAATAGATACTATAGGTTTATTCTCTTTGATTGGGGGACTTTTTATTAAAGGGGAACTTTGGTAGGTCGAGGGAGAGATATTATTTGAGGAATGGCACAAAGCTGCAAGAATCATTAATACCAGGGGGAGTGAGGGCCTTTAATGAAGTTATCCACTTTGTTTCTTTTTGTAGTGTTACTTTCCTTATGTCACCTCCTCTTGGGTGTGGGTGAATTCTATCGAGGACCTGGAAGGTTACTCCTGAGGGGGAACCTTCATGTTTAAGGGCCCAATGTTTTCCGACTGGGGTGAGGAGGTTCCTATTTTTAATATCTCTAATGTGCTCATACATTCTAGTTTTTAATTTTCTATTTGTTTTTCCCACATAAAAGTTTGGGCAGGTACACATTAGAATGTATACCACGTCTGTGGTGTTGCAGTTTGCAAAATGTCTTTGTTTAACTATCTGCCCGTTCGGTATTTCTATTTTTTGGCCTTCTTTAATAAATTTACAGGTTGAACAGCTTTGACATTTATATGTACCTACGGTCTTACTGCACCAATTTCCAAGGCCAGATCCCTAATTGTCCTGGTGTGCCCCTACTGGCTTCCTCAGATAGGACATGCCTGCTACACCTCTTCTGTTGCAGTGAATGGAGCTGGGCTAGTTGCAGTCCTGTGGTTAAACAATCTTTAATGAACCTGCAACCCTTTTGCCCCTGGAACACTTATTTCCCCAATTACACACTTATACCCCTAGGAACGCACATACATCCTTCTGCCATATAATTGGGAATGGTGTAAAATAAGCATCAAAATCTCAGATTCTAGGCCTGATCCAGATCCTGACTGTGAATGCTTGTTCTTTTTTGGGAACTGAACTCGTAAACCAGAAATTTGCGAACATGTATATAAAAAATGGTGCACCACTAATAAACATGAATAACGGCGTGCTCACTAATATATCTCACAACACTGAATAAAGTGAAACCCTAGGTATGGCTATTCCCAGGGGTCACAAACAAGGAGCACAACCAATAAACAATGTATGAAAATGTATTAAGCAAAGAGCAACAGTTAAAATAACAATTGAGACACATTAAAAATAACCACCACTCGCCTGGTGCTGAATAAATGTAAATACCCTGTCCTCAACAGTGACCCATTTAGTGTATGACTGCTACTCCAATAGAGATTTCAATCCTCTCAAAATGGCATTTATGTCTTGTGTAACAACCCCCAAAAATCCTTTTGTGTCTCAATTGTTATAGAAATTTGCGAACACTCGTTATATTCAGCGTCGAGCTCTGAGAAAAGTTTGTTCATGCATACGCATATGGTTTAGCCGGGCATTTATGGTATTTGCTGCCGAACTCGTCTCAGATGCCTAGTTTGTACTTGTTTTCTGCTGTAACTCTCTGTGGAGTTTTCTCTGTGTGCTCTTTTCGTTCAGTGGCCTTCCTTCGTATGTCTTTGTGGTTTATCTAGCAATTTTAGGGTGCTTATTGTTGTCCTCCACCAGTGTACCATCTCATGTAGTGTGCATGTCTTTCTACGTACTTACCTCCCCCCCCCCCCTCGGGTGACATCTAGGTCATCCCATGTAGTGTGCCTGTCCTTCTACATACTTAACTTCTCCTCCCTGTTGGCATCTAGGGCATGCATGTCTGCATGTCCTTCTATATACTTACCTTCTCCCCCTGGTGACATCTAGGGCCTCCCATGTAGCCTGCATGTCCTTCTACATACTTACCTTTGTCCCTTGGTTGCCATATTGTCTACTTCTACACACTGTTACTTCCCTTACTTAGGCCACCTTCTGTTTTGAAGATTAAAACTATTGTTTTATTAAAACATTTATATATGCATTTTGTTTTTTTTAATTCTGTGTTTAAATATTTATAAAAACAAATCAAATGTTAATACATTTGTTACAATTGTCGCATTTGAAGAGGGACCAACATGGCAACTGCAAAGAGAACATGTTTGTACACATTTGTTCCTGTACGTGCACGCCCATTTTGACCTACTTACCCAAACAGTTTTCCACATAATTTTAGGGGGCCACCCTCCTCCGCAGCTGTATTGCAAAAGAACCTGAGTAGGATTTGATGTGAATGTGTTGTTTGTTTAATGCTTGTGTAGTGTTCTGCTTCACTGGGTTGTCACCCGCCTGAGTCTGGCTCCAGTCCCGTCTTGGGTGACCCCATCACTGTGTATTCACCCTCGGATGATTCTGTAGGGACAGAGAAGTACAATACACCAGCCATTAGCAAACATGTAATTTAGCTTTCCAGCAGGCACAACCTGTGTGATAATGGTGTATTGTCCGACCTAACCTGATGGTCAGGAGCTGTGGGCGACTCCAAAGCCAACACACCCTCCTCTTCAGCAGGTTCCAAGGCTGGTGGTGGATAGGCTGGAGAGGAGGAAGAGGACATTGGCAGTCCTGTCTTATACCCACGCCCTTTCTTCTGAGCCCCACAGGTTGGACCCCTTGCCTCCGGGTGGTGATTATGCACAGCCAGAGCTCCCCTGCTAAAAAATAAAATACAAAATTTTACAAAGGCCACTCATAACCCCGATAGCTCACCTACTCTGTTGTACATCCTCTTACCTGGGAAGTTCTGGCTGTAGAACCAGTGCTGCATTATTTGGGTGTGGGTGTAAGGTGACGTCCCCTCGTCACTCACATAGCTGCCGCTTCCTCTGCCAACGTCCTCTTGTCACGTGTGTTGGGCTTGATTTCGTACCTTTCCGTAATGAAGGCCTGCAAAGAACAAACAGAATTGCAATGATAACTTGCGTCCTTCTCTGGGTCTTCTTTAGGTACACATGCCCCTGCCCCTTTAAATACTTTTCTGTGACAGTCCAAGCAGCAAAGACATGTATACTCTAGTGTCTGCCTTTGCAACCTAAGCTAACTCTCCCATCCAACAGTAGTGGCAGATTGCAAGTGCAGATGCACTTAGGCCAAGTGGCATGCCTAACTCTCAGCTCCACTACTACTGTTGGATATAAATCAAATCAATAAATCACTAAGGCACCCCTTCATCAGAGTGGTACATGTGACAGTGGCAGCACACTGCTGTGGACCTGTAATTTTTTAATACAAGGCCTTTGCCATTGCTATGGTGCCATGTGCCTTCGCTCATATGTTGCTGCCACTCTGTCACCTGTTTGCACCTTGGCTAGAGAGTAGTATGGCACACATGCATAAGCAAATGGCATGAAAGGTTGACTTACCCTCATGATGTCCACCTGCTGTGTAGATATTGGGTGGCATGTTGGTCCTTTAGATGTGTGACGCACCCCTGTGCCTATGCACCCCCGCTGACCCTGGAAGGGTGCTTGCTTCCATATGCCCATCTAGCCTATAGGTTGCAGGCACCTGTGCTGTTAAATAAACACACTAGATGTCCACTTAACCACCCACTTATGTATAAAAGAGCACAGCTGAGCCTTTTATGGCAGTGCTTACGTAGGAGCTCACTATGCCCCACCATAGGTACCAATGCAGTCCCCAGAGCCAGGAACACAGGCATGGCTGAGGAGGCCGTTTGTCCTGCAGGCACTCCCCAGCTGATACCCACACTATCCACTCTGGGGGGGTCACCCGCAGAAGTGGGAGGCATCAGGAGTGGGAGTCACATAACCAAAGCTTGCGACACAGCCCACCCCAGAGAAACCAATGATGGGACCGGAGCACAGTGCGGGCCCCAGTGCAGACCCCAGTGTGGGCAACCTCTACAGAGTCCACAGCAGAGCCCCCTGGAAGCAAACAGTTGAGCAAATGATGGAGACAAAGGCTGAGCAGTGCTGCCACAGCCAGGGCTGCTCTTTCTCTGGCAAGTAGCCTGGAATCTATCCATTCCAGGCCTGGGAGTGGGCATAGTGGATCCTCCTTCAGCAGACACCACCCAGCAGACCCCAGAATCACCCACTCACCATGGGCACAAACTAATAAGGGACAAGTTGAGTGGCCAATTTAATGATGCCCAGCTGGAGGTTCTGCTGGATGGTGTTTTGAGCAGCTGGCTGGGTCCCAGTCCCACTCTACCCCCAAGAGCACTGCAGGAGGAGTTATGAATGGAGATTATGGGCAGTACTGGGTCCAGACAAAGAAAAAGTGGGACGACCTGAAGGTGGTGGTTCAACGGAAACTCAGCACCAAATGGGCTGAGGGGTAAGTGGTGATCGTCCCGAGGGATGTTAGTGCCTCAAACATTAGCCAACTCTCTAATGCTACACTTTTGTTTGTTTTAATCTAGTTTGCAAACTGTTGTTGGGATACCAAAGACTCTGCAATTTTCACATGCTGAGGAGCGGGTGGTGGGGAAGCTTCACTCCATCACCTACTGGGGGGTATCGGGCACCATGACACATTGGTGGCATGTGCCCACCAGTGGTAAGACGTTGGTGCTAAGTGTAGGTTTGCGTAGGGGAGGAGGAGTACGACCAACCCCAAATCCCACCAACTTGCCTGGGACACACATGTTGGCCTACACTACACACAAAGGGGATTGTCAATCTTTAAATGTAAGCCCTAACCTAGAGGTAGCAGGCCAATTTTCAGGCCCCCATGCAGATGTGGTTCGCAGTGCATAACACTTGTTGGGAATTGGAAAGGGCACATATCCTGTAATGAAGAAATTAAACAGTGCATTTACCTTGACTTGCCAGCATCCCCCCAGCCAGTCAACCTCGAGACCCTCCACCTGCTCCACAGCTGCACCATCTAGTGTGCCTACCATCGAACCATCATCAAGGCAGGGCCTATCCAACAGGCAGACACCAAGGCAAAGGCGTACAGACAGTGGTGAGGTAAATGTGTATCCTTAATTGGCAAAGAAGGGGCAGCGCGGAGGAGGAGGGTGATCCTGGGAACATGTTTTGTTCATGGAGGCTGTGTTGTAGCATTGGCCCAAACAAACAGCAATGGTGACCTGTAAACAGCCAAACACACAAACATGAAGGTTAAGTGTGAGGCTGGAAAAAAGGACAATAACGGCATCTATTGCCAAAAGACACTGTTGATTAGAAAAATATAGTATGGCACAAATATGAAAATCAAGCAATATATGGATAATAATGAAAAGGCAATTGCCATTACTAAAATTCAGGGCCCCCCCCCCAGACACTCCTGGGAAACCACGCACCCCTCCATTCACTCCCACACATACATGCTGGCCGGCATTCACTAGGGGACTCCTTTGCAATGTCCTCAACAATTATTAACAGTTCCCTGCTGGGGATAATAGCAATGACTGCGTCTTTAAATAAATGTGGGGAGTGGGAGAGCGCAGTTAGTTTGAGTGTGGTGCTAATAAAAATCTTATGGCTGCCCCACAATACATCATTTCCAGCCAACATAATTTGAATGAGGTGTGCACTGTGCAATGCTATGTGTTGCAAGGTCTACATCGCAACTGGCATGCGGACAATAAGCATGGGCAGGGATGGGGTGATCTGTTTTGAGGCACATCCATTGTCTGGTGCATGTGCTCAACTTGGTGGTGCAAAGCTTCCAGACATGCCGGAGCTGCTGCAAAATGTGCTTGCACTTTGGGCATTCACACCCTGCTACTGCTCAACTATCTGCACTGCAGAGGAACTTTGACCCCCCTCCACCCACCGTGATTTACCAACCAGGTGGAATTCCACTTACATACTGCATGTTGGAAAGGGTGTGTGAGCCACGTTAGCAGGCTATAGTGGAGTTCAAGCAGGCAAGTGGGTAAGATGGACATGTGGCCAGAGCTTGCCCTCTATGCCTTGGAGGTTCTGGCCTGCCCTGCGGCCAATGTCTAATTAAAAAGTGTCTTCAGTACCAAGGGGGGTGTCATCACCGACAGGAGAGGCCACCTATCCACAGCCAACGTGGACATCCTTATATTCATGGAGATAAACCGGATGTGGATCCCACAGGAGGTATTGAAGTATTGGCACACTCACCCCAGTCTTTACAGCTAGTTGTGGTAAAAGGGGACATGCTCATCCTATTGTTTACTGCTAGTTGTGGTATAAGGGGACAAAATCACCCCAGGGTTTATTCTAAGTCATCCCATTGCTTAGAGAAAGTTGTGGTATAACAGCAAAAACTCACCCCAGTGTTTTGAGCAAGTTATGGTATAAGAGCGCACAGTCACCCCATTGCTTAGCGCTAGCTGTGGAATAGGGGAGAACACAGTCACACCATTGCTTACAGCTTGTTGTGGTTTAAGGGGACACGCTCACCCCAGTGTTTACAGCTGGTTGTGGTATAAATGGACACAATCACCCCAGTGTTTACCGCTAGTTTTGGTGTAAGGGGGGACACTCACCCTAGTACTTAGAGCAAGTTGTGGTATAAGGGGACAAAATCACCCCAGTCTTTTCAGCTAGTTGTGGTATACGAGGACACACTCACCTCAGTGTGTAAAGCAAGTTGTGGTATAACAGTGATCACTCACCCCAGTGCTTATAGTAAGTTGTGGTATAAAGGGACACAATCACCCTAGCATTTCCATCTAGTTGTGGTATAAGGGGACACACTCACCCCAGTGTTTACAGCTAGTTGTGATATACGAGGACACACTCAACCCGGTGCTTAGAGGAAGTTATGGTATAACAGTGTAAAGTCACCCCCGTGCTTAGAGCAAGTTGTGGTATAAGAGAACACACTTACCCCAGTGTTCACAGCTAGTTGTGGTATAAGGGGACACACTCACTCCAGTCTTTTCAGCTATTTGTGATACAAGGGGGCACACTCACCCCTGTGCTTAGGACAAGTTGTGGTATAAGGGTACACACTCACCCCAGCGCTTAGAGCTATTTGTGTTATAAGGGGACACCCAGACCCCAGTAGTGACAAGCCAGTGGTATTAGTGCAGCATTAGTATGTCCATCCCTTCTCTAGCCCTCACTCCAGCCTCTATCCCTGACTATATTTTGCCCCAACAAAAGTAGTTTCTTAAATAAAATTAAAGCCCTAACAGGTTCTCAGCAGCAGCACCTCTCCCTATGTAATGCAGAGGGAGCAGCGGCGGTGTGCGGAATGACATCTCTGTACGTCTTCGGACGCACTAACCCACAAATTTTGGTATGAATGTGAATTTTGTGGGTTGGATCCTCTCATCACTAATCACCAGCACGGTAGAGTCACCACCAGGCTTACATGGAGAAATTGGTATACAACCCACTGGGGCAGGTGAGTGTACAGTAAGTTGCTTTAACATGCCATCATAACATGCCACTTGAAATACATTATGTTTTTCCAATCTTCCAGTCTTTCCCTATCAGATATGCAACTTTTAGGACTATGGTCTCTTGTACTTATTACACATAAGAAAAAACATTTTACAAGATCTATAAACTTTGTTCCCATTGCAGTATTGTCGCTGTTAAGCTCGCTGTACTGTTATCCCAAAGTCTCAGTAAGCCCGCAGTTATGCTTAAAGCTTTGTGTACAATAAAACAGGCATGCAATATGGCTTGTGTAAAATGACTGAAAACATTATAAAAAAATGTGATATTTATCCGTCCTGTTATCACTCAAAGTGCAAAACCTTGCCTGCTGTTATCGAGATTCTTTGCCTTATAAATTGGTGGAATGAGCTTTCCTGTTTGGACATGAGAGTGATGTATTTACATTTGAGTCACACCAGGATGTGTTTAGAGAAGGATTCAGGTTTCCTCCTTTTGTATGTTTTGGATATGTAACCTCAAATATGTATAGGGCAAAAGTTTGTCATGTGTAGTCAGGCTGCATTTTTCCCTTGCTGGGCTGTTCATGAACGGGTCACCCGTTTAGGTATATTTAACTATACTTATTAGCAGCATATTGAAATCTGCTGTATGTATATTGGCAGGTTAAATATTTTCTCATGTGTTTGATTGTTTTTTCCCTAACCTAGTTTGACAAGTTTAGTATAACATAATTTAGAAAGAAAGGAGCAACATATATTGTGTGATAACAATTATTAGACTTATCTCTAATGTTACATTGTGAGCTATATTTCCCATCGGGACTGTTCCCATACTGAATATTCACATTAATATTCATCATCAAAACTGGAGATGGGGGATTTAGGGTGGATGGCTTATACATTGTGAACCAACAAACTGCCCATGATTGCCCTTCTTTCTAGCAACAGAAATACAGATGCACACATTATCATTTCTTTAGTCTGTGCATATGCTCATAGTTTCAGTCCAAATATAGATCTGTAGCTGTGCCCACTGTGAACCATGTATGGTTCATGTATGATCAAGTTTCTTTTCTTTGTCAGTAATTATGGATGTGGTTAATAACAGGTATGGGTAAGAAAAGGTTAATGGCAACTATTCTTTTATACCACCACTGGCAAACAGGCAATATGAAAGAATTGTACTGTAATTAAAACATAGAACAGAATATGAATCCCAAAGAAGGACATAGTTAAGGACAACGTTTGTGCCAAGGGAATAGACGTGGCACTTTACTTCCTTCCCTCCGGCAACAGCAGCGCCATGAGGGGAAGGACGATTCATAAAATCAGACACAAATGCTTTCGAAAAATCTGCTTTTATAGAGGAAGTCCAATCATATAGCCCCCAGCACCCTATTGGGGAAGATAACTCACCTGATCACAGCTGGAGTTGGAGGTCAGGCACTCTGTACAACAGCCATGACTTGAGTAACACCATTGGGGCATCCAGAAGTGGCATGCCTGTCCATTTAAAGATAAGTAGAAAGTTCAGAGTGGAATCTTCTTGATTTCCTGCACTGCTTCAATCTGCATTAAACTCTAGCCCACATATGCTCTTCTCTGGTGAGTGACCAATGTGGTTCACTGGGGGGAGTGCACATGCGCCCAGTTAATTGGCTGCTGGCAATCACATGTTGTGCATAGGCAGCATGAGACTGTGGACAGGGTTTCCTATTGATCTTTGATCAAATCAAATAAAATGGTTCTCAATTGATCTTTGATCAAATGATGGGGCATCCCAAATCTAAATGCCCCTCTTACTTTAATTGTGGGTGAGATATGTGGGGGGATTGCAGCTCAAATTCCAATTAATGCCAATTAATTATAGGGCATGGGGGCAGCATTACATAAATCAGTCAGTCTGTTAGTGTCAAGGACAACTGGGTACTGAACAGCATAGATCATTTTAATGGCAATAGTTACAGAGTTTTTTGAAGCCAAGGGAACATTTTTTACATTGTGCAATAACTGTATGTAGCCATGACCGAATGGTTAAGGAATGATATGTTTGCACTCACTGCCCCCTATTGTGTTCACTAGTGTGGTTCACTGAAGCGTTCACTGGTGGTGGCTCACTGGTGTTTGGTTTGACCACACGGATAGTTTAAAAGCGGAGGACATATTCCTATGTATGCCCAAGCAAAAAACAGGCGAATAAACACATTATTATAATTATAACCTACTTAGAGAGACATTTCTGTTTTACACTTTTGGATCATTCAGAATTTATTAGCAGATTAACAAACACTTTCACTGAGATTAGCCACTCACCAAAGATCTGTTTGTTTTCACCAGTTTTTCTCCAGTTTTACGTTTTACCAAAGAAAATGATATAAAAAACACATATTATACGTATGTACATTTTTAAGAGATCCAAAACTAAGCACATGAAGTCTGTGGCACTGCAAAGTTTGTTTGACGTTCCACATCACTGAGATGCAGAATTTATTGTTTTTTCCCCTGATGTTTAATTTTGCCAAAAGTGAAATGAAACCAGGCAGCTAATGCTGACAAGGCCGCAAAGTTTATGCATTCCACTCTAAGTTGCAGTTTAATTGTCCTCTACCACAGTTTTTGTCAAAATAGTAAAATAATGTCTTGAAAAAACACTCAACTTTGTATTTATATTAAGGCTTGCTTGAGTGATACAAGGCAGAGATATATGGGGATGGGGACTAAAAGAGCATATTGCATTCCACCCTACAATGTTCCAACTTTCTGTGGTCCAGTTTCAGAATTCTGATCTCAGCTTCTATATGGAACTCAGTATGCAGACAGATGGCAGCAACATCTGTGTACAATCTCTTAACACAGAGTGCTTCTAATGCTACTGCCGGAGACGACCTGGCTGCCGTGTCACCCAGCAGAAGGCAACAGTTTCCCCTCGCTCCTTGGATCTACTGTATTCGATGTTCTTTAGTGCTTCCTCCTACATGTACCAGTTATCTTTCAGAGTCACATGTGCCAGTTATTTTTCAGTGTCTAAAAAGAAAGCAAAATGTGCCCCTAGTCCCCCACCTCCACCCTCCTGTTTACTTATTTCTGTCTATTCCCCTCCCCCGTTCTAGTCCCTTTGGTTCTCAGCAGAGGTGTCTGCGCCAGACCTCCCAAAAATGTTGATTGGTGTTGGGATACCCTGTTCTGCTGGAGGGAAAAGTCGGCTCCTGGAGTCTCCCCGCAAGCCGGATGGAGATCGGCAGGCCGACCGATTTGGAGTCGTCCGGGGGCTGGGCGTTGAGACCGCCGCTCCTCTCTCATGTAGAACGTAACAGATGCTCGGGAGGAGATGGCCTGGCTGCGATGATGCCTTTTTGAACTACGTGATAGTTTGATTTTACACATGCCTGACTATGCTGTACACTTGTTGCGTGTGGAATGTCTTCCTTTTCTTCTACGTATGTTGTAAAATTTTGAAAATGGTAAATAAAGAATATAAAAAAAAAAAAATGTGCCCCTAGTCATTTGACCATGCCACTCCATTACTGGAGCATGCCAATCTGAAAACACCCAACCATCTCAATTATCCCTTCCTAATAGTACCCAACAGCCTCTCCCCACCTGATCCCGAACATGAATCTAATGCAGATGATTGTGTCAGGACACCCACTCTTTGTGAAGTAGGCTTGAATGCTGATGTTGGGTTTGCACCAAACTTTGCGAGTTTGTGTACTCAAACTCGAGCATGGACCTCAGCCAGAAGTCCATGTTCAAGTTCAGCATTCAGCCCAAACATGGAAAGGCTGGTTGATGGGCTGCTACGTAGGGTTGGTGGCAGAGGGGGGGGGGGGGGTTGCAGAGTGTGCAGCAGTAAGAATGCAGGTGGCCCTTCATCAGGTGCAAACTGTACACCTGATGAAGGGCCCCGCCTTCGGAAAGCTTGTGGTAGCCACTGATTTCTGCAATAAAACGTGGGATCAGCACCCATGTTGTGCACCTAAATTTGTTACATGTCCACAATTTCTTTTCTAAATGTCATTTAAGTGGCACTAGGGTGGATGCAACCCTCTTGGTTATGTTATAAAATGATGATAGGACAATACAATGTATACCGGTGCCCTCACTACCCCAACAGTCAGTAGGGTTTGTTTAAACCGGACCTTCACCATCATTTAATGAAAAGCCCAAACCCTTAAAAAACAATTCCCTAGCATCTAAAATTAATAGATTTAAAGTTTTTAGTCACTTACTTTTTATCCTTTCCCCCACTGGCCTGCACCACTCTAGGATACGGGTGCCGCCATCTTGGCTCAGTAGCATCACATACTAAGTGAGCTGAGAGGGGTCAAAAGTGCAGGAAACCGGGGTTATAGCTGTGCTTTGCACAAACAGAGCAGAGCTGGGGTCAGTGAAAGCAATCCCAGAATGCAGTGAGGCACAGTCAGAGGACACTTCCTGTTTGGAGGCAACCTGCACCTCCATGCGCCGCAATCTTGGATGTTCAAAGGCACATAACATGCAGTAGATGCAGGTAGGATGATTTTTAATGTGGGCAATCTGTATGCAAAGCGTGGGGGAAACATAAGATAGGCTCTTATTTAGGGTTAAGTTCCGGTTTATGATAAAAAGGAAGGGAAATAAAGACAAAAGGAACAATAAGAAGGGAGGAAAACAGGGAGAAGCGGGAAATAGCAAATAAGAGAGCAATAGCAGGCTCCTAAGAAAAGCAGGAGAAAAATAGAGAGCAAAAATGGGCGAGCAAAAAGGAAGGAGGCAGAAGAAAAAAGGGAGTGAAAAAGAAAAAGAACAAAAGAGCTAGTCTAGAAGAACAGCAAGGAAGAAATGGACAAAAAGAGAAATAAGAAGTGAACAGCAAAGGAAAAAGAACAAGAAACAGGAACACTTTCTCTTGGGTGCTGATACCTCCCTTCCAGATATTAATTTCTGAAAAGCAGATTCCTAACTGAGCTTTTTCCTTATCTCCAGCTAAAAAATTTTGTGGAGGCCTACACCAAGAATAAAAATGACATGGACAAAACTTCAGCTTGTCAGACCCGAGTCCAAGGGGAATCATATTTTTGATATAATCTGAGCTTTTCCTTATTCCTGTCTCTGGTAGGCCATCATATACACATAAATGGAATCCAGAGGGAGAGCCTAGGATGAGGACGAGTGTGAGTAGATTTGGGAAAGCTCAGCTAGCTCAACCATTAGTGCAGAGCTTGTTGAGACTAAATTGAAGGTTTTTCATAGGTATGTTCTCTGCTAAACTGGCAAGATCCATTCAAAATTACCCCTCGCATATGCTGGGATTGCTCAAAGGTTCACTTTTTGTAGATGCAGGCTTACCACTTTGGGGATGACATTTAGGAAGAGTCTTTCCTCTTCTCAATAGGAATCTGGTAGAACTTACGAAGTCCCAACTTCATTTTATGATGTTTATATGTACTGCTATCAAACAGACTACAGCCAAAGCTTGGAGGTCACCGACCTTGCTATTCAAGGAGGTTAAAGATAAACTCTCCCTATACATGATTTATGAGAAAATAGTCGAGAGCTTCTCCGACTTGGTCCCTTGCATCAATAAGATCTGAGAGCTATTGTATGCCCAATATGGCCCGAATCATCAGATCGAATCTACCTTACTTTGATTATTTAAATATATCAGGGCTCCCTTCCTCTATCCCTGCCCCCACCCTCCTTGTCTCTATGGCTCTGGTTATGTGTGAGCAATGAATGTGTAAGTTGTATGTAAGTCTGCCTTTTTATCTTTTAATCATGGAGAGCCCAATTATTAGTAGCGCCACTCAGCGCCATTTTTGCCGCTGCTGAGTGGTGCAGAAAGCACCCAAGCTGTCAAAGTGGTGCTGTACCTTTGGTTATTCAATTGATAAATCTAATGAGCTATTGGCGTTCATGAACCAAGATCCCTGACTTACACTTTGTGATTGTTTTTAATACATTTTATCTATTTTAGTCATACCACACCAGCATTCTGTAACAAAACCAAACATAATCCATCACATGGTTCAACGCCATTTACTGTATTTTTTTTATCCAATATGGCAAATTGCCACAAAAATGTAAGCAAACTAGTCAAAAAAACATAACCTAAATAGCAACAAAAACATTTATTAATTAACTTCACCTTTCTTTACTACTTCTTTACTGTGCCTACAAAGGAGAAAAAACAAAAATGTAAAAATACTAAACTGTTATGTTCCGCTAACTTTCATTGTCTATGGCTTTGCTCGATCTATGTTGGGCTGCTATTGTTTCATGGTTGGCAACACATTTGTTTTTGTTTTTTAACTATGCTTTAACTGGGTCCCAATGTCTCCCTGCTGTTCATCAGGCATTTTTCAAAGCACAGCTCTTGCCACCCTCCTCAAAGAATGAAGTAATCATTCATGCCCGCCTAGCTTCCTCCTCAACATAAGCAAAAACAGGATGATACCTCCTTGTGTGAAGAAGCAGCAAGGTTGCCAAGAACTTGCTCAACATTTATGCAGTGGAACAACCAATCAGATGCAGGGCGTTGCCAAAAAATGCTACCAATAGAAACGTTAGTGGGCTTATTGCTAATGTGCACGCAGGCGCAGAAGCTAGAAAGGCACACTAGTGTGCAGCAGCATGTAGGATAATTAGTGTTTCCGATTGGCGCAGAGCGGGCAAGAGGAAGATGGCAAACAAGCACGAAAATTGGCTTTTCAGAAACTAATTAGCAGTTTGGATTGGCAATGAGCAGGGAGGAGGAAGATGGCATAACATTACGCTGGTGCAGCTCACCCTGGCCAAATGGTCTGTCTTGTTTGGCTCCCAAGGTCGTGGTTTGAGCAAGAATGAACGTAACAAGATCTGCAAGGGGATTGCTGAGACCCTCAATTGCACATCAGCGAACCACCCAAGCCACCAAGAAGCGCTATTAAACCTTTCATGGGGCCCTCATGAAGAAAGTGGAGGTGGACTGGCTGCTAATCGAGCTTGAGGAATTTGAAGAGCCACTCCATGAGTATCAGGAATATGAATGATGATGAAGCTCCATATCCCGGTATATCAGCTGCAGGGGGTGACAACACAGCATTGGCTGAAGGTAAGTGTGGCCTTTTGGTCCACTCATTTTTTCCATTTGTGTTAGCATGTGTGTGTTCCGATGCCCAGCAGCAAACACAACAGCAGCATCAGCCAACACAGCAGCAGCACAACAGCAGCAGCAGCCACCACAGTAGCAGCAGCCACCACAGCAGCTGTCACAAGCATCAATAGATGATTTCACACAGGTATTTTAACAATGATTCCCCCTCATTAGACAATCTATCCATTCTTGATATTATGTGCCCAGTTGTGTTGCCTACTGAACCTGCACATCTTTGGAAACAGTGTGTGTGTGTGCTCAACAAACCCGCGAACCATTATCTTGAGGGGTTGCAGTCACCAGCCCACCCTGTTTTGCTGCAGCTCCCCCAATGCTTTGTGCTCTATTTGTGTTGGTGGAGCTTTGGTCTTAACATTCCCAAACATTGGTTCACTTGGGAGCAACATCTTGCTATTTTTTTCAGCCATCCAGGACAGCAGGAGGGAAATGAATCAGTTGTTGCAGGTACAGAACATCCAAAGTGCTGGCCTCCATCCAGCGAGGGCTGTAAGGGGCGGAAGGC
Source organism: Gastrophryne carolinensis (assembly GCA_027917425.1). Lineage (NCBI taxonomy): Eukaryota > Metazoa > Chordata > Amphibia > Anura > Microhylidae > Gastrophryne > Gastrophryne carolinensis. The sequence goes on from CM051237.1 coordinate 264,749,263, forward strand.
AGTGGCAGTGACTGTCTGCTCTCAGTCATGTGGGATCAGCTTCTGCCTCCCAACTTTCAAAAGGTAGGGGTCACGGAAACAATAGGTATTAACATATGGATTAGGAATTTTTTTCTAAGCTAAAACCTGAGAATTCACAGCTGTTTTGGCACTTTGCAGTTAATATGTGAATTTTAGGTTGCAGTTTGGGCACTCAATCGGTTTGTCGTCAATACCTTAGAATGTGTAGAATGTATGTCTACCACTGCATTTCAGAGGAAGCAGAGTAGTTTTGTGCACCATGCTTTACTGTAGTTGGGTGTTGCGGTTTGCTAATTTATGGCATTTTTCTAAAGATTTACAAGCCACAATGCAGTGCATATAGAAGTAAAGTACGGTACACTCCACTTTGAATGCTGCTTTGCTATAGACTATCTATGGCATGCATAGGATGGTGCTGTAGGGCATTACAGTGTAACTGCTACATACAGCATTTTGCCACAGCAAATAACATATTCAGCTGCAGCTCTTAGATATATCCCATACATCCCAGGTATTAAGACCAGTTTTATCATAGTCATGTGATGGTATTTTTGATTAGTATTGCTAATTATAACAATGCTAATTATTATTACTAATTACATTAGTATGTATAAACTAGGCTAGAGTAGGGAGTGTAGTGGTCATAGCTGATACTCAGGGGAGCAAATATAGGAAGTGCAGGAGGTGCGACTGCACAGGGGCCAGGGAGGTCAGCAGCGCCCCCATCAGACAGAAAAGTTTACTGTATGAACCTTTAAAGGGCCCTGAATTAATGTTCATTTTAACAGAAATAAAGTTGGATTTTAGTAATCTGAAAACTTTTAAAGCAGAACAAAACCCTTGCGGCACGGCCTTGGAAACCAAAAGATGTTAGCGCCAACTGCTGGCCTTACCCTAGGGCACCCCAAATCAGAATGCCCCACTGTGTGAAACCTCCCCCTGGGCACCACAAAACTCACCTTTGTCCTGGCTCCCTCGCCGATGTAAATATCAGTGTCCCCATCCCTAGAATTTTTGGGCTGTGTGTGCTCCCAAATCTAGCCCTTTCGATAGGGATGTGGCAGCTCGCATTCCTATTGCCTTCAACAAAGCAGTTTGCATTAAAAGCAAATGGCTGTGATTGGACGAGAGCCTGTGCAAACGCCATAGTACCAGGGAAAGGCTTTTTTGTGCGATCAGGGGGAATTTCTGATTTGGGATACCTTGGAGCACGGAACAAAACCGGGACAGTCAAAATCACGGGTTTTGTTCCACTTTAAAGTTGACTAACAGTAATTTTAAACACATGTTGGTTTTCACATTTTCATCACATAGTGATGCACAAGTCTCATAGCCAAATGTAACTGGGTTCTGGTAGTCACATCGGGCAAAGTATCAGCGCATGAGTGAATAAGGGTTAAGTCTGAGGTGCCCTCATTAGACTTGCAGACCGGCATGGCAAGACATTCTGATCTGGGATGATGTCGGAACCTTTGGTGAGACAAATGAATTAGTATGGCTTAAGTGCTATTAAAATATGCAGTCCTACTAGTCGTACGCCATACACTGGCCATCAGAGCTACTGTGTCTCAAACCCCAGGGCATTCCAAATATAAATGCTGGTTCAAATCAGTTTTGCTCACCTCACAAGAATTTAGTTTTAGTTTTTAGGTTGATTTATGCAGCCAAATAACTAACCCTGTTAGCCAGCAACCGACCCTATTATCTGTCTTTAAAGTTAATTAAAAATGATATGCTATGAATAGATGTAGAATCTGCACTGCCAGGTTAGGTGCTTTAGTGTAAGAGATCTCAGCCCTCCTTTAAAGCACAAAAAATGTCTTTCTTCCCCCCTCTAGTCAGCCCAGACTAATAACACATATTGAAGTATACACTCAGTGGACACTGCTTTCCAAGATTCATTCCACTACATTTGGCTACAATCTACTTCACAGCTCTCACTTTACATTTGTTATTTAAATTATAAAGAACATAAGCAAGGGTTTCCAGAAAGTGTTGGGAGTTTCTGTTTCCTTTCCATTCTTTAAAGGTCTTTACCCATGACATGATTGCCTAATTCCATTAAGGTTTCTAAATTGACCAAATGACTTGGAGCTAAGAATTTAGGAAGTGCTATTACGTTCTTTTGTAAAGCACATGATTTTCATAACATTATGCAATTTTGGGTAGCCTTGGGTGAAACGCATTACACAGCAGAAAGGTTGACAGGTGAACAGTTCACAAAAGAAATTAACATCAGAACTGTTTGACTTTGAAACCAACAACTAGATATAAGAGAAAAAACAAAATTTAATTAAAGAGGGAAAGTAATAAAAAGTGTCATTTCCTGGTGTATGTTTTCCCTGTTTTGAATCATATGAGTGCATTATACACACAAAAATCACATTCCAGGCTTTTTCTGTTTCAATACTTTTATTGAGATTATAACAGGTTTACAGTATTCAATACAAGTATTATTACTTTTTCAAGTTTCAGATATAAGAGTTTGTATTATAGTCTGTACAGTTACATTCATTTCCTTATACTAAACATCATAGGTACAATGCTAACTTTTGGTGGGTTGTAGACTCGCATTTGCTTATTGGGGGGCAAACCTAGGTCGACATCCCCTCCCTTTTGAGACCTTCAATGCATTCCCTCACACCTTCCTCCCCTTGTGGAGTTGAAAATTACCATAAACCATGGGAGAGCATTCTCCCTAGGGTGGTTTTATCTGAGAGAGGACCCCAGCTGGGAGTAGCCAGTATGGTTGTATGGGTATAGCTAACAGTGATTTTTTTGTTAGCATATTAGGTAGAAGAAGTTAGGAAAAAGAAGGATAGGGACAGTAGGAAGAAATATAAAGGGATTAAAATTGGTACTCAGATACCAGATACAAGTATAGGTTAGAGGTTGAAGTTGGAATAGAAGTAGACTCTCTTACCCCTTCCGCGCTCACCACCCTGCACTCAATATAGTGTTTCAGTGTCTAGGTTAGACTCACTATAATTAATCCTGGGCACCCAAATCACCAAAAATCACTCATAAAAGTAAATTAGGATATTGGCCAATTTTTCATTAATTAAAACAAGTTTAGCCTCTCAATTACCTCTATATAGGGGATAAATTGCCTTTTCCAGGCTTTGGCGGTAATAAGGTCAGAAGTTTAATTTTGGGGGGGGGGGGGGGGCATTTTGGTAAGTTTGGAGTGAAGCAAAGATGTCCATGGTTCTTTCTTGATGGTGGAATTGAGCACCGTGTTATTCATATCAATAATTTTACTCCAGAAGCAGATGGCACGAATGTCATGCTTTTTGATCAGCTGATGGTCGAATCGAATTCCATTAACATGCACAAACTGCTAAGGATATTCCCATTGTATCACTGGTTTCTCCTAATTCTACAAAAGAGATTAGTATTGCAGTGCAGAGATTTACAGACTCCTCAGTAAAGCAGTGCTTAAACAGTTGTTTACCCTAAACAAACTATAGTGCTTAATTAGAATCAGCATACCCTTATGTTGCTAGGCTTGCAATGATCTCAACACCCAAAAAATACTGTGAAGAAGAGCGGTCCATATCTGCAACAGTGAGAGGCAAGTGTGGGGTTTGGCTCATTGGAGCAAAGGCCAATAGTATGAAAATGTAACTAGCCCTCCCTGAAGGGAGAAGAGCCCCTTCTCAAATAACCCATTTCCTGCAAAGAATGACCATCTGTAATTCTGCCTGCCTTTTATAATTTCTATTAGAAGGTGAATTTTTGTCCCAGTTCCTGCACAGGTCCTCCCCAGTGGCCACAGTAGTTGCCGTGGTCGGTGTATTTCATAAGTAGGGGTCCGGTGGGAAATGTGGTTTATATGGGGCATGGCTTCTGCATTCTCCACCTGCCAAAGTGGTGAACATGACGATGTGACTGCTACAGACACATTTATGGGTATCTTGTATGATGTTCTGTGTGTTTTTGCTCCTGTTGCAGCTGAATTGTATGTGGGCAGACACCTGGACCATCCCTTGTATGCTCTCCTGCCTGTGGCAGTGAATAGTGATGGGCTTCAAATCAAATCATCCGGCAAGCCACCCTCCAGTATTGGCAGGTCACAGGCTGGCCACCAATACATGTGAACTGGTATAGGGGTCCTTTGGACCCCTGATTAGTTTACAAACAAATTACGTCCCTGTAGGGTATAGACATGGAGTGGATTTCTCAGGGAATCTCCCTCCATGTCCCTCCCCTCCAGAGACATAATTAGTCACATAGGGGGGATGTTTCCTCCGTGTTATAAAAGATTTTTTCCAAGGTGGACCCAACACTAGCTTGGCGGGTCGCCAATGAAGGAAGAAGGGTATCTCTGTCTCCCTAACTAAAGAACATGCCAGATCAACTGCAATAGCTGCTCCCTGGCATTAAGATGACAGTTGCCGGATCAGTAGGAAGTCCCCAACCTGGAAGACCTGCAGAGAGGTGGGGGACAGATGAATGAGGACTTTTTACTGTTTGTGAACTGTTAGTGAGTCCAAGTGACCCCATCAGTTCACATGTAGTGGTGGCCGAAGTAATTGTATCCGACATTTGGGAATGTCGCAATTCATATCACCCAAAGTTCATCATACCTCACTAAATAATTAGCATAACCCCCAATGTGTCCTGTAATGAAATAAAGCACTGACTGTCTATGCTGTTCAGTGTGTAGTAGTCTAATATCTATCTAACATGATAAAGCTCTGCATTTTGTCTGGCCATATCTTTAATTTGATTTTGCATAATTTGTTTTTTACATAACAAATCTGGATTGGTTTTCAACTTGTAACTCATCTTTTTCATTTATTTCTGTACTTGTATGTGTAAAATTAGACTCTGTGGGCAGATTTTAATGGCGTGTGTTTGGGAAACCAAGGGAATATAGCTATTTTGAAACTGGGTTTTACTGTAGTTGAAATTGGGAAGTGTTTATGAAGAAGTTGTGTTTAATGTGCTTAGCCAGCTAGATTTCAGCAAGCTAAAGTTGCTAAGGCATAATGGGTCAAGTCCTAAATTAAGGTTTGCCTTAGGCTCTATGGCACCATGTGCATCTTTTTTTCCACTTAGGTGCTGTACAAATCAAGCCTCTTATTTTTTACAAGTACAGGTTTTTACTTTAGTTACCTGCATTGAACTCCCTTGTAACCTCTATTATACTACTTCTCGGCACACAGCAGAAAACATCCTAAATAAATATAGCCTGTAGATAATCATTTGAAGGGCCTTTAGTGGCTGTTAATTAACAATGTATACACGTTACACTTTGCTAATGCTTTGTATCTTGTTGGAGAGGGCTATTATTTTAGGGGATCTTATTGTTGTAGTTGCCTGGCAAATGGCTGTCGATTTGGATTAGAGTTTAATATAAACCAAATTTTGATCAATCATATGGATCAAAACAGGATTTTGGCAAATTCCAGAGAAACTAGAGTACATTAAACAGTAAAAGAAACAACAGAAATAATTTTTTATCTAATGGCAGAGGTTTGTATTAAACAACTGTCTTTTTCTTAGATGAAAAACAATAGGCAAATCTTGACCTTTATCATCTGTATTTAGTGCAGTAAAGTTCCCTTTTAACAAAACAAATTATTGTAGACTGAAAGACTCTCCTCTAATGTAAGTAAAAGTAATTTAGCATCAATGAAGAAACTCTCTTTAGCCCCTATAATATAAAATTTTTTTTAGATGATGACAGTTATTGATGTTATACCAAACAAATATGTTCTGACAAATGAATTGAAAACTTTAGTAAGCTTTTCACTTCCAATTCCAATTAGGCATACCCAGCAAACCAGCAAATCCCTAAAACGTACCATGCTGATAAACAGTTAAACACATTTCTGCCTCCACCTCTAAGCATAAGATCACCAGCAACCCACTGACAGTCACAGGTAAACATTGCTGGAGTTAAGGCTAAGTCATAAGGAGGCACTGATATGGCCAGAGACAGCTGTGGGAACACTGTGACTTGCCATACTCACTTGTGCTGAGAGCACCTCAAGGTGGGGTGACTGTTGGACCACTTTTTTTGCGTCCTAGATTCCTGTTAGGGCTTTTACCCTGCACTGCAGGAAATGGACGAGAGACAGATGTGACATGTATCAGCTGAGCTGCTTGCTGCCTTATCATTGGCATTGGCTTTAGAGTCCCTTAAAAATGTTATTAGACAATAAATCAGCATAACCTGTTTTTTACTTTGCCTTTCCAGTTGCTATAACTGGCATAACAAAATAAGTTTAAAATTAAAAAAGTTACTGACGTTCATGTTTGCTAATTCCATCTGGAGACATTTGATTGTTCTAGTTGCTTTTCAGAGACCATAAAGACTGTCCAATTTTTGGTGTGCATTAACCCTTTAAGTGCCAGCCCACCTGGAGATTTTGTCACTCTCTGTTGCCAGAGCATTTTTCACTATTTTGAGCTACACATGTTCAACTGTGATTTCTGAAAGGAAATCCAGGGACTTCCCAGGAAAGTTATATATTGTTTTTTTCAGCAAAGCCTGGGCTTTAACATCAAATGTCTTGTTTACCATTTTTGTTGTCTATTCCTAATAATTTTGAGTGAAAAATGGGAAAGAAATTAAAAAACACACGTTTTTATATTTTGTAGTGTTTTTTTTTATATAAAATTAAGGTTTTCCAATGAAATCATATTAAATGGAAAAGCTCCGTTTCTCCCGGTTACAACAGTACCACATATGTATTAGTAGACACCCTTTCCTGCCCAGTAGACACCAGAAACTGCAAAGAGCGCTAGAGGAGATTTTCAGATAAAATACAACTACATACTATGCGCTCCTCGCAGTTTTTCAAAAGATAAAACCCTTTACATTTGAAATACCCCCAACAAACTATACATTTTTGGAAAGAACACACCTTAAAGTTTCTAAGCCTACAGGGCTTGTTGGAGTTGGTGCGCACATTGCAGTTTTTCCAAATTTACAACCCCTTACATTTGGAATACCCTCCACAAACTATATATTTTTGGAAAGTACTTACCTCAAGCTTTTTAAGTCTACTGGGCTAGTTGGCGTGGGTGCATTGGTTTGGACTCAGTTCCTTGGAAGAATCTCTGGTTCCAAAGGCTTTAGCTAAAAAATAAGCAAAAAGCAGGTTCAAAACCATATTTTCTTATAAAAGTAATAAGCAAGCAAGAATAAACACAGTAAATCTGAAAGCACAATCTCTCCTGAACAAAACAATACTCCACATGCATAGGTACTTTGAAGGGTACAGTTGTCAAACACCTCAAAGTCAAGCATGCGCTTGATGGTCATTTTACCGGAAAGAAATCAGCTGCACACTCAAAGTGCTCACCTTGCAGTTTTTCCAAATTTACAATCCTTTACATTTGAAATATCTGCCACAAACTATATATTTTTAGAAAGTACATACCTCAAGGTTTCTAATCCTACTGGGCTTGTTGGTATGGGTGCATTGGTTTGGACTCAATTCCTTGGAAGAATCTCTGGTTCCAAAGGCTTGACCTAAAAAAATAAGCAAAAAAGCAGATTCAAAACCATATTTTCCTATAAAAACAATAAGCAAGCAAGAACTAACACAGTAAATCTGAAAGCACAACCTCTCCTGAACAAAACAATACCCCACATGCAGAGGTACTTTGAAGGGTAAAGTTTCCACCCCCCCCCCCCCCCAAAGTCAGGAATGCGCTTGAGGGTCATTTTACCGGGAAAAAATCAGCTGCGCAGTTTTGCAGTTGCAGTTTTTTCAAATTTACAACCCCTTACATTTGAAATACCCCCCACAAACTATATATTTTTGGAAAGTACTCACCTCAAGGTTTCTAAGCCTACTGGGCTTGTTGGCATGGGTGCATTGGTTTGGACTCAATTTCTTGGAAGAATCTCTGGTTCCAAAGGCTTTACCTAAAAAAATAAGCAAAATTGTTAACTAGAAAAAATATAATAAAGGTGATAGATCTAGCAGACAACAGACAAGCTGCCTGTGGCTGTCAGTCTATCTGCAGGCGCGCTAATTTCTGTAGGATGCTCAGGTGTGATAAGATGGGATGTTTAATCTTATCCTTGTTTTCCAAGTATCCTTAAATATTGTTGTTACTGCAAAGTCAAATGAGATTTTTGCGTTTGCAGTTTAATATTTATTACTCAATACATTTATAAAGTAACATACCTACTATAGAATTGACTCTAAATAGGTAAAATGAAATGGGACTTACCCACCAGGCCCGGCGGTAAACACCTAACCTGGGCAACTTTTGAATATGACTTATAGTTTAAGTAGATGAGGATCCCACTCTGTGATGTAGAAAGACAACTTCTTTTATTCAAATTAAAAATGGAGATGCAAGACAGACCATGGAACGTGCCACAATCAATAATCTGTCAATTGTATACAGCAGTCCCTTTAAAACTTCAGCAGCAGCTCCTCTATGTATATGGCGCTGGCATGAAGTCCCAGGATGTGTATCCAAAAGTTCAGAGCTTGTCTATAAGCTCTACACAGTCCGTTAGTTGATAATAAAATAGTCCATGAATAAAATCCTTTCCAGCTGGTTTCAGCCAGTCAGCACAGTCAGCTGGTAGTGAAGTGGGACTTTACACTTCAAACCAGGATGACCTTAGGGCATGGAACAAAACCTAACCTAAAGCCTACATACAGTTTAAAGTTAAATCTAGTCCAGAACAAAATGTAAAAGTCAAAAATCTAATTGAGTATGGTATGCCTCAAAGCAACCCTCCAAACACAAACCAGGTTGGTTGGGACATGTCGGGCAGTAGTAGCGCACATCTCTCCTAAAGCCACACCTACTACATCCCTACAAGGCTTCTGGGGATACCTTTTCCTATAAATGTAGGGAATGCACTTTATGTAATGCTTTCCCACTAATCTAGCCTCGTCATCGTTACCAGCCATCCCTGGGGCCTGCTCGGTATCCCCAAATAACAGAGCAGAGAGTATCTGGAGTTGATATTTTACAAACGACAAATTGGAGCCTGGTACTGCTGCCTTGAAGACAACAAAGGAGTTATAAGTTGCTAATTGGACCAAATGGATAGCAACTTTTTTGTACCAGGCTCTGGATTTTCTGGTGGCGTTGTAATATGTTAAAATTTGGTCTGTTTTATCAACGCCACCCATGAATTTATTATAATCTTTGATACAATGTGGCTTTTGGTAGGGGGCTTGGGGACCACGTTGCTGTAGATTCATGACTGACTCATCGTGGATTGTCGTCAGCATGAATACATTTTTTTTGTCCATGTACTTCACGGCCAGGAGCTCATCGCTTCTTACAGCATACGACTCTCCACGATTTAGTTTTTTTTTCAGCATTGACCTGGGCAAGCCTTTTCGATTACGGTTGATGGTGCCGCAGGCTGGGGTGTCCAATGTGTATAGTGCTCAAAATAGGGGGATGCTGGTATAAAAGTTATCCACATATAAGTGGTAACATTTCTCCAGTAGAGGAGTCATGAGCTCCCAAACAATCTTGTCACTGACAGACAAATCAAGGGCACAACCAGGGGGTCCAGATGTGTGTTCCTTCCTTTGTAGATACGAAAAAATTTGATGTAGTCAGTTGAGCTTTCACACAATTTGTAAAATTTTATCCCATAGAGGCCATGCTTACTAGTGATATAGTGACGAAATACAATGCGCCCTTTAAAAAGCAGAAGTGAATCGTCAATACTTTTGGGAGTCATTTTGGGAGGGGGTATACACTTCTGCAAAGCGCTCAGACAATCAATCAGGTGATGTACTTTGTGAAGCCTGTCGTGACTGGGCTCACCACGGAGAATTACAGTGGCATTATCATTAAAGTGTAGAAACCGCAGTAAAATTTGGTAGCGGTTTCTGGTCATTATGGCAGGAAATAATGGGGTTGCCAAAAGGGTTTGGGTATCCCAGTAGGAGGCAATACAACATTTTTGGCAGATACCCATGGCTAAAGTGAGCCCCCAATATTTTTTCAATTCACTTATGTTTATGGGATGCCATGCATGAGCGCGGGCGTGCCTTTGTGGGGGATTTTGTGACCCACTCAGCATAGCAATTTGTATGGTAGACCATATCCTGTAGTATGGCCTCCGTGACAAACAATTTGAAAAAGTCAACAGGACGGAAGTTTGTTGTGCCAACGTTGACTCCGGGACCGAATCGAAAGGGGGAATTTCGGGGAATATTTATTAGGAGGCCTCCACGCAGGCACTCCATCACCAGCTGCAGCACTCTCCATCTGATCTACACTCTCCTCCAGCGTGGCCTCTCCTTGTGCGCTACCATTCCTTCTACCACTAGTACTACTGCACGGCTGTGTCACCTCAGTAGAGAGAATCACTATACTCTTCCGAGTCTGACTCCATCATGTAAGCCTCTGCTTCCTGGACAGTGTACCTTTTCCCAGCCATACCGAAATCAGCTGAACAAAGGCTAAAACCAAATGAAAACAATAAAAATACTACACTAAAGGGGAGGAACTAGGGAGTTTACAGTAACTAAAAGCTAAATCTAAAACCTAGAACTAAAGTTGGGGAACAAAACAGCCAAAAAGCAAATACACAAGTAAATGCTTTCAGTCAGCAAGCTTCGAGGATCTTCGATAGCAATCGCAAATCTAAAAGGAGGTTAATGTAACATAACATTACAATTAAGAAGGATGGTTAAAAACCCCTGCAGCTTTAGTGCCCACGTACAGAGAGGCTGTGGGAGGAGCAGGTGTGTACATAATATGTATATGCTGGAGGAATACTTCTCTCTGTACATGGGCCCCTCCATCAAGATAAAGAATGAATGAATGGACTATTGCAGCGGCACAACATGGAAGGAAAGAGCTGGTCCGGCAATCACATGTGGAGGGGGGGGGAGGGTAACACGAGGAGCCATGTTACCCCCCCATGTGATTGCTTACACACCGAACAGCGGAGGGAGGCGGGGCAGCACCTTGTGTTCCCCCACTCCCTGCATGTGATCGCCGCTGCCTTGACCTGTCACTGAGCAGCGCAAATCTCTCTCCCCTCCACTGATCGGTGACAGGTCGGGGCATTGGCGATCACATGCAGGGAGTGATGCCGCTGCCACGACCTATCACTGATCCGGCCACAACGCTGCCCCAATCTGTCACTGATCAGCGTGAATCTCTCCCCCCTCCGCTGATCGGTGACAGGTCGGGGCATTGGCGATCACATGCAGGGAGTGATGCCGCTGCCCCGACCTATCACTGATCCGGCCACAACGCTGCCCCAATCTGTCACTGATCAGCGTGAATCTCTCCCCCCTCCGCTGATGGGCGGAGGGGAGAGCGATTCACACTGAACAGTGACAGGTTGTGGCAGCAGCGATCCTGCTCCCCCGATCTGTCACTGATCAGCACAGGGGTGGGGGCAGCGGCGCAGGGAGGAGCAGGGGGGAAATTAACACAGGGTGAAGGTAGGGTGGAAATTCATTCAATCCATAGTGTAGGCAATTGATAGGATGTAGAGGGTGAGTTAGTAGGTTAGGGAGCTGGTAAGCCATGGGCAGAGGGGGGAGAGATTCACTCTAAGTGACATCACATATAGGGAGGGGGACAACACAAGGGAACTTCACAGGCCGGGTGGGGCTGATCACATGTGGGCAGCAGCCCAGGAGCACAGTGCCATGCACGGACAGGAGTGATAAGCTGGCAAGTGATGGGGAGGATTTAACAGGGAACACAGGCAGGGGGCAGGGATTGGAGGCAAATCTGAAGGTTCAGAACATTCAGTTGAACACAGACCAGTTCAGATCAGACCAGATTCATGCTGATCAGTGACAGGTTGGGGCAGCGGCTATCACGCGGGAATGGCACAGGCGGGGGCAGGGGGCTGATCACACGTGGAGGAGCACAGAGCGATGTGCCGACAGAATTGGCAAATGATGGGGGGGTGGATTTAAGAGGGAACACAGGCAGGGATCAGGCAAAATCAGAGACATGGCTCCCCCCCAGGACCCCACTTACCCCCCCAGGACCCCATCTTACCTCAGATCCACACAGAAAGAGATCGGATGCCATGTGACCTACACTTTTAAAGGGGTGCGGCTCCAGCTGATGACAGCTGCATATGCCACACTTTGATTGGCTCCTGTGACGATCGTGTCACAGGAGCAATGATTGGATGACCTTTGAATGAACCCCCCAGGCCTCCTCTTCAAAAAATAAACCCGGAACTGCGGTGGTGCGACCTTCTTAATCAGACATGAGGTAGGAAAATATCAGATACGTGAGTCTCACGTAGCTGGCACTTAATGGTAGGAGAGGCAGCTACGTGAGACTCAGTATAGCTGTGTGTATTTAAAAATATGGCGTGTGGGAGCACTGAACAAATGTGCACTATATCACATTTTTTGTATAGCAATTGGGGGAGAGGGTGTATATTGAAGAAAGGAGGTCCACTGATATACCCATTTTTTCACTGAATCTATTCCCCTTCTTTCCACCTTTGTGCCTTCTTCCCTTGAAGCTAAGAGGGTATGAGAATTGAATGCAGTTACTGTTACTGTTCAGGATGCAATTCTTCTCGCTTTCTTTTATTATATAATTCCTGCAGATTCATACAAAAAATACAAAATATAAAAAATGCAATGTATTCACAATAATAAAGAATAAATAATTGAAAAATTTTGGGTGGCCACATAGCTCTTGGGTTGGAATTTGATTTGTTTAGAATCTCTAAGTAAATACGTTTTGCCTAAAGGCCTCATCAGCACTCAGGGGACCTGTATTTTTTGCAGATTGATGTGTAGTCTGTTCACAAGTGGGCAGGCCTGCTTAAAAAGTTTTCCATAGCAACAATTGGCCTGATGCAGAGCCTCCCCCGATCTGACCTTATTTTGTTCCGTTTTTCCTATGGCCCGTTTTGCTTACATTTGTCCCGGGGTTAAAATGTGATGCAGAGCTGCCGTCGGGGGAGCTCCGTGTGTCTTCAATCGGGAAGGGTTTTTTTCCCCTCTCGGGGGCATGCTATTTCGTTGTGGCTTCCGTTCCCGTTCACACGAACGATCCGTTTTTGCCTCCTTTCTAATGGGTTTCCAAACATACCTTCTTGTCATCCGTTTCAGTTTTCACCCCTATTTTGATGTTTTTGACAAGTATACTTACATCTCCATGTATTTGCTGTTGTCAATATGGGTCCACGCAAGCGCACATCCATAATACTCCCTAAACCTTAATCTATCCCACAAACTGACACTTATTCACATACCCAAACTTAACACACCAAATTCATTTTTCTTCTTCCTTGTCTTTAATGCTTACCTTAATCTCTTTTTCTTCTTCTTCCTTGTCTTTAATGCTTACCTTAATCTCTTTTTCTTATTCTTTGTCTTCTTCTCCTTCTTCTTTCTATTCCTTGTCCCATATACTTACCTTTTGGGACATGTAACTGTATGATTATGTTGTGATAATGTACATTGGGATGAAAAAAAAATGGCACACCTTTTTTTTGTGTTTTTTTTACTGTAACTTTTTTTCCGGAAATTTTTAAAAGGTTTAAATTTTAAAAAATTGAAAAATTAAAATTTTTCGCCCAATAATCCTGTTTTTTTTAATGTTGTTGGCGTTTTCTTTGATCTGTGAATGAAAAACATCATCAGTTTTGGCTTGTAAGTATGTTGTGCTTATATTTTTATTTATTTTTATTTTTTTTGGTGGACATGACTTTAAACTATTTTTCAAAGAAATCACTCAAACTTACATGGCTTTTGGCCAACAGGGCGTCTGGGCCGCAGCCTCCTCCCTGGGTCCAGCAGAACGTCCGGCTGTGAATCTGTTTGAATCCAAAACACAAGTATATTATTTACTCTTTGTGCCTCCTGAATGTGAGATTAGGTTATGCTTCTATGCATCAAATCACTCACCTTCCCCAGCCACCTCTTCTTGTTCTGCACCTCCCTCGACTATCCCTTGGGATGGGCCTGCGACGTCAGAATCTACAAAGAACAATAGTGCAAGTATATGTCTTTCTTGCATGTATCAGGACATATGTTATTTTGATAGTCTTACCGGAGTCAGGTTGCTGCTAGTTGAGGCTAGACTCCCTGCCGTGCGATTCCCCCCCCTGCATACTGAGGTCTAATAGGCCCTCATACTCACTGGCAAAGGAGGGGGTGGGCATTGGCACTGGCGATGGACCACCTATACCTTCCCCAGATTCTGCCAACACTGGGCTGCGGGCTCTTTGCCGGGTAGGGCGGCAACGCATATTCCATTCATGAGCTGCAATATAAACACAATCATAAAAACAGGCCCAGACAAGGGCAGTGTGGTTAGTGCATGTCAAGTAGCCACACTTACCAGGAAAATGTTTAGTGAAGTACCGCCTCACCCGGGGCCTATGTCTCCTCTTTAAGTCCAACCAGTGTTGGGCGATCTGGGTGAAGGTATAGGTGGTTCCCGAAATGTGGGCAATCGCGTCCACCACCGCCAGCGCCAACGTCCTCTTATCAAAATCGCACGGCAGGTAATCGTAGCGGTTCCTCAGCATCATCTGTTTGTAAAAAACACAATGGTACAGCATTAGTCACACAAATACATGTCAAAGTCTCATGCCCTACCTAAAGTCATTTTTTGCCCCTCATTCCTACTCACATGGGCCTACTTAGTCTATCTGCCTCTAGGCTAGTGTGCTGCTGCGCACATGGTTAAAACTAAGCTGGTCTAGTAGTTTACTCAAACAAGTCGGTTGGTCCTCACTAATCTAAGCCTGCCATTGCTATTTTTTGTTTAGTGCCTTGTGCGCGCACATAAACGCACGCTCGCCTACTCACATCCATGATTATTTTGTCCTGCTCCTCAGTATAGATGGCTGGCGACATCTTGCTCTTCCTTCCGGGTGTGGTTATGACGTTCCCCCGCGGTGGCATGCGTGCACACGTGCACGCAGCCACACACGCTGCCGAACACGCCCTCACGGGAAAACTATTTAAAGGTCAATGCACTCAGCTCTGTGTTGCTTACCATATCACTATGGCCAGACCAAAAGGGAGCCGTAAGACCCCCAAAAGCCCAGAGGCACATACTAGCCGCACAGATAGACCTCACCAAAAACAACACAAGAGCAGGCACAAGAGCCGGGAGGGACATGCACATACTCAAAGGGTGGATAAGCCAGATACACAGGCTTCTCACAAAAAACGCAGGAGCAATGAGCCCTTGCCACATTCGCCACCACCTGCTAAATCAGCCAGGCCTCACAAGAGACACAAATCTCTTTCAACCCTGCAGCCTCCAACTCCTCCACACACAAATCATGCGGCAAAAACCAGACACACCACCAAGGGGAAGCGTAGGTCAAAAACCACTAGCCCACCCAGGCCAACCACCCCTCCTCCTCAACACTCTGTGTCCCCAAGTACCACAACCACAGAATTAATAGAGAGCTCCACAGGTGACAGCTCAACAGGCACCCAGCCATTATCACATACCACCACCCACACTCCATCACACTCACCCATCAGCCCAAGCAACCTAAACTACTCCCTAGACAGCCAGCCATCAATTTCGTCTGCTGCCGGGGACACCACACACCCATGTGGGCGCCAGCTGCGCCGTGGCTCACTTACAGCCCGTTTTTGTGATGTCCAAAGCATGGCTGTAGCCACTGCTGTTTGTGAGCACTATGATGCCCTATTTGGGCGTTATTCCAAATCCACCACAAAGCAGGCCAAGCAGGAGATTTGGGATAAGATTTTCCGGCAAGTTAATAGTGTTGGTTCTGTGAGGAGAGATGTTAAGCAAATTAAGCGAAAATTTGGTGACCTGAAATATTATGGTAAACAAAAAATGGACATGCGCCGCCAGCAGAGGTAAAGTCCATTGTGTAAATGCATGTATAGGCTGCTTTGTAACAGGATGTAACACTTATTAGGTGTGCTTTAATCTTCCCCAGCCTGCAGCCAGGGGGTGGAATCCCAACTAAAATCATCCTAACACCAGCAGAAGAACATGTGTTTACATATATTCACCCTTCAGGGCCTGCCAGAGAGCCAAGACACAGACAGGAATGTCAGGTCCGGAGGTGAGTATGTTTTACATTGAACCTTTTAAATGGGTACCCAAACAGTTTTAGGCTCCTTAATACACACTGACCTTTGCTGAAACACTAAAAGTACATTCTCTCGTCCCAGAACCAACTCAAGACACGCCACAAGGCCAAACTACCCCTGGCTTGTCCCGGAGGACCATGCAACAACTGCCTTCAGTCCACACAAACCAACCTGAGTGTTTGGATGAGGTAAGTCAGTGGTCCACTGTGTAGACTTATGAAATTGCACTTGCATCCATTTAATGTTAAATAGTGGACTCAATACCTGCTACATTTCTTGGCAGAACCTACCCAGTCCACCAATTATAGAAGACATTTGTGATTTGGAGGAGGAGGACACAATTCAGATGCAGCCAAGGCCAACCAAACCAGTGGGCGAACATCAGACCCAACAGGCCCAGCAACTTCAGCCCCTGGTGTCCACTAACCCAACCTCTGTGGCACCAACCTCTTCTGCCGTCCGCACAACAGACTCTGCGCCAAGCCAGCCACCAGCAGCCACTCAATCTGGAGCAGAACCACCCACACGTGCCAGTGGCAGAACACATCCAAGGCGACATATCAGCCAGAGGAGACAGCTGCAGATCATGGAGAGGAGACAGCTGCAGATCATGGAGGAAGCCTGGCACCAGGAGAATGTTGAATTTTCTGCAAACACAAAGAGATTTAATGAAACTGTGTGTACCCAAATCACCTCGATATCTACACAATTAGAGGTTTTAAACCAAAATGTCTCTGGCCTGCTGCAAGAAACCAGACAACTAACCAGGCATATGGGTGAAATGGTCCACCAATGGCAGCTCATTAATCAGAGCCTTGCACATATTGCCGCAAACATTCACCCACACCAGCCATCAACTGCCACCTCATACTCTTCATACCACTAAATGGATGTGTTTATGTATTTGACCCCACGCTAAGCTTTACAGAATACAACCAAAAAGTTTGTAACTTAATTTTTCCTGGATCATCAAAAATTAAACAAAACCAAAAAAACAAAGGAATGTTATTGATGAAAAAACATTGTCCACAAGTTGTGAACGGATCGCCTGTGCTGTGCCACTTTGGGATCCGGAGTAGGGAGGTGTGACTTCTTCCGAAATCTGTAAAGTGGCTTCAGGCAGGTCAGTGTATCTTGATACCCGGCTTTGTATGGCCAGGTTGTGCATGACCCCACACGCAATTCTTATTTTGATGACCTTGGCGGCCTCATACAGCAGGGCACCCCCAGTCTGGTCCAGACAACGGAAGCGCATCTTCATCAAGCCAAAGGCCCGTTCCACCACTGAGCGAGTCCTCCTATGTGCAGTGTTATACCGCTCCTGGGCCTGCGAGGATGGGTGGAGGATGGGGGTGAGTAACCAGGGGAGCAATGGATAGCCAGAATCACCTGCCAAAAAAGATACACAAAATAAGCACACACCATAATCCCAAAAACAAATGACAAATGGGCCCCTTTGCCACATATGTAGTGGCAGGCCCCATAACCAGCCGAGACAGAGAAACCTAAACAACAAACATCTAAAGTGTATCTAAACAAGTACCATCATGCTACTAAGGAAGAGCCACAAGTACCTTACATGCTACTTCCAAATACGGCATGTTAGGTTACTTTAAACTGCTAAGAACAGGGAACAACAGACAGAGGCCTAAGGGGAAGAGGCTCAATAATGTGCTGTTTAGCATTCCAGCATTAGTGAACAGCGACAATAGGTGAGCTGTGCAGTGTCAGTGCAAAGCCCAGTTCTGATGCGGCAACATGCACATCCACCCAGCACACTCCTGTACAATGACTCTGGGATGTAACATAGCTAAAAGGCCCAGGACAGAAAGGTATAGTGGCGAATCACAAAGCCATAGGAGGAAATACTGGTAAGTAAGTGAGTGTAAACTTCTACTGTTTCATTGGAGTCTATAACAGATTAGTGGGGTACAGGCACGGAGCAATCAGAAAAATCATGCTGGACGGCACAAACTATTTTTAAGCACATACGTTGGCATGTCGGCTATATTATAAAAGCCCAACTTAATCGCATTGCAGGCTTCCGCTGTGTCAGGGAAAGAAATAAATTTTGGTGCCAGGGTAGCCATGCCATCCAAAAACTTGGTAAGGCTGCGGCTCAGCGTAGACTGGAACGAGCCGTTTGCCAAAAACTGCAGGCAGCCAACCAATTTGGTCATACCTGCAATTGCATGCCCCTTCCTTGTGGTGCGGGCTAACCATGGCCGCAGCTGCCTATACAAGTCCTGGAGAGAAACACGGTTAAGGCGGGTGAGCTCGAATAGCTCAAGGTCATGCATTCCATCGAGGTCCAAACGTGTTCGGTGCAGCCTGGTTTCTGCCATGCTCAAAAGAACCAGGCCGCGTAGCTGACGCCTTTGATGCTCGCGCACAGCATAATGCATTTCAAAGTCATGGAGCACAAATACGGCTGCTAAGACTGCCCGTAAGTGAAGCGTCGACACCCTTGTTAAATTGGGCTTGTTTCAATCGGAAATCAAAGCTCTAAATCAATTAAAAAACGGACCAATCAACGGGCCGTCCGTTTTCATGGAGTTCAGCCTCTTGCGAACCGTCATTCGGAAAGGCGCACGCCGACACACCTGAGCGCATAAATGCACACAAAAAGCAATGTAGCACCCTTTCATGA
Organism: Gastrophryne carolinensis; assembly: GCA_027917425.1. Classification (NCBI taxonomy): domain Eukaryota; kingdom Metazoa; phylum Chordata; class Amphibia; order Anura; family Microhylidae; genus Gastrophryne; species Gastrophryne carolinensis. The sequence goes on from CM051237.1 coordinate 264,767,980, forward strand.
CCCGATCACAGCCCAAAACCAACGGGAAAACGTACGGGATAGCTGAACGGGGATTCTCTGCATCAGGCCAAATGTGTTTAGCTTAGCTATGTACACCAAAGTGGTGATTTCAAGTACATATCATAGACTTCCTCGCTCCAGCTTGATAATCATCTGATTTGCTAAGGCATGGGTAACTGGCTTAACCTATTCTGATGAAATTCAACTTCTTCAGTTTGGAATGATTCTAGTAGTAAGGATTAATGGCAGCTTTCTCACCGGGCGAGCTCATTAGGCTGCTTAGACTTAGCCAAAGCTGATAAAGAGTTTGCCTGTTACATTGGAAGAATTGTGGGACTTGTAGTCCATGTCTTTTACTCAAGGCCACGAAAAACACTCCCACTGTAGCAAAACAAAGTCCCAGAAATATGAGAACCATGCTGATAAGTAAATCACAGGTATGGGGGCACAATCCTAACACAAGTGTTTATTTTAGATTCCAAAAGAGGAAACAATAAGGCAGAATACCAAAAACCTGAAAAAAGAGGGTTTTCCTTTAAAACAATGTAGGACCACATAATACTTCTTAAACCAATTTGTTTTGTTAAAGACAAAAGACTAGCCTGTGACAGAAGAAAAGCTTACTGTGTAAGCAGAACTAATTTCTATTTGGACTAGGTCTGCTTTACACTGAGTCTTGCATTGTCACATTTATCCTTGCACAATGACGACTATGTTTGGTGTGTGCTAGCGACAGGGCTATGTTTTATATATATATTGCCCTTGCTTTCACCGCTCTGCAAATAATAGAAGACCCTTAAGTTCTAGTTCCTCTTTTGTCACCTGCAGTCTCTGGCATCAGACAAGTTTCCCCTACCAGTGTTATCTGTGGTTAGATGCTATGCTGAAAGTGTCTAATGCTGAAATAAGCATCTGATTAACTTCCCCTTTTAAAATTATTGCTTGCATTGAGATATTCACAGATATGCAATTGAGGCATTTTTATTATCAGAAACTGGAATATTTGGGAAATATATTGGGCAACAAAACCATTTCCCAGAATGGCCCATACAGCAATAAATTGCAAATGGGCCTTAGAGCAAGTTATAGCAGAATAGGCTGGATGGGGGGAGATTGCAGAAAATGCTGTACTGTGATAGACTGCAGAATAGGCCATACAGTAAGAGACTGCAGAATAGGACATACAGTGAGAGATTTGCAGAATAGACCGTACAGTGAGAGATTTGCAGAATAGGCCATACAGTGAGAGATTTGCAGAATAGGCAATACAGTGAGAGATTTGCAGAATAGACCGTACAGTGAGAGATTTGCAGAATAGGCCATACAGTGAGAGATTTGCAGAATAGACCGTACAGTGAGAGATTTGCAGAATTGGCCATACAGTAAGAGATTGCAGAATAGGCCATATGGTGAGTGACTGCAGAATAGGCCATATGGTGAGAGATTACAGAATAGATCATACAGTAATAGATTGCAGAATAGACCGTACAGTGAGAGATTTGCAGAATAGGCAATACAGTGAGAGATTTGCAGAATAGGCCATACAGTGAGAGATTTGCAGAATAGACCGTACAGTGAGAGATTTGCAGAATAGGCAATACAGTGAGAGATTTGCAGAATAGACCGTACAGTAAGAGATTGCAGAATAGGCCATATGGTGAGTGATTGCAGAATAGGCCATATGGTAAGAGATAGCAGAATAGATCATACAGTAATAGATTGCAGAATAGATCATACAGTAAGAGATTTGCAGAATAGATCATACAGTAATAGATTGCAGAATAGGCCATATGGTGAGTGATTGCAGAATAGGCCATATGGTAAGAGATAGCAGAATAGATCATACAGTAATAGATTGCAGAATAGATCATACAGTGAGAGGCTGCAGAATAGGCCGTACAGTGAAAGGCTACAGAATTGGCCGCACGGTAAGAGGCTACAGAATTGGCCGTACAGTGAGCAGCTGTAGAATAGACCGTACAGTGAGAGGCTGCAGAATAGGCCGTACAGTGAGAGGCTGCAGAATAGGTCGTACAGTGAGAGGCTGCAGAATAGGTTGTACAGTAAGAGGCTGCAGAATAGACCGTACAGTGAGAAGCTGCAGAATAGTCCATACAGTGAGAGGCTGCAGAATAGACCAAACACTGAGAGGCTGCAGAATAGGCCGTACAGTAAGAGTCTACAGAATAGGCCATATGGTGAGAGGCTGCAGAATAGTCCGTACAGTTTGAGGCTACAGAATAGGCGAGACAGTGAGAGGCTGCAAAATTGGGCGTACAGTGAGAAGCTACAGAATAGGCGAGACAGTGAGAGGCTGCAAAATTGGGCGTACAGTGAGAAGCTGCAGAATAGGCCGTACAGTGAGAGGCTGCAGAATAGGCCGTACAGTGAGAGGCTACCGAATAGGCCGTACAGTGAGAGGCTACAGAATAGGCCGTACAGTGAGAGGCTGCAGAATAGGCCGTACAGTGAGAGGCTACAGAATAGGCCGTACAGTGAGAGGCTACAGAATAGGCCGTACAGTGAGAGGCTGCAGAATAGGTCGTACAGTGAGAGGCTGCAGAATAGGCCGTACAGTGAGAGGCTGCAGAATAGGCCGTACAGTGAGAGGCTGCAGAATAGGCCGTACAGTTAGAGGCTGCAGAATAGGCTGCACAGTGAGAGGCTGCAGAATAGGCCGTACAGTGAGAGGCTACAGAATAGGCAGTGCAGTGAGAGGCTGCAGAATAGACTGTGCAGTAAGAGGCTACAGAATAGGCCGTACAGTAAGAGATTGCAGAATAGGCCGTACAGTAAGAGATTGCCGAATAGGCCATACAGTAATAGATTGAAGAATAGGCCATATAGTAAGAGATTGCAGAATAGGCCATATAGTAAGAGATTGCAGAATAGGCCATACAGTAATAGATTGCAGAATAGGCCATACAGTAAGAGATTGCAGAATAGGCCATACAGAGATAGGCTGCAGAATAGGCCATATGGTGAGAGATTGCAGAATAGGCCATACAGTAAGAGATTGCAGAATAGGCCATACAGTAAGAGATGGCAGAATAGGCCATACAGTAAGAGATTGCAGAATAGGCCATACAGTAAGAGATTGCAGAATAGGCCATACAGTAAGAGATTGCAGAATAGGCCATACAGTAAGAGATGGCAGAATAGGCCATACAGTAAGAGATTGCAGAATAGGCCATACAGTAAGAGATGGCAGAATAGGCCATACAGTAAGAGATTGCAGAATAGGCAGTACAGTGATAGGCTGCAGAATAGGCCATATGGTGAGAGATTGCAGAATAGGCCGTGCAGTAAGAGATTGCAGAACAGGCCGTACAGTAAGAGATTGCAGAATAGGCCATACAGTAAGAGATTGCAGAATAGGCCATACAGTAAGAGATGGCAGAATAGGCCATACAGTAAGAGATTGCAGAATAGGCCATACAGTAAGAGATTGCAGAATAGGCCATACAGTAAGAGATTGCAGAATAGGCCATACAGTAAGAGATGGCAGAATAGGCCATACAGTAAGAGATTGCAGAATAGGCCATACAGTAAGAGATGGCAGAATAGGCCATACAGTAAGAGATTGCAGAATAGGCAGTACAGTGATAGGCTGCAGAATAGGCCATATGGTGAGAGATTGCAGAATAGGCCGTGCAGTAAGAGATTGCAGAACAGGCCGTACAGTAAGAGATTGCAGAATAGGCCATACAGTAAGAGATTGCAGAATAGGCCATATGGTGAGAGATTGCAGAATAGGCCATACAGTAAGAGATTGCAGAATAGGCAGTACAGTGGGAGGCTGTAAATTAGGCTGTTCAGTGAGAGGCTGCAAAGTAGACTGTACAGTGAGAAGCTGCAGAATAGGTCGAAAAGTAAGAGATTGCCAAATAAGCCATATGGTGAGAGATTGCAGAATAGACAGTAGAGTAAGAGCTTGCAGAATAGGCCATACAGAGAGAGGCTGCAGAATAGGCCGTACAGTGAGAGGCTTCAGAATAGGCCATACAGTGAGAGGATGTAGAATAGGCCATAGAGTAAGAGGCTGCATAATAGGCCTTACAGTGAGAGGCTGCAGAATAGGCCGCACAGTGAGAAGCTGCAGAATAGGCCGTACAGTAAAAGGCTACAGAATAGGCCGCACAGTAAGAGGCTACAGGATAGGTCGTACAATGAGAGGCTGCAGAATAGGCCATGCAGTGAGAGGCTACAGAATAGGCCGTACAGTGAGAGGCTACAGAAAAGGCCGTACAGTAAGAGGCTACAGAATAGATTGTACAGAGAGAAGCTACAGAATAGGCCATATGGTAAGAGGCTGCAGAAAAGGCCGTACAGTAAGTGGCTGCAGAATAGGCCGTACAGTGAGAGGCTGCAGAATAGACAGTACAGTAAGAGGCTACAGAATAGGCCGTACAGTGAGAGGCTGCAGAATACGCAGTACAGTGAGAGGCTACAGAATAGGCCGTACAGTGAGAGGCTGCAGAATAAGCTATACAGTGAGAGGCTGCAGAATAGGCCGTACAGTGAGAAGCTGCAAAAAAGACTGTACAGTGAGAGGCTGCAGAATAGGCCATACAGGGAGAAGTTACAGAATAGGACATATAATGAGAGGATGCAGAATAGGCCGTACAGTGAGAGGCAACAGAATAGGCCGTACAGTAAGAGGCTACAGAATAGATTGTACAGTGAGAAGCTACAGAATAGGCCATATGGTAAGAGGCTGCAGAAAAGGCCTTACAGTAAGTGGCTGCAGAATAGGCCGTACAGTGAGAGGCTGCAGAATAGACAGTACAGTAAGAGGCTACAGAATAGGCCGTACAGTGAGAGGCTGCAGAATACGCCGTACAGTGAGAGGCTACAGAATAGGCCAGACAGTGAGAGGCTGCAGAATAGACCGTACAGTAAGAGGCTACAGAATAGGCCGTACAGTGAGAGGCTGCAGAATAGGCCGTACAGTGAGAGGCAACAGAATAGGCCGTACAGTAAGAGGCTACAGAATAGATTGTACAGTGAGAAGCTACAGAATAGGCCATATGGTAAGAGGCTGCAGAAAAGGCCGTACAGTAAGTGGCTGCAGAATAGGCCGTACAGTGAGAGGCTGCAGAATAGACAGTACAGTAAGAGGCTACAGAATAGGCCGTACAGTGAGAGGCTGCAGAATACGCCGTACAGTGAGAGGCTACAGAATAGACCATACAGTGAGAAGCTGCAGAATAGGCTGTACAGTGAGAGGCTACAGAATAGGCCGTACAGTGAGAGGCTGCAGAATAGGCTGTACAGTGAGAGGCTGCATAATAGGCTGTACAGTGAGAGGCTGCAGAATAGGCCGTACAGTGAGAGGCTGCAGAATAGGCCGTACAGTGAGAGGCTGCAGAATAGGCCGTACAGTGAGAGGCTACAGAATAGGCTGTACAGTGAGAAGCTACAGAATAGGCCGTACAGTGAGAGGCTGCAGAATAGGCTGTACAGTGAGAAGCTACAGAATAGGCCGTACAGTGAGAGGCTACAAAATAGGCTGTACAGTGAGAGGCTACAGAATAGGCCATACAGTGAGAGGCTACAGAATAGGCCATACAGTGAGAGGCTGCAGAATAGGCTGTACAGTGAGAGGCTACAGAATTGGCCGTACAGTAGGAGGCTACAGAATAGGCCATACAGTGATAGGCTGCAGAATCGGCCATACAGTGAGAGGCTGCAGAATAGGCCGTACAGTGAGAGGCTGCAGAATAGGCTGTACAGTGAGAGGCTACAGAATTGGCCGTACAGTAAGAGGCTACAGAATAGGCCGTACAGTGAGAGGCTGCAGAATCGGCTGTACAGTGAGAGGCTGCATAATAGGCTGTACAGTGAGAGGCTGCAGAATAGGCCGTACAGTGAGAGGCTACAGAATAGGCCGTACAGTGACAGGCTACAGAATAGGCCGTACAGTGAGAGGCTGCAGAATAGGCCGTACAGTGAGAGGCTACAGAATAGGCCAGACTGTAAAAGGCTACAGAATTGGCCGTACAGTAAGAGGCTACAGAATAGGCTATACAGTGAGAGGCTGCAGAATAGGCTGTACAGTGAGAGGCTACAGAATTGGCCGTACAGTGAGAGGCTACAGAATAGGCCGTACAGTGAGAGGCTGCAGAATAGGCCGTACAGTGAGAGGCTGCAAAAAAGACTGTACAGTGAGAGGCTGCAGAATAGGCCATACAGTGAGAAGCTACAGAATAGTCCGTACAGTGAGAGGCTGCAGAATAGACCGTACTGTGAGAGGCTGCAGAATAGGCCGTACAGTGGGAAGCTACAGAACAGGCCATATGGTGAGAGGCTGCAGAATAGGCTGTACAGTAAGAGGCTACAGAATAGGCTGTACAGTGAGAGGCTGCAGAATAGGCCGTACAGTGAAAGGCTACAGAATTGGCCGCACAGTAAGAGGCTACAGAATGGGCCATACAGTGAGAGGCTGCAGAATTGGCCGTACAGTGAGAGGCTGCAGAATAGGCCGTACAGTGAGAGGCTGCAGAATAGGCCGTACAGTAAGAGGCTACAGAATGGGCCATACAGTGAGAGGCTGCAGAATTGGCCGTACAGTGAGAGGCTGTAGAATAGACCGTACAGTGAGAGGCTGCAGAATAGGTCGTACAGTGAGAGGCTGCAGAATAGGTTGTACAGTAAGAGGCTGCAGAATAGGCCGTACAGTGAGAGGCTGCAGAATACGCCGTACAGTGAGAGGCTACAGAACAGGCCAGACAGTGAGAGGCTGCAGAATAGGCCGTACAGTAAGAGGCTGCAGAATAGGTCGTACAGTGAGAGGCTGCAGAATAGGTTGTACAGTAAGAGGCTGCAGAATAGGCCGTACATTGAGAGGCTACAGAATACGCCGTACAGTGAGAGGCTACAGAACAGGCCAGACAGTGAGAGGCTGCAGAATAGGCCGTACAGTAAGAGGCTATAGAATAGGCCGTACAGTGAGAAGCTGCAGAATAGTCCGTACAGTGAGAGGCTACAGAATAGGCCGTACAGTAAGAGGCTGCAGAATAGGCCGTACAGTGAGAAGCTACAGAATAGTCCGTACAGTGAGAGGCTACAGAATAGGCCGAACAGTGAGAGGCTGCAGAATAAGCCGTACAGTGAGAGGCTGCAGAATAGGCCGTACAGTGAGAGGCTGCAGAATAAGCCGTACAGTGAGAGGCTGCAGAATAGGCCGCACAGTGAGAGGCTGCAGAATAAGCCGTACATTGAGAGGCTACAGAATACGCCGTACAGTGAGAGGCTACAGAACAGGCCAGACAGTGAGAGGCTGCAGAATAGGCCGTACAGTAAGAGGCTGCAGAATAGGCCGTACAGTGAGAAGCTGCAGAATAGTCCGTACAGTGAGAGGCTACAGAATAGGCCGTACAGTAAGAGGCTGCAGAATAGGCCGTACAGTGAGAGGCTGCAGAATAGGCCGTACAGTGAGAGGCTACAGAATAGGCCGTACAGTGAGAGGCTACAGAATAGGCCATACAGTGAGAGGCTACAGAATAGGCCGTACAGTGAGAGGCTGCAGAATAAGCTATACAGTGAGAGGCTACAGAATAGGACAGACAGTGAGAGGCTGCAGAATAGACCGTACAGTAGGAGGCTACAGAATAGGCCGTACAGTGAGAGGCTACAGAATAGGCCGTACAGTAAGAGGCTGCAGAATAGACTATACAGTGAGAGGCTACAGAATAGGCCGTACAGTGAGAGGCTACAGAATAGGCCGTACAGTGAGAGGCTACAGAATAGGCCGTACAGTGAGAAGCTGCAAAAAAGACTGTACAGTGAGAGGCTGCAGAGTAGGCCGTACAGTAGGAGGCTACAGAATAGGCCGTACAGTGAGAGGCTACAGAATAGGACAGACAGTGAGAGGCTGCAGAATAGACCATACAGTAGGAGGCTACAGAATAGGCGTACAGTGAGAGGCTACAGAATAGGCCGTACAGTAAGAGGCTGCAGAATAGACCGTACAGTAAGAGGCTACACAATAGGCCATACAGTGAGAGGCTACAGAATAGGACAGACAGTGAGAGGCTGCAGAATAGACCGTACAGTAGGAGGCTACAGAATAGGCCATACAGTGAGAGGCTACAGAATAGGACAGACAGTGAGAGGCTGCAGAATAGACCGTACAGTAGGAGGCTACAGAATAGGCCGTACAGTGAGAGGCTACAGAATAGGCCAGACAGTAAGAGGCTGCAGAATAGGCCGTACAGTGAGAAGCTGCAAAAAAGACTGTACAGTGAGAGGCTGCAGAATAGGCCGTACAGTGAGAGGCTGCAGAATAGGCCGTACAGTGAGAGGCTGCAGAATAGGCCGTACAGTGAGAGGCTGCAGAATAGGCCGTACAGTGAGAAGCTACAGAACAGGCCATATGGTGAGAGGCTGCAGAATAGGCCGTACAGTAAGAGGCTACAGAATAGGCCGTACAATGAGATATTGCTGAATAGGCCGTACAGTGAGAGGCTGCAGAATAGGCTGTACAGTGAGAGGCTGCATAATAGGCTGTACAGTGAGAAGCTGCAGAATAGGCCGTACAGTAAGAGGCTGCAGAATAGGCCGTACAGTGAGAGGCTGCAGAATAGACCGTACAGTAAGAGGCTGCAGAATAGGCCGTACAGTGAGAGGCTGCAGAATAGGCCGTACAGTGAGAGGCTGCAGAATTGGCCGTACAGTGAGCAGCTGTAGAATAGACCGTACAGTGAGAGGCTGCAGAATTGGCCGTACAGTGAGAGACTGCAGAATAGGTCGTACAGTGAGAGGCTGCTGAATAGGCCGTACAGTGAGAGGCTGCCGAATAGGCCGTACAGTGAGAGGCTACAGAATAGGCCGTACAGTGAGAGGCTGCAGAATAGGCTGTACAGTGAGAGGCTACAGAATAGGCCGTACAGTGAGAGGCTGCAGAATAGGCCGTACAGTGAGAGGCTGCAGAATAGGCCGTACAGTGAGAGGCTGCAGAATTGGCCGTACAGTGAGCAGCTGTAGAATAGACCGTACAGTGAGAGGCTGCAGAATTGGCCGTACAGTGAGAGACTGCAGAATAGGTCGTACAGTGAGAGGCTGCAGAATAGGCCGTACAGTGAGAGGCTGCCGAATAGGCCGTACAGTGAGAGGCTACAGAATAGGCCGTACAGTGAGAGGCTGCAGAATAGGCTGTACAGTGAGAGGCTACAGAATAGGCCGTACAGTGAGAGGCTACAGAATAAGCCGTACAGTGAGAGGCTACAGAATAGGCCAGACTGTAAGAGGCTGCAGAATAGACCGTACAGTAGGAGGCTACAGAATAGGCCGTACAGTAAGAGGCTACAGAATAGGCCGTACAGTGAGAGGCTGCAGAATAGGCCGTACAGTAAGAGGCTACAGAATAGGCCGTACAGTAAGAGGCTACAGAATAGGCCGTACAGTGAGAGGCTGCACAATAGGCCGTACAGTGATATATTGCAGAATAGTCCGTACAGTGAAAGGCTGCAGAATAGGCCGTACAGTGAGAGGCTACAGAATAGGCCGTACAGTAAGAGGCTACAGAATAGGCCGTACAGTGAGAGGCTACAGAATAGGCCGTACAGTAAGAGGCTACAGAATAGGCCGTACAGTGAGAGGCTACAGAATAGGCCGTACAGTAAGAGGCTGCAGAATAGGCTGTACAGTAAGAGGCTACAGAATTGGCCATACAGTAAGAGGCTACAGAATAGGCCGTACAGTGAGAGGCTGCAGAATAGGCCGTACAGTAAGAGGCTACAGAATAGGCCGTACAGTAAGAGGCTACAGAATAGGCCGTACAGTGAGAGGCTGCAGAATAGGCCGTACAGTAAGAGGCTACAGAATAGGCCGTACAGTGAGAGGCTGCACAATAGGCCGTACAGTGATATATTGCAGAATAGTCCGTACAGTGAAAGGCTGCAGAATAGGCCGTACAGTGAGAGGCTACAGAATAGGCCGTACAGTAAGAGGCTACAGAATAGGCCGTACAGTGAGAGGCTACAGAATAGGCCGTACAGTAAGAGGCTACAGAATAGGCCGTACAGTGAGAGGCTACAGAATAGGCCGTACAGTAAGAGGCTGCAGAATAGGCTGTACAGTAAGAGGCTACAGAATTGGCCATACAGTAAGAGGCTACAGAATAGGCCGTACAGTGAGAGGCTGCAGAATAGGCCGTACAGTAAGAGGCTACAGAATAGGCCGTACAGTAAGAGGCTACAGAATAGGCCGTACAGTGAGAGGCTGCAGAATAGGCCGTACAGTAAGAGGCTACAGAATAGGCCGTACAGTGAGAGGCTGCAGAATAGGCCGTACAATGAGATATTGCTGAATAGGCCGTACAATGAGATATTGCTGAATAGGCCGTACAGTGAGAGGCTGCAGAATAGGCCGTACAGTGAGAGGCTGCAGAATAGGCTGTACAATGAGATATTGCTGAATAGGCCGTACAGTGAGAGGCTGCAGAATAGGCTGTACAATGAGATATTGCTGAATAGGCCGTACAGTGAGAGGCTGCAGAATAGGCCGTACAGTGAGAGGCTGCAGAATAGGCTGTACAATGAGATATTGCTGAATAGGCCGTACAGTGAGAGGCTGCAGAATAGGCAGTACAGTGAGAAGCTGCAGAATAGACCATACAGTAATATATCACACAACAGATAATGCAGCAAGATTTTTTTTGGGTAATTGTGCATAGATGGCTATTGCTTAATCACTCAATCTTAGGTCTGACATCTTTTTATCCTTTTAAGCTAGCTCAGTACACATTCATTGTCCCGATTCTTAACATAGTATGTGAATGAGACAGTAACCACTTGCCTGACTTGTCATAAATCACCATGGTTCATTCTTAGCTGATCATAGATGTTTATTTATATGGACAAATAAATGAATCTCTTATGCAGTACATGCTTTGTATCTGATGCAATCCCGGTTGAATAATACACTGGCTACCCTTTGCCACACATTCTCTCATGCCATGAGAGATTCTCATTCTGTCATGCAATACAACACAGCAACAGCAGTCAGGTAGATTCTAAATGAAATCCTTGCTTTAATTACATGCCGGCTGCTCGGGCCAACACAATGCTTTCTGAGACACATCCATCAAATAACGTTCTCAAAAAGCTGACGCTGGCTGCCATGCTTTCTTGTTTTAAATGTTGCCATGGCTCCAACCAATTAGCATAAGAAAGGAAAAAGAAAAAAAGAACATTTAGAAAAGTATGTTAGTTCAGACAAGGGCTGTTTTCTAACATACTGTAATATAGTTAAAGCACATTTTGGTGACTGACTTTGTTTTAATAAAGCACTTCAATCATTTTTGTTTCTTTTTGTTGTTGTTTTTGGTGACAATCATTTTTGAATGACTATAGACATGTGGTGCATGTTTCTACTCTCCCTTTCTTTCAAAACATTTATAGTTAAATAAAGTACATGAGTTAAGGATGCAGATACCAATGGAAAGCAATTCATTATTAGTGCTGATTCAGCACCATGAGAATTTTTTGCTGAGAAAAATGATTCAGCACCATTTCTAGGCACAATTCACACAGCTAAAATGGTGGGAAATTGCCCTAAGGAAACAATTATTTATAAAATCAGCCCTTTTGTGTTGATAAACAAAGAGCATGTCCTTAACGCTTCAAGGGTTAATGTGGAGCAGAGATGTACATACCATAGAGGCAGGGTAGGCAGCCCCTGAGAGGGATTTTGTGCAAGCTACCTACCACCAACAAGGTGCACCTGTGGCAATGGTGTTGGGCTAGAGCCACCAGAGTATGCAGCGGGGACACACTGGCTGCATGGAGTGCTGGGGGCCACACATTGTACACCCCCAGACAACCTCTGTATAGAACAAGCAAGGTGCGTACATCTTAGTTACAACACCCAGAACATATAGCTCTCACCCCAGGTGCTGTCTGCAGACAACATGCATGCTGCAGTGGCACAATGGAAAGAAACTGTGCTCACTGGGCCCCACTGTTGCCTATACTATAATCACAGAGTGACTGATTGATATGCTACCATGTCAAGGTAGAAGTCGCTGAACTTCATTGCAGAAAATATACTTAAAGTGTCTGATCATCTAATAAAAAAAACAAATAGGTACTTACCTTTTGTCCCCTCACAGCTGATGGGTCCTAGCCTAGTTATCAGCAGCTGATCTTAATGCTAGATCCCAGCCTGTGCCAGAGCCCATGCACCTCTGCTGTCCCAGGCCTAGATTGATGGGGCGTTGTGCTTGTGACCTGCCATAAGTCACAAGAGCAATGCCACGCCCTCTCTATTCATTGAAACGGAAGGGTTGTGCCGATGCTTGATTTACCCCCTCCTTTGTTGTGAATAGATAGAGCATGGCTGTGGCCGTGCCTTTGAGACTGATAGGGGGGCTCAAGCTCAACACGGAGAGTAGGGCTCCCACTTGGGGGTGGGGCTCCCACTATGACTTTTGCAACTTTTGCCTGGAAAACCTTTCAACTCCCCTGTTTTAATATATATATATATATATATATATATATATATATATATATATATACAGCAAATTAAGTTACAATTCATTGACAATTGGCAAATGTTCCTTTTAGGTGCACCTACTGTAATAAAACATTTTCTAATTTTAAAGTGATTGACCACCCAAAAAACAAAACAAAACAGTACTCACTTTGTCCCACGCAGCTGATTGCTTTGACTCCAGCACACAGCAACTCACCCAATCGCTAGATTGAATCCTGCACCGGTGCCCCATGTTCATCTCACATCCCTGCCATCAGTCACAGTGGCACTGCCACAACCCCTCCATTCACTGCAATGTAGGGGCCAGACAAGACCTGGGGTACCCCCCTTTGTTGCACTGAATGGAGAGGGCATGGCCACGTCACTGTGACTGATGATGTGGGGCGTGAGCCTGAAATGAAGGTGACATTGACTGGAGGTTGGGCCTGGGAGGCACAGGGTTCGATCAAGCAATTAAGTGAGTTCCTGAGTGCCCTAAGTGCCCTAAGCCCCGATTTGGGTTACCCTGCCAGTTAAAAAGCAAAAGAATGCTAGAAAATGGGCAGAACGACTCACACTGTTTGGCAGCAGCGTACTTGGATGCATGAGTAGCACTGGAACTAGGTGCTGGGTGGGAATTGTATGGTGTAATCTATAGCCAAGCTCTATAGTACAAAATGTGTTTAGAAATGGGTGAACCGCTACCTCATGGGAATTATAGATTACTTTTGGAATTACATGGTTCAAAAAAATCTATTTATACTTTTAATCCTAAATCGGGAAAACAAGATTTGCTTAGGGTTTCTCAACCTAAACATATGGAGTAAGTAAATTTTTTGGAGAGAAAGTTTTAGCTGTTTATAACAGGGAATTCGACTTTCCAGGGTTTTGTATCATTTCCCAGGGGCATACCGATTGGGGGGCATCTCGCTGTGTGAACCCCCCAGAAAGCCATTTTCCATGCTCCAATGGCGAATGAGTGGCCACTCAGCCGATGAGAGGCGTTTGCTGTGCTTACCTCTTTTGGCAAATGGCTCTCATTGACTTTATTAGTTGCATCCCCCGCATCCCTAGCTGCGCGTGCGCTTCCACCCCAGCCTATGCGAATGAAACAATGAGAGCCACCAGCCCAATGATGTAGCCATAGGAGACGGCTCTCATTGGGCAATAGCCTGCACATGTGCCGTCGGACCAGGGAAAAGTATAAGAAATTACTGGCGACCAGATGTGCTTGACACAGTAAAAAAGGCTAATAAAAAATAAAGCATTAAATAGCCCTCAGTTTTGTGAGATATTTTAAAGAAATTTTAATGAATCAGTTGCCTTTGTATTTCCTTCTGGAAATGCAAATTTGTTTTAAATGCAGTACATTTTTATTTTTATACAATAAAACATACAGAATACCTTATCTACACTTCAGGATTAGAATACTGTAAATATGAATTTTACATTGTTGTCTGACATCAGCCTCTGTCGACTTCTTCTGAGACGTTACAAAAGAAAAGTATACAAGTATGTTTTAAACATTTGTTGATTAGATATATGATAACAAAAAATTATTTGCATGTTTCCATAACAGCCTTCTTCTTTTCAGCTTAGTTTTACTATGGTTAGCAGTTTATTGATTATTTTGTATTAGCTTTATCAACCTTACAATGTTTTCCTAATTCTTTAATGAAACTCTAAACTGTAGATAAATGTTGTAATGTCATTTACATTATGAATATCCTCTGTCTACCTGAAATTCTCTCATTGATTGTACTCTGGCCATTGACAGAGGGGACCAGGAGACCCTAAAGTCATCAATTTGATGACTTAAAGACATTCTCCCCTTAAAAGCTAAATTACAAGAGTGTGTAGCAGACTTTACAGGGGTTTCCCTCTCTACTCAGGCTGTGCATCACCATGTACCCTGGATTGCCCACACAATTTCCATAAGCAGTTTAGTGCAGTAGAAAAGGATTAATGCACACCACTCACAAGGTTTGTTTGCAAAAAAAGGTTATATTCAAATAGAAGAGTTCAATTACATATATATACAAAACATTCTTTCAGATTGTATTTTCAAGAAAAGGATACAATATTGGTATTGCAGTATACAAGGATGCGCGCAGTCTCCAGGATCATAGCCCACCTCAAAATAATAGAAAAATAAGAAGTACACTATATGGACTATTATCTGCTAATAGGCAAAAAAGACCTTGGTGAACACAATACCTATGAGGTGGTTGCTAGACTGGTCCTGAAGAGTGTTATAGCCAGGTTGCCTGTATGGAACAATATCTGACCACAGCCGTCAAGGAAACATACTGATTGTAATGTAAACAACAGAGGTCTGTGTGGATTATCTGGTCAGAGTATGTCCCCATGGCCAAGCATCATCCCAGACTAGGTCAAATAATACAACCGATCACAATGGAAATAAAATCATGACGTTCATCATTACAGAATAAAGAGACAAGTATGCAATATGATTACCAATTGTTAGAGCACCGTGATCGCATGCGTTGCCAACGTTTCGAGGCCTGTGCCCCTTTCTCAAGGCTGCGATATAGAGAGATAAGACATGGTACCTTTTATATGTATGTGTGTGCGGCGTCCCCCCTGGCCGGCCGGTGTGGCGTTTCCGGCCGAGCTTGTGGAGCGCGTTCCGGTACGTCACGTCCGGTGACGCGGTCCCGGCTGACGTCACTTCCGTCGGTGGATGGCATTGTAGTTTTGCCATCCTCCACTTGGTGACGTCAGCACGCGGGGCCTGCGTCCCACGGACAGCTGCTGACAGTTTAAACAAGCTTTATTTAGCATGCTAGAAAGAGTAGACAGACGCGAATTCGGCTGTGGCTTTCTATAGGAGAGAGGTAGCGTCGCCATGTCGAGCAGCAGGGGAGATGTTTACTCAGGGTGGAGGCCCTGCTGCTTGACATGGCGACGCTACCTCTCTCCTATAGAAAGCCACAGCTGAATGCGCGTCTGTCTACTCTTTCTAGCATGCTAAATACAGCTTGTTCAAACTGTCAGCAGCTGTCCGTGGGACGCAGGCCCCACGCGCTGACGTCACCAAGTGGAGGATGGCAAAACTACAATGCCATCCACCGACGGAAGTGACGTCAGCCGGGACCGCGTCACCGGACGTGACGTACCGGAACGCGCTCCACGAGCTCGGCCGGAAACGCCACACCGGCCGGCCAGGGGGGACGCCGCACACACATACATATAAAAGGTACCATGTCTTATCTCTCTTTATCGCAGCCTTGAGAAAGGGGCACAGGCCTCGAAACGTTGGCAATGCATGCGATCACGGTGCTCTAACAATTGGTAATCATATTGCATACTTGTCTCTTTATTCTGTAATGATGAACGTCATGATTTTATTTCCATTGTGATCGGTTGTATTATTTGACCTAGTCTGGGATGATGCTTGGCCATGGGGACATACTCTGACCAGATAATCCACACAGACCTCTGATGTTTACATTACAATCAGTATGTTTCCTTGACGGCTGTGGTCAGATATTGTTCCATACAGGCAACCTGGCTATAACACTCTTCAGGACCAGTCTAGCAACCACCTCATAGGTATTGTGTTCACCAAGGTCTTTTTTGCCTATTAGCAGATAATAGTCCATATAGTGTACTTCTTATTTTTCTATTATTTTGAGGTGGGCTATGATCCTGGAGACTGCGCGCATCCGTGTATACTGCAATACCAATATTGTATCCTTTTCTTGAAAATACAATCTGAAAGAATGTTTTATATATATATATATATATATATATATATATATATATATAATTGAACTCTTCTATTTGAATATAACCTTTTTTTGCAAACAAACCTTGTGAGTGTTGTGCATTAATCCTTTTCTAATGTATTTGGATTTATGGGACGCTTAAGGAGAGGTGCCCCTGGATTAGATTTGCACCCAATATTGAGATATCTTCTTCTATTTTTTCTGACGGTGTGCTGATTACCTACCATTTTTAATGTACATAAGCAGTTTAGTGCCCTCCCTTGTGCCTCAGACATGCCCCCCTCTTAGTCACACCCCCTCTCCCATCCCGCCCTCCCGTGCCTGGACCCTGCATTAACCTTTTTATGCCTGTTCAGTTGTATTCTTTTTTGGGACTTGCTAAAGCTTTATATAAATCTATAAACAGACATATATTAATATGTAAATATATATATGAAGATTTGTACTTTTTTAAAGGGGAGGCAGCTAAGAAATAGTGGTTTCATTAAGGAAATACATGTTGGACAACGTGTGTGTATGTTCCAGAACCTTCCAGCTACATAAGGCAGTGAAGCTCCTTCTTGGCTGTCAGGCATTGCCTAACAGTAGCAGGAGACACAGGCACTCCAGTGAAACATGATCTACCAGCCAGAACATGCATAACATTTACAAATAATAAAAGAACATTTGACTCAGATAGGTAAAATGTAATATTTGTCATGAATGACATCACCTTTTTCAAAAATGTAAAAAATGTCAGTAATTAGTAACTTAGAGGGATATAACCATAGAATCTAATGGCTTGTCTGCATTAATTCTTTAAGGATCTCTTTAGCATGATTGTGGTAAGAAATGTTAGCTATAGTAGTGTATGAGAATGAGCTGGAATAAAGTAATATATTAAGATAACTCCTGTTTATATTTTCTCGCTTAGATCGTTACTATTTTTTTGTAGAATTTGGTAGCTTTTCTTGTAAAACTCTTTTCTTTTTCATTATATAAGTGGACTGTACCACAACCTTTTGATGTGGTGCTCAAAACCAAAAAGATGAAGATAATAAACTGTAATGAACAGGCTATAAATGGGTCAATTTATGCATCATTACAGGCTCAGTAAATTTACAGTGGCATTACAGTACTTTCATACACAGCGCATTTGTTATGGGATTCAGGAGATAAATGGGTACTGGGGGCATGAACGACTTATGCAATTATCTTTGATTTAGCTGAGTCCACAGAAAACTTTTTCTCAGATATCTGGTCTGTCTCATCAAGACAATGGCATACATTGAACTCAGGGCTGTCTGCATCTCTGTGATTCTAGCTCACTCAGGCAGAAATAAATGTGTATCTTCTGAGTGATAGTGGTTACCTGAGAGTTTGTTCATCTCAGTCCAAATGTGTAACTGCCCCTGTTTTCTGAGGACAGTAGCATAGGCTGAGAGGCCTATCACACTTCATGTACATCAAGTGCTTCAGCCCAACTTTAACCAAGATGATGTGCTCTGTTTTGACTATAGCTGGGAAATATTCTTTTTGGTATTCTGGATGCATATGGGAGCATTTCTGTCCAGTCACCCATTTTATGGGTGCCATCACTACCCAAAGGTGGTACTGGAAGAGGTTTGGGTTTCTTTTTGTTTTGTAAGATAGAGTTCCTGTCTAGCGACTGCAGACTGGAAATGGAACTGCGTTGCGTCAATGGTTACAAAGGGCAAAAAGAAAATGGCTTTCTTCTAACTCTTTCTTACTAAATCCAAAGTGCATCTGAAGCCAAAAGATAATAATTACCTAAGTTCCCCCACATCATATATGTCCACGGTCCTGTGCTTCAAGACCTACTTATTCACAAGTTCTGGCATCTGACATACATTCCAAATAAAAAAATATCCAGCTAAGCTTGTGGTTTTCTTTTAATGGCTTTAATAAGATGAAGGGATGACAGATTTTTAAACATACCATTCCTATTTTTACAGGGATGATTTGCTCCATTCCTTCTAATCCAGCCTGTAAGGAACAGCAGCAATAACTATGCAAAATATCTGCCCAAAATATTACATGATGAGGCTAAGCATCTACTGATATTGCAATAGACTGTTATTCCTGGAAAAGGCTGTCTCAGAAGAAAGGCCATTAGAGCTGAGAAGGCTACTCCTGTAAAAGCATAATGGTATGTTCCAAACCTGTCACCCCCAAATTCTCCATCCTTCTATTAAAAGAAGGAAACAGGTTCGGCTGTATTTTTTTTGATGCAGGGTGTAAGCTCTATATTATGTCTATATTTATTTAGGTTTATTCTTGGACCATTTTTTCGCGATAGTGCTCCTTTCACAGGCAACCAAAGCAAATATTAGAAACCTATTCATAAAACTTAGATGAATCTAGGCACTTTGTGTTGCACATATTTGTCACACAGTCTGTGACATTCCAGCAGCATTTCTTAAGAAATAAATGTCAAGCCAGCAGCTATTGGAAAATGTTACGTAAAAGAGTGGCAGGTCTCCAATCGATGTGTAGAGGATCCTCTGACCTGACACATCAATGGTATTCCCAGTGTATAGATTTTATTGGAAATAATTGCATTGCCATATAAGGAATGTGAATATTAATCACTATTGCTTCTAGCAATGTTAGATTTTTAATTGGAGAGAACATAGTAAAATAAAGTGCTTTTTCACTAGAGCTCCTTCTAACTCTCTGTTTCTATTTTGGTATTACACTTGTAGAAAGCATCAAGTAATGCCCACCAGCAAGCTACAATATTTGAGTTTTTTTTTTATTTATTTGTATTAATTCTGACATTTTGGAGCACCTTAATCAAGGAACAGACAAACAATTTCCCTTGTTAAGTGGCCCCCATGACCCTAAAAAGGTTAGAATTGTTAACAACAAAAACTTCAAAGATGGAAGTGTACTGGTAGACTTGCATTATATTCTGGTAATTTGAATGGCAGTGCTGTGTATGATTCTTCAATCCTACTTGTAGAAAGCAGACATGTATTATGACATGCAACATGATTTAGGGAAAATAAAACAATATTAGATGATGAGCACAACTCAAATGACAATGATGAAATGTTTTAGTTTATTGGATAGCGCATTTATTGAACTGTATTTTTAAATATACTGCAAGACCACAGTTTTAGGCACATTAAGTCAAAACTATTTTGTGCTTATAGAGTATTGCTTTTAATACTATAGACATGAAATTCCCAACCCCCCATTGCCACTGTTAATCCCTTATGCCAGGTGGTTGACAGGGTGGCAGGTAACAGCTTTTCTGGGCCCAGCGTGTCTCTAAGTGTGGCTGGGGTGCTGGGGATCTAACACAAGGGTTTCAGTTACTCACTGACACGTTGACTCCAGGTAGATTCAAGTAGAGTTCCTCTTTAAAATCTTCAAACAGAGGCACAGATGTAGTTTACCATATTGACATGGAGCTGTTCTTTTACAGCTGGTCTTTCTCCCTGGTCAACCAGGCATTTGTCTTACTCTCAGATTCCAACTGATAGTCATTCTCTACTTGCTGTTTTAAGGCCTTTTCCCTGGTGCTGCTACTATCCTTCTGCTCTGCTATAAATCAAGTATCATAGAACCTGGAATAAGGCGTTTCCCTTTCTTATTTGGCTTCCTCTGCACATGTTCACATGTCTACATGTGTAGCATTTTCCCTCCAAAACACACCAACCGATCACTGTCCTACATAGAAACATAGAAGGTTGACGGCAGAAGGAGACCATACGGTCCATCTAGTCTGCCCTTATGTGTATACTGTATGTTCTCTTTATCTTAGGAGTTTCTACCTTACTGGTTTCTACCTTTAGGCCTCTTTTACACCTGGCCGTTTCCATTTCCTGCATGCTATGTTTCCAATGTAGAAGCCTATGAAGACACAACGCAAGCAAAACGCAAGTAAAATACAACACAGAGTAAACAGAAGTAAGGGGCAAGGGTGTGAAAGGAGCCTTAATCCAAATTCTATATCTTAACTCTTTTTTACCTGCTTATCAGGCCTTACACTGTCTTTCAAAAGACCGGACCAGACAACATATCCTAATACACTTTTACACTTTTATGTTACTTCCAATAGAAAGGAACACTTTCTAATTGTAACTATACTAGTTGCTAACTGACTGACACTTGGTGTTCCAAGTCCACATCCCTACACCACTCTTTCAGCTTCTATCGTTATGGAAAGAATTTCCAGTAGATTTTAGAACTATAATGCAAGGATTTCTTCCTGAAACATAAGTGAGGTCAGTCATTAATTCGTGTAATGGTACCTGTATCACAGTGTTACAGTTCACTCAAAAAGTGTAAGATTCAGGACATTATAACTCTGCCGCATGTGACACTATTTATAAGGACAGTTGGCTCCCTTTTGTCTGCCATACAACACTTTTAACCCAGGATGCATTGCTTGGACCAATTGTAGGTGCTTCACAGGGACCTGTTGTTGAGGCTCACACCCGTTGCAGATCTGCTAAGGGAGACATTATAAGAATATATACCTGATGTTGTGCATGTTCTTAGCAAGTTTATATTGCTGCTTACTTTTCTGAACAAGCTTAGCTCTCTCTTACCGTTGGGTGTAGCTGTATCTGTTGGCCATTAATGAAATCAATACTAAAAATTTCCAGCCAGCAAGCACCTCTATGTGGTTTCAGAGGGATGCTATAGATACACAAAAACAGTAACACAGGCATTAAACTTCATGCACATACTGTAGCTGCCAGCAGAATCCCTACCTCTAAGAATGACACAGGGCCAAATGATGAGACCAACGGATCGGTAGGTGGATTGAAAACACTTCCAAAAGCATTATCTGGATACTAAAACCCCCTGCAGCGGCCTTTAAACCGGACCTTCAGTATAATTTAATGAAAAGCCCAAATCCTTAGAAAGTTATTCCTCAGCATTTAAAATGAATATATTTTACGTTTTAAGTTGCTTACTTATTATTCTTTTCCCCACTGGGCTGCAACTCTGTTCAGGACTCCAGGAAACGGGCGCTGCCAACTTGCCTCAGAAGTATCACATACTGAGGAGAGGAGGAAGGGGGCAAGTGCAGGGGGCAGGTACAGACAGAGCTGAGCTGGCGTCAGGAAAAAGACAGCAATCCCAGAATGCAGAGCGGCACAGTCAGAAGACATTTAATGTCTGCAGGCAGCCTGAGACCCCATGAGCCACCATCTTGGGTGTTTAAAAGCTCAGAAAAGGCAGTAGATGCAGGTAGGATGATTTTTAATGTGAGTAATCTGTATGTACAGGGTGGAGGAAACAAGATAGACTCTTATTTAGAGTGAAGGTCTGATTTAAGGAAGGAACTAATTGCAGCTCCATATAAGGTTTGAGATAAGGAACTTCAGATTGGGAGACTTTAGCTGGGAGTTATTTTTACTGCATATATGCTTTCCAGTTCTTAAAGAACAATGATGATAGAAATACCACCCAGTGTATATCTTGTGTCTTATATGCAGTACTTGAACAGTGATCAGAAGCCCAGATTCTTATATGCAGTACTTGAACAGTGATCAGAAGCCCAGATTCTTATATGCAGTACTTGAACAGTGATCAGAAGCCCAGATTCTTATATGCAGTACTTGAACAGTGATCAGAAGCCCAGATTCTTATATGCAGTACTTGAACAGTGATCAGAAGCCCAGATTCTTATATGCAGTACTTGAACAGTGATCAGAAGCCCAGATTCTTATATGCAGTACTTGAACAGTGATCAGAAGCCCAGATACGTATATGCAGTACTTGAACAGTGATCAGAAGCCCAGATTCTTATATGCAGTACTTGAACAGTGATCAGAAGCCCAGATTCTTATATGCAGTACTTGAACAGTGATCAGAAGCCCAGATTCTTATATGCAGTACTTGAACAGTGATCAGAAGCCCAGATTCTTATATGCAGTACTTGAACAGTGATCAGAAGCCCAGATTCTTATATGCAGTACTTGAACAGTGATCAGAAGCCCAGATTCTTATATGCAGTACTTGAACAGTGATCAGAAGCCCAGATTCTTATATGCAGTACTTGAACAGTGATCTGAAGCCCAGATTCAGGTTCTAAATTAGCAACTTACAAGACAGAGATCCATATATGACACAAATAGGCGTCTACTGCTCATTGAGCAGGCGCTCTTTGGGGCAGCGGAGGGGAAACATGGGGGACAATAAAATGTGGCAGCTACAGTACTTAGGTGATAGAGTGTGGGGCAAAGGAAAGGGTCTCAGTATATTTGCCACATTGGCAGATGGGATGTCAGAAATTAAAGTATATACCGTACCTTTGTGTGGCACAAGATGTGCTCCCTATAATATGGTGTTTTAGTCTCCCTGGAGCTGCTGTCCCTTTAATAACTCCTGCATGCCTGAGTAGCTGCTCTTTTTTACAGATGGCCATGTTAGGCCTGTCAGGATGACAGGTTCTTCTTGGGTGGCTGTGACAAAGATTTACTGTGGCTGTGCATAGGTGTCACCAAGAATGTGAAAGAGGATTTTGTACAGGGAAATATAGTTACGTTTTGAGCCTCTAGCCACTTTTAAACACTCCATGAGATCACAGAAAAACCTGCAATGGCACCAGACACCGTCCTGTTTTTTCCCAGACGTGTCACCTCAGCGTTCATCAACCTGCAGGCGGAGAATGCTTTACTACTAGTAGCAATTATTAATGGCAGCATATACATACAGGTAAAATCTGCCATATGGCATTCAGTCTGCATACCAGGAAAATGCTTTCTTAGGTTTGGAATCCTAGTTATGACTTTGTAGCTCGGCCCATTAAATAATTCAGCAGGTGTGCACCTAGAGGTCAACTAGACCAATGTTTGTAATTAGTTATCATTTTAAAGTTGTAAATATATGGACTCGAGGATGTTATGGAATATGTAGCAGTAACCTATTTGGGTCAGTCTGATTTCAACATACATTAACAAGAGAAGAAATATAGATGCTTAGGATTATTATAAGGGTAACCTGTTTGCTTGGGTCTATTGTGAAACCCAATGCCCTTGCATGTTATATTAAAGGAGGTATAATATTAGAAATCCTTATTAACAAATCGGTTTATGAGAGGAGGGGTCACTTATACACCCAAACAAAACTCCTGCCGAGCTTGTGGTTTCTTCTCCTGGTAGGAATAAAATCCAGTGGTGTCAGGGTTGAGTGTACCAGGGGGATAGAACCTGTGCCCTCTCCCGCAATTTCCTCTACCATTTAGACAAGCCTGGCTGGATAATTCTTGATGCCGGGGAGTGACCCCTCCTCCCACCATCCAGCATATTTATATGGATCTTTATCTTTAAGCCATTTTTTCGCGATAGTCTTCATTTAAGATAAAAGTGGCCATGCTAGAGCAAAGACCACTGACCAGTATCTGAAGTTTCTCTGGAGCCTGTAGATAAGAGTTTTCTTTTTGATTATTGGACAGTAGAATGGTAAAGTTAAAACAAAAATGTTTGCATTATATTAGGAAGAAGTAAAAACAAAATATTCTACATCTTTCCATTGCAAAGTCATATTCTTTTATGGTGATCACACTTTCTACCACCTTTAAAGCATCCCTTATGATTTACCATCTACTCTGTGAATTAGTTGCAGGCACCTACTTTATGGGACTCTCTCTGACCCTCCTCAGCACAGGTCCCAAATTTGGGATCATCTGCTCATCATGGACATCCAAACTTTTGTTATCACGTTCTGAGAAACTTTGGTTTAGAAACAAATTTTGCCTTTTCATAGTTATTCTTGGTTATCAGAATAGCAGTTTATTCCATTGTTTCTTCTGAGACATATGTGCGTGCATTTCTTTGCTTTTCCTTTTCAGGCTGATGATGCTATGGGTCAGGCTGGAGTGCAAGCACTGTTGGAGGAGATAAAAACAGGTTCCATGTGTAAGGATGGCAGCACAGGCCGGAGCAGACACTAATCTGCTGCAGAATCTAGGTCAATGGGATGCTTTGAAGCTGCAGCTGGCTGTGTGGGGACCTCAGTCTCATGCAATATTCACAACACAATCATGATGGCTGGACTCTATTTTATCAGTTGCGGAATTGTTGCTGAAGCCTGTCTCGTCTCGTATTGTAAGAAAGACGTGGCTTGATGTGCTGCTGAAATGTATCCAGCCTGCTGTCAGGACGCTTACATATGATGTTTATGCAAAATGCAGGGTATAAGATAGGCAAATGCATTTGAGATTTTTTAGAACTACAGATATTTAAAATTGCAAAGCACCACAGGCTTTCTGGCTCGCAAGCTTGACATCAGTTCTGATCACTGTGATGTGGCTGGCAGCTAGCAAAACATTGAAGCTGGCTAAACAAATTAAAAGGTGACAAGACAGACAGGCTTCATCTTGCATCCCAAGGGAATGAGACGATTAGTATACAGGAAAAGTTTTTAGAAAGTTAATAATGTAGATGTAGTCACATGTTGTGAAGTTTACATTCATCTACCGATGCATATTTGCTTTGGTCTTACCATGCGATGTTCACATATATGATTGGTGGCTAAGACTTCCAACACTGTAGGCTGTGTAAGCAGATCAGGGAGCCTACAGGACGACATCATGCAGTCACTTGAGAGCCCATAACAAACCTCTTATTATTATGGGCTTTCCTGTCTATATCCAATGTTGACAAAAGCCTGAAACACAAACAGAAGATTTAGCCACATCCTCTAAAATCTTTCACAACTTCTGTACAAGCTACTCATCCAGCTCCAACTGCCCTTAATGCATAATTACGCTTTCAATGGCATCTTGTGTTCCAGTAGCTAAAGGGTTACTGGCAACATTCTCGCCTGAGAACAGATATCTTTCATTACTGCTGCCTGACTTTTCCAAGCTCTGCTATGTGGAGGGAAGAGAGCTCACCCTTGTCAGTGGAAGGAATCTGGGATTTGTAGGCAGAAGCTATACTAAGAGTTTTACCAAAGGCCGGGAAAACCACTCCAACTTGAGCAAAACAGAGGTACAAGAATATAGAAAATCTGGGGGCACATTCCTAAAACAAATGAGTATTTTACATTCCAGAAGAGGGAAGCGAAACCCCGTCATTAATTGGGTTATTCTTTAACCCGTTGGATCGGGCCGGGTCTTCTCTTCATCCGGGTACATCCGATCCCCACCTGGGGCTTTTCTCACTTCAGGAGGGCGCCCAAAATAGCACCCCCCCCCCCCCGCTTCGGTTAACTGTAAAGAAAAAAAAAATGACATTGCCTCCCGCGGGGTCTCCTTTTCACTGGGGGGGGGGCCTCCGATCGCCCTCTCAGGCTCTTCCATGGTGAGGAGAGGGTGAGAAATTGCCCTCTCGCTCACTTAGTGGTTTGCCCTTGGGGCGGTACAGGTGACATCACAGTGATGTCACCTGACAGCCGGCTTCTCTGCCCCTCAACCGACATGATCAGTCTTGCCGGGTGCTTGGAGACGAGAGGTCGGGAGGAGGAGAGGGCTGTGATCCCTCTCCCCCCCAGCCCCCCCCAACCAAGCCCCTGCAGCTGTCATCGGAGATCGCGGGGGAGGATGGGAGGTAAGTAAAGAAAAAATAAATAAATAAATAAATGTCATTTTTTAATTATGTGTCTGTGTCTTTATTTTTACACTTAACCCTTTGTGAACTGGTAAGGGATCCATGAGACCCCTATACCAGTCCACAAGGCTGGGGGCTGGCAAGTCACCTGCGGCTAGCGGGTGGCTTGCCATTAACCCCCGGCACCCCCAATTACCTGCCTCCCCAAAGCCCAGGGCGGGGGGCCACCAAAACTGGCCCCTTCGCCCTATTCCTACAAGCCCCCATAGCTGGTCCCAGGCTGGTTATGATGGGTAAGGGGGACCCCACGTCATTTTTGGGGGGATTTTTGCGGGTTTTTAACCCTTAAAATTAAAAAAAAATGGGGTCTCCCCTCCTCGGAGGGAGGACCCTATGTCATTTTTTTTAATTAACCCCTTATGTTTATAGTGTGGATAGTAGTTGTATTTTATTTGTAAATGTTATAAAGTGCTCTTTTCAGTTTGGGGGTCTCCTGGGCAAGAATGGGGGGGCTACCGATACATATGTGGTACCGTGGTACTCAGGATAAATGGGGCTTTCACATGCAATATGGTTTTCATTAATAAAACAAATGTTTTATTTAAAATAAAGAAGACAATTGTCTAAAAAATATTTATTTATTTATTTTTTTGTTTTTTTACGCAAAAAATATTTAAAAAACAGTAGAAAAATTACAAACAAGACATTTCATGTTAAAGCCTAAACTCTGCAGCAAAAAAAATATATATATAATTTTCCTGGAAATTCCAGCAAAAATCACAGTTAAACATGGAGCAAAATGGGGAAAAATTACCTGTCAACAGAGGGTGACAAAACTTCAAGTAGGCTGGCAATTAAAAGGGTTAATAGTACCTATGCATGCTGGGTATTGTTCTGCTTGGGGGACCTTGCGCTTTCATATTTAGCTTGTTTTTTCTTGTTTGCATATTGATATTTTAGGAAAACATATTTTTATTCAGCTTTTTTATACTTTTTTTTAGGGAAACCCTGTGCAACCTTAGAATTCTTCAAGGGATTACTTCCAGAAAGATGATCCCACTACAACAAGCTGAGTACGCCTAGAAAGCTTAACATATGTACTTTCAGAGAATATATGGTTTATGGGAGATGTAAATGTAAAGGGTTGTTTCGGTTGAAAAATTGCAAGGTGCGCACTTTGTCTGCAGAGCTGAAATGTTCAAGTAAAATTACCGTTATGCGCACGCTTTACTTTGGGGTGTTTGACAACTCTTCCCTTGGCAGTACCTATGCATGTTGGGTATTGTTCTGTTCGGGGCATGTTGCTTTTTCAGATTTTACTTGTTTTTTCTTGTTTGCATATAGTTTTTTTAGGAAAATGTGGCTTGATTCTTCCTTTTTATTCTTTTTTAGGGAAACTCTGTGCAACCAAAGAATTGATTGAGGGATTAATTCCAAAATACTATGCCCACATAAACAAACCTGGTACGCCTAGAAAGCTTGAGGTGTGTACTTCCAGCGAATATATAGTTTGTAGGGGTATTTCAAATGTTAAGGGTTGTTTTTTTGGAAAAACTGCAAAGTGCGCATCGCGCATCTCACAGTTGTATTTTATCTGAAAATCTCCTAAAGCTCTGTTTCAGTTTGGGGGAGTCTCCTGGGCAGGAAAGGGTGTCTACCTATACATATGTGGTACCGCTGTGACCGGGAGAAATTGGGGTTTCACACGCAATAAAATTTTATTGACAAACTTTTTTTATTACAAAAAAACACTACAAATTGCAAAATAGATAGATAAATAGATTTTTTTAATTTATTTTCATATATTTCACCCAAAAGTATTGAGAATCCACTAAAAAGGCCATAAAAGACATTTCATGTTTAAGCCCAGACTCTGCTGAAAAAAACAATATATAATTTTCCTGGAAAATCCTTTCAAAAATCAAGGGTGTAGGGCAAAATAGTGAAAGGTAGTCTGGTACTTAAAGGGTTAAAGGTGTGAAAGAACCACAACCTGAAGTGCTCTTCTTTTTTTTGGAGGAACTGCTTTAGCTGGGTATAGATCTGTTTAATGCTGCCACTTATTTCTTTATTCTGTCCCAGGGATGAAAGTGTGCCAACTGAGGACACAACCTTATTACCGCCATAGGTTGATGCAGGGGTGTAATATAACTTTAGGTGAGCATGTGTGGTAGCAGCGCTGCTGTGGGCATGCTTACGTCCTGCAGAACTTTGGGATATTGGTTTGATATATGTTATCAACACAGTCATCTTTCCTTAAGTAAAGAAAATCTTCTTATGTCCTTTATATGGTGTACTCCTCATATTTCTGATTGTGGATTACTGACAAAGCGTCTCTATTCCATGCAGGTGGAAGAAGCTCACCCCTCTACAAGTGCCAATGAGCCATTAGCAGCACAGCTGACGGCCACAGAAAGTTCACTTTTGCTAGAGATCAAAGTCCTCTACCAGCAGAGTGAATACAGAGTTCAACTTACCACACAAAGTAAAGGTTGGGCAATCATGGGGCCATGGAGAAAGAAATGAAACAGCATAAGAATGATTAGGCTCAGTTCATCATTCATTCCCAATTGGGTTTGTTGGAATGGAGTCATTTTAATGCATTGTCACCAGGGAGTCATATGAGTTTTTTAATATTTGCTTGCGTGCCCTAGTTAATCCCTATTCCCTCCCCCATCCCACCCATCGCCTCAGGTTCATTTCATGGGTCTTTCCTATCTGATGGGAAATTTAGAGGACGGGTCTAATTGGGAGTCTAATCCTTGTTGGAAGTTCCTAAGAGGCCTACGTACGCTTGGGGGTACTCGCCTTGCTTCCCAGGTGTCACGCTTGGGGGTAACTCCAGACCTCTTGATGAGCTTACAACCCCCAATCTCCGCAGCCAGCTTCACCTGTAGGAGCCCCCGCTTGCCGGGACGCAAGATACGCCTACCCGGGATCGGTTGCCCCCAGGACTTAATGCCTCAAAGGATGCAAGTTTATGTGTGAGAGGTCTGGAGAACCAATAGCTAGAGCGTGAGTGACGGAAGTCCAGAGACAGGCAAGAGGTCAATAACTGGAAGGCAGAGATAATACGGCACCTAAGGGCCAGGCAAGACGTAGTCGGGGTACAGGCAAGGTCGGCAACTAAGGTTCTGGATCGAGAGGCGTCAGTACAGGCAGAGGTCGGCAACAAGGATTCAGGATCGAGAGGCGTCAGTACAATCAAATCGGCAACAGGTGAACTTGACAGGAATAGGTAACACAGGGTTCTGAGCGCTATCACAGGCCATTCACCACTGAGGAGGAATTGCCTTTATAGGAACAGGACTGAGGGAAACAGTGTACTGATTGGTGCACGTAGGATACAATGGCTGATTGGCTGGACAACTGAGGAGGGCGATGTCCTCATATCCCCTAGGGCTCATTGGCCCTTTAATTGATCCTCCGGCGGCGCTGTTCTGTGCGCATTACAGGCACTGGAGGAGAGAGCGGGGGGCGTGGCTGAGCTGGGCGCCGCTCGAGCCGACGCTGCCCGAGCCGACGCCGCCCGGCGCGGCCGCCGCACAGAGACAGCTGTGGCGGCTGGCCGCCCGGAGACGACGCTGGAACGGGGACCAGGTAAGCGGTTTCTGACACCAGGATTTCCATTGCCATTTGCCCTAGTACTTCAGATGCCACATCATTTGAGAGGGCCGCTTCCATTTCTAGGCTGCTTTTAATTTTTCATTTTCAGTTATTAAGGGTCGGGGGATGGGTATCTCGCCAGTTACTTGCAACATATTTTTTTGTACTCCAGATAGAATAGAAGTACAGTCTTTCTGATGCTTTTTGTTGACATGTATTGTCATGTATTGTTTAATAGAGCCCGGGCCGACGTGATGAGGGAAACTTCCAATTTTAATGAGTTAGTTAATTCTACAGTTGCCTTCCAGATGGTGTTTATCGTTGGGCAATCCCACCACAAATGTTTGAGGGTGGCCGGTTGTTGCACCACCAACATGTAAAGGGTGGGATTTTACTGTTATAGTCTGAGGTGAAATAGAATATACCAGTGAAAACTTTAAAAGGGTAGAGCTCTTATACTTGAGACTGACATATATGCTTTTTCCCAGACCGGTGTGGTATCATGTCTAAGTCTTTTTCCCATTTGTTGCTATATGGGGGGCATTGGAGTCATATTTTTGAGAGCAGACCAACATTTTTTTAATGGTTTCTGGCCTTCTTTCAGAGAAATCAGTACTGTCTGAAATTCCCGAGGGTGCAAAGGGAGAGGATGGAGAATTCAAAGTTTGGAGGTAGCTCTAGATCTGTAGTGGTTGTAGATCCTGACATCATTTGCTTTTTCTCCTATTGTATATATATTTTAGAGCATGTATCTTTAATGTCCTTGTACTTTTTTTAGTCATTACTTGGTTATTTTTATTGTTCTACAGTGGCTGGTGCTACTTCCTTAGGTCTAATGGTTTGCTGGGGCCAGAGTGGGTTGTTTTTCAAAGCAACCCAGGCAAATGAAGTCACAATTCAAGCACAGTGCATCATCATGGACTGGTGTTCTGTGGCCATCGTGACCTTCCAAAGGTCACCAAAAATGGTGGACAGATGTTGCGCACAATACTGTACCTAGATTGCGCAAATGGGGAAGCAGCTACAATGCTCTACAAAATATATTTGAGGCTTGGAACCTATAAAGACAAATTTAACATCACATGCAGTTGACTTTTAGTCAATTAACACCTCATGTGCCTTGAACTTAGATGTTTAAGCTCTCTCTTTATTGCAGTACCTCTCCTTTATTACTAAACTTGAGGCCTAGGCCATTTTTAGTTACTACGAAATCAGAAACATTTTCATGAATTGATCAAATCCACAGCAACATAGTATATAGAATAAAATATACATATATTATTTTAATATACATACAAATTACACAATACAAATGATAATCTCAAGATTTAAACAAAAAGTCTACCTGAGCCAAACCTCTGATCAGGGGAGCCATAGGGGCACATGGCTTTTTTCTTTACCTTCAGGTGCTCCTGTGCTCCTGATAACCCTTTCATAGTCCCAGTACACTTTTGCACTCCAGCCTGTGAGTGGGCATATGCAGTGTAAAAGGTCAGACTGAGAAGTGCGACATCTTGGTACAGATAATAGGGTACAGTCCCAGTAGATGTGCCAGCAGTCCTTGTGCTCCTGTGGCACCCCTGATCGGAGGTCTGTGGGGAAAGTCCACTTTTGTGCTTACAACAGGCAACACTCAGCCCAGTACTTACAGCTTAACTGTAACTGTAACTTAACTGTACACTAGGGAGAGTGTAGCCTGTTATACCACAACTTGCTCTAAGCACAGGAGTGTAACCTTATACCACAATTTGCTCTAATCACTGTGGTGTACCCTGTTGTAGCAGGTAGATCAAAGCACTGTGGTGTACGTTGTTATACCACAAGTTGGTCTAAGCACTGGAGTGTACCGGGTTATGCCACAACTTGCTCTGAGCACTGGGGTTTACCCTGGTGTAGCACAACTTGGTCTAAGCACTGAGGTGTTCCCTGTTATCCCACAACTTCTCTAAGCACTGGGGGTGAGTGTACCCTGTTATACCACAACTTGGTGTAAGCACAAGGGTGTACCCTGTTTTACCACAGCTAGCTCAAAGCACTGAGATGTACGCTGTTATACCACAACTTGCTCTAAGCACTGAGGTGTACCCTGTTATACTAACAATTGCTCTAAGCACTAGGGTGAGTGTAGCATGTTATATCACAACTTTCTCTAAGCACCTGGGTGTACCCTGTTATACCAGAACTAGCTCTAAGCACTGGGGTGAGTGTACCCTGGTATACCACAACTTGGTGTAAGCACAGGGGTGTACCATGTTATACCACAACTAGCTCTAAGCACTGAGGTGTACCCTGTTATATTACAACTTGCTCTAAGCACTGGGGCGAGTGTAGCCTATTTTACCACAACTTGGTCTAAGCACTGGAGTGTACCCTGTTATACCACAACTTGCTCTAAGCACTGGGTTGAGTGTAGCCTGTTATAACAAAACTTGATCTAAGCATTGAGGTGTATGCTGTTATACCACAACTTGCTCTAAACAGTGAGGTGTACCCTGTTATACCACAACTTGCTGTAAGCACTGGAGTGTACCCTTTTTACCACAACTTGGTCTAAGCACTGGGGTGAGTGTAGCCTGTTAAACCACACAATGGTCTAAGCACTGGGGTGAGTGTAGCCTGTTAAACCACACAATGGTCTAAGCACTGGGGTGAGTGTAGCCTGTTATACCACAACTTGCTCTAAGCACTGGGGTGGTCTAAGCTGTGCACAAATTGGTCTAATCTAAGATGTGTCTCAACTCAGCTATAAGGTTCTGCTCATTGTCACACACAACATTGCAGAGCTTTAGGTGCAGCAGCAGCAACTACACATCTGTCTGCTCCTGGATGGCAGTTCACAGCTCCTGGGCGGTGTGTGGTCTTTCACCCAGACAGATGATTTTCAGCAGTGGATGAGGAGCCAGGAGAGGCGGAAGCAGAGTAGGAGGCAACAGGAGGCAACAAGTGATGTTCGGCAATCCTGGCTGGTGAAAGTATATGTGACAAAGGTATCCACGGCATGGGCCCAGCCACCACTGCATTAACCCAGTGGGTTAAAAAGATGTAACATCCCTGCCCATGCTTAGTTGTCCACATGTCAGTTGTGATGTGAACCTTGCAACATATAGCATGGTGTAGGTAGGCTTGGTGGTGGTGGTGGTGATGGTGGTCTAACATTCTGCCTTGTGGGGGGAAACAAAAAAAGGGGGGTGGAAGAAAATATATACAATAATAATACTAATAATAACTAATACTAATTCTAATGCTAACTAACTAATAATAATAATAATAATAATAAATAGTAATTCTATTTATAACTAACTAGTACTAGTTAGGACTAATAAAATGAATAATACTAACAACTAAATAATACTAATGTTTTTCTGGTTGCTTTGCAGGTCCTTGGTGATGAAAGCTGTGCACAGGTTTCCCTAGCTTCAGTGACTGGTGGCAAAGCATGCAAATGACCCGTGTCTTCCTCCTCCTCGGCCACCACTGAGCACTCAAATTTATCCAGGAACTCTGCCAATCGTGCGCCCACCAGAGTTAGTTTGTACTCTCATCTTTCTATCTCAAAGCTGGAATAAAGGAGGTGATGCTATCCATATGGTGGGGATACAGCAGGTTGGCCATCCAGTAATTAGTGCTGTAGACTAGGTGGGTAACTCTGCGGTCAGTCCGCAGGCACTGGAGCATATGATGCCTCATGTGAATCAGGCTGCCCTTAGTCATAGAGAAGCTGTCCTCAGTGGGAGGTGTCTCCTCCTCTGCATCCCCCCAGTCACGCTCCAGTGATGCCCATGAGCTGCGTTGGGCACTACCCTGCTGTGAGGAAAAGTACTCCTCCGAAGCCTTCTTGGCTGGCTGCTGTAAGACGGGAACCCACCCTGTAAGCTACGTGTGGACTGGGCTGACAACAGAAATGTGCCTTCCTCTTTCTCCTCTGCTGTTTCTCTGTTTGCCTTGCAGGTTCCTGGTGATGGACTTTGTTAACAATTGATCTTATTGTAATGCAAGTCGTTCTCACGCTACCCATTTCACGCCATGTGGTTCTCCACCCTGCTGTGAGGACAAGTCTTCCTCTAAAGCCTCCAAAATTGCCCCTTGGCTGGCTGCTGTCAGTCCAGCAACCCACCCTGTGAGCCACGTGTGGAGTGGCCAGACACCTGGGAAAATGGGCCTTTTAATTATTTAATATTTTTTAATTTTTAAGAATATTTAATTTTTTGTTTGCTTTGCAGATGCCTAGCCATTGACGTGGAGCAGAGATTATTAAAGCTTTCCCCTTGCTTTAGGGACTGGTGACACAGTGTGCAAATGACCTATGACTTGTTCTCAGTGCACTGCTTGAAAAAATGCCACGCCGAGGAGCTCCTGGGCATGGTGGGCAGTAGCAGCAATGTGCTGACCGCTGATGGTTGGCACCCTTCTCCCTTTTGTGCTGGTTGCCTGAGACTGCATGGCCACCACCTCTTCTGCTGAAATCTGGTTGCCTTCAGTCCACGTTTAGGAGTCCGTCATCACCCCTTAATTATCTTCCACCCACTCCCTTCCACTACCCTCCCTCCCAGCCTCCACATTGCTTAAAGCCACAGCAGTCGGCACTTGGTTTTCACCCTCACTGTAGATGTCCTGCAATGGTCCGCTGGTCATGTTCTCGTCCTCCAATGTCTGCAAGTGGGCAGGGGTAGGTGGATGGGCAATGGTATCCCAACCAGGGGTGTCATCATAGAGCATTTGTGAACATTAGTGACTCCATGATCTGTGGCTGGGACAACCTTGCTGATTGTAAGGGGGTGAGGTGGTATTGGGGCCTAAAAAAATATGCTGCAAACCCTGACGCCTGCTTGCACCAGATATTTATTTATTGATTTTAATATTTATTCATTTATGTATGTATTGATCAATGTATTTATTTATTGGTGTATATCTTTATTTTTTTCATTTTCTGAGAAGATTTTGAGTACTTTCCCTAGCCCATTTTCTGGTGGATTTATTGGTGAATTTCTTATTTTCTTTAGTTTTACTATTATTAATTTGAGTGCTTTATGTAGCCTATTTTGTGCAGGGCAATCACCCAGATGTTCCCCTCGATATTCAGCCCTATAGCCCTTGCTGGCCCTATTTTGCAGCCATTTTTGATGCCCAAAATTGACTTCGGGGCCCCGAACCCGAGGTTTGGCAGCAAGTTCGGCCGTACTCGGTGAACCCAAATTTCAACTGACCCGCTCATCACCATAGCCAGATATTTTTGTTGTTCAAAGTCATGGGCATCCCCATGGACTTCCTAACCAGCCATAGTTTCTGCTGAGATTATAAGAAATACACTGACCAGACATGCCATTATCATTAAGCCTTCGACTATAAGGGGGCATTTTGACGAAGCTGAATGATTGATTTGTGACATATTTTTACTACAAGTTTAAACATGAAGTTCAAGCACACCATTTTTTATCATCAAGCAGGTGGCACTAGATCCATGGATTTGTCTGTTTATTTATTCAATAATTCTAAACAGTTGTGCCTTAGTTTCCATGGCAATATTGATTCTTATCCTTTGCATTATTTCACTGAACTTTGCAATAATATGAGTGACTCATACTGCAAACAGTTAGCTCTCCAGTCTAAACAACAACCTAACGAATATAGATTAGATATGGTATGTTTGGACCACTATGAACATAATTTTGTTTGTACAATAAGGTATTGACATAAATCTGCAGACAATGTGTAACTGCTTCAAATATTACAGCCATAGAAGATTGATATTAGAATTGTAGGTAGTATCACTACAAACTATTGTAACAGCAAGAAAGCAGAATGCAGCAACCAGGGCCTGCCTTGGGGTATGCCCACTGTGCAGCCACACAGGGTACCACTTTGTAGGGGTGCTGTGGCTGAGCCACACTTTTTTTTAAATTGAGATTCCCCTAAGCGATGGTATATTCCTTAATGAGCTGCCTTCTACCCCCTGCCCATGTTATGTCCCTTTACAAAGGCACAGCACGTTGCTGAATCATACTGCCGCAGGAAACACTATGTAGCACTCCAGTTCTCCATACTGGAAGTGATGCATTCAAATGTTGTCCCCAACAGAAAAAAGAGAAGAAGTCGCACAGTCGCTGTGCAAAGCATCAGTGTAAGCCATAAATGTGCCATGCGGGGCAGCGGGGGGCACATTTAGAATGGGCCATTCTGCTGCAGGAGAGCAGGGGCATGACAGATGCCGATCAGCCCTCAGTAAGTTTCCATCTTCGGCCTGTTTCAGTTGATAATTTATTCGTGTTCAATGTGTCTGTTGTGGGGGCAGCATAGTGAGACTGTGTTTTAGGGTGCTTTACTGTGTTTTGAGTCCTGGGGTGCCTGTCTCTGCCAAGCCATCCTAAAGTGGATCAAATACTAAGCTCCAATCACTATTCCACTGTATTGCAATCTGGAACAGGCGGCTGCATCCCCTTCTCTCCTGCGGTGCATGCTCTCTATAATCTGCCAGATGAGAGGCATGCATAGCAGATTAGAAGGAGATGCCGCTGTATGCACCTTCCATGCCGCACTGGAATTCAGTGGTGGATTGCAGCTTGGTAGGTAAGGAGGTTGTGTTTTACATATGCCCAGGGAATTAAAATGTTTAACAATGAGTTCCCTAAACTTGTGCTATATATATATATATATATATATACATTACCAGCAGGCCTGCCAGTTCTAGTGTGTAGATCCTGAAGGTTCCCAGTTCCCAGTCTCTGCCCCGTCCATCCCTGCCCCCTCAGCTCTGCCCCATCCATTGTTTTTGCCTGGAACCCTCAGCTCTGCCTCATCAATCCTTGTTCCCTCAGCTCTGCCTCATTAATCTCCCTTAGCTCTGCCCTATCAAATCCTTGTCCTATCAGTTTTGCCAATCAAATCCCTGTCCTCCCAGCTTTTCCCCTATAATTCTTATCCTCCGAACTTTGCCCATCAAATCCATGTCCTCTGACCTTTGCCCATCAAATTGCTGTCATCCCACCTTTGCCCATCGAATCCCTGTCCTCCCACCTTTGCCCATTGAATCCCTGTCCTCCCACCTTTGCCCATTGAATCACTGTCCTCCCACCTTTGCCTTGTCCTCCTTCTAGCTCTGCCCATCTATCTTTCTTCCTTCTAGCTATGCCCATCTATCCCTCTTCCCTCCAGCTCTGCCCATCTATCCCTCTTCCTTCATGCTCTGCCACCTTTGCCCATTGAATCCCTGTCCTCCCACCTTTGCCCATTGAATCACTGTCCTCCCACCTTTGCCTTGTCCTCCTTCTAGCTCTGCCCATCTATCCCTCTTCCTTCCAGCTCTGCCCATCTATCCCTCTTCCCTCCAGCTCTGCCCATCTATCCCTCTTCCTTCATGCTCTGCCACCTTTGCCCATTGAATCCCTGTCCTCCCACCTTTGTCCATTGAAACCCTGTCCTCCCACCTTTGCCCATCTACCACTCTTCTTCCCAGCTTTGCCCAGCTACCATCCTTCTTCCTAGCGTTGCCCATCTACCCCCTTCCTCCCAGCTTTGCACATCCACCACTTCCTCCCAGCTTTTTCCATCCACCCCCTTGCTCCCAGATTTGCCCATCCACCCTTCTTCCTTCTAGCTCTGCCAATCTATCCCTGTTCCTTCCTGATCTGCCCATCTATCACTCTTCCCTCAGCTCTGCCCATCTATCCATCTTCCCTCCAGCTCTGCCCATCTATTCCTCTTCCTTCCTGCTCTGCCACCTTTGCCCATTGAATCCCTGCCCTCCCACCTTTGCCCATTGAATCCCTGTCCTCCTACCTTTGCCCATATACTACTATGCTCCCCAGCTTTGCCCAGCTACCATCCTTCTTCCTAGCATTGCCCATCTACCCCCTTCCTCCCAGCTTTTCGCATTCACCCCTTCCTCCCAGCTTTTCCCATCCTCCCCCTTGCTCCCAGATTTGCCCATCCACCCTTCTTCTATCCCTCCTCCTTCCTGCTCTGCCCATCTATCACTCTTCCCTCAGCTCTGCCCATCTATCCCTCTTCCTTCCAGCTCTGCTCATGTATTGCTCTTCCTTCCAGCTCTGCCCATCTATCCATCTTCCCTCCAGCTCTGCCTATCTATCCCTCTTCCTTCCAGCTCTTCCTTCCAGCTTTACCCATCTATCCCTCTTAGAGACAGTTCTGCCCATCTATGCCTCTTCCCTCAGCTCTGCCCATATATCCCTCTCCCCTCAGCTCTGCCCAGCTGCCCATCTTCCTTCCAGCTCTGCCCATCTATCCCTCTTCCTTCCAGCTCTGCCCATCTATCTCTATTCCTTCCAGCTCTGCCCATCTATCTCTCTCCCCTCAGCTCTGTCCATCTATTTCTGTCCTCCCAGTTTTGCCTATCCAATCCCTGGCCTAACTGTTGCCTGTCCATGAATATTTCCTCTAGCTCTGCCCAATCTATTCTCTCCAGCTCAGCCAATTAATTCCTGTCTAACTAGTTCTGCTCATCTATCCCTCTTCCCCCAGCAGTTCACATCCCTCCCTGGCATTCCTGTTCTGTCTATCCAGGGCTGTTTCCAGCGGAGGGAAACAGTGCAATTGCCCTGAGCACCAAGGCCATTGGGAGCACCTTTATCCTGTTTTCTACAGATGAGTAAGGGCCACTGTTAGTGGTACAGGCCCATCATCCCACCATATTGGGCTCAGTTAAGGGGAGGGGCACTGCCTGCTGCTAAGCAAGAGGCACTGCAGGACACATATTGGTATTTTCTTCCTGTACTGATCGATACTGTCTATCCTTTCCTATTCCTCACAGCTCTGCCCATTCATCCCTATCCCTTCTGCTCTATCTTTCCATCCTTGTTACCAGCAATTATTTTGGGCCAAAGCTCACCCCTGTTCACTCCCCACAAAGAATGCACTGGGGGTTAAAAGCAGTGTGCCATGGGCAGGAGCTGTGAGTTCTGTGTGACCAAACGGTGAACCATCTGTTTACCTGCAGCATCTAGATTTGGGATGCCCTGCTGTGTGAAACCTCCCTTCTGCACATTTTCCTTACTATGCTAGGCCTCTAATTCATTACTGCAGGTGAAGGGTCGCCATCTTGCAACACTCTCTTAATAGGCACATCCGTGAAGGGGAGCCTGGCCACCGGCAACCTAAAGCAAATTGTAGGCTTACATGCCCCTAACACCCCGGGTGCTCCCTGCTATAATGCAAATTGTGCAGCCAAGGACTCTCTTGGGGATGCCCCACTGTGTGAACCCCCCTCAAACAGGCCTGCAATCACCTACCTACCCCCGCTGCTTTCATGTCATGATCCCATACCTCACACTGCAGGAAAACCAGAATGCGGGTGCTCCATATGATGGTGCTCTGTTTAAAACTGTGCTTTATGCAGTTCATTAGTATGCGTGGGATCCCAGGAGTACAATGGGCAAGCATGCCAGTCGGGCTGGGGAAGGGAGTGTTCCATAGCAAGTTACACTGGATTTCCCTACTCAGGGATGATGGCAGCCCCCTAAGAACCATGTATGAAAGAAGATTTTCACTACCCTTACACTTATTTACTAAGCATGCCAGTGGGTCTGCCGATTTGGGATGCCCCACTAGCTGAAAAATAACTACCGTAACAGTTTTCAGGTTGCTTTCTTACTTGCTTCTGGATTTTGTGGGTTGCAGCACGTCTGCATTCTCAGGCTGCTAGGTATGCCGCTGCGCCAATGGAACTAGAAAGTCTGAAAAGGGGCTGTTTGTTATATTTAACCCAGCAGGGCATCCTTTGTTGTGTGGCAATGAATCATTAGGGGTGGAGTAATAATAGTTAGGAGCGAGATTTAAGGGTCGATTCATGGTCGTGCGTCTATGCATTTCCGCATGTTTTTTTTGAGCGCCAAGTCACGTTTGGGCTTCCTCTTGATTTATGGTTGTCAAAATTTGAAACGCATTGTGTAAGGTAGAAATTTGCCCACGTGCACGCCAATGCGGAGACTTGCGCCTTAAATTCTCCACAAGCGCAAATTAGGTGCCTCAAACTGGGGCCTGCAACTGATTTATGAGGTGTATTTAGGGTAGAAAAGCATGCACATATTTGTCAATTTCAAGGGTGAATTTCCTCTAGCAAAAGCTGGAGGAAACTGCTGACTTCACTGACTAACAGGCTTATTTCATTCCTAAAATGGCAGCATCTGCCATGTTTTTTAGCAATGGAAGTGTCAGCCACAAGTTTATTTTAGTAATTGTTCCCTTTTTTGTCAAAGTTGACAAAAGTTGACAAATCTCAAAATGTTTATTTATAAAAACACCAAAAAGGTGGACATTGAGCCCCAGTCATTAGCAGCACAATTATTACGCACTAATACACAAAACAGGGCAAATAGAGTAAAGAGAACATCTGGGACTAAACATATGGAAAACACTGGAGGCAACCTGGAATCAGGGTATCTCCAATAAAACACGACACCTAAAAAGGAAAAATAAGCACCTATAAAAAAACGGCAAGTACATTTTTCTGCCCCTTTACTGTTTCTCATTGCGATTTTGCCTCTCCAGCTTCTGTGTTATAGGTGAATCTCTATTCTCCATTTCGGAGTGTATTTCTTGTCACCTGACAGGGAATACACTCCAAAATGGAGAATAAAGATTCGCCTAAAACATAGAGATTCACCTAAAACACAGAATTAAATTCCAATTCCATTGAAACAAAACATGCTGGCAATTTGCAGCATTGGCTTTTTTCAGTGTCAGTTAGTGAAGGTAGTTCTCCGATTAAAGTGGTAGGCTTTGAGCTGGAGGAAAATGTCTGCACATAAAAACCTGATTGCACACCAATGTCCCCATGCAATGCATCCTTGAATTGCACGTTTGTGTGAATTTCATGTTAAGCTCTGGCTCCAAGTAGTAATTCACTCAAAAATATAGTGCATCTAAGAAAAAAAATCTGCATAATCGGGAGAAAGGGGAAAATGTGCAGAAAGAGGTTTTACTCATGAAAAAAGTGCACAAGTGCCTAGGCGACCGGTGTTGAATTAGAGCTTTAAATAGGAAGCAAAATTTCTATTTAGTCTATACAGACCATCATACTGGCAGCATGGGTGCCCCAAATATAGATGCCCCACTGCAAAGCACAGCCCTGTGAGCCTGATCCTGGCTCATTGATATGCACCGCTTTCGCAAGAGAGATTATCAACAACCATTCAGATTTGTAAAGCTGATTGCTCGGTGGTCTCCTGGAAAACTAAAGAGGTGAGTATCGATATGCCCCAAGACCAGGAGTGCAGACCCATGCTGCAAAGTCTCCCACAATTTGCCCTTTTCTGTCAGCGTTAGGGACTTTATAGAGAAGCTAAAGTATATTTAGATCTAACTACCTCTTTAAATTGCAAAGACAAGACAACAACTGACTAATTACACATAAAGTTTTCTCCTCTTTAAGAAAACAAATTCTAAATCACGGTACAGCCAATTATTTTGCAAGTCAGTCAAATAGATGAATGTGTTAGGCTAATTTTTAGTAGTAGTTTTTTAGTGAACCACACAGGTTTAACTTCTGTGAAGTAAGTGGCCTGGAATAACCTATACCACTAAGGCAAAATAACCTTCCAAGCATCTTTGTAAATGGATAAATGGATATCTATACAAGAAAATCAATATCCCTGGGAGTAGAGATAATCAACCCTGAAGAAACAGAAAGTGTATGACAAAGCTTTAAATCTGCTAGTAACAGGCTGTCCATCAAATGCGAGTTACCAATCAAGTGTAGTAAGGGAGGGAATAAATAGTAGCACTGAAGAATAGTGACAATAGTTGGCATAATTAATTATGTATGGTAAAAAAATATTAGTAAATTAAATTAATAAATAAAAAAATTAATTAATTTAGGGTAAACTGAATCTAAACTGCAATATATACCCTACTTGGCGACCACAAATGAAAGTACATCATTGATCATTTTATGGAATGGAATAGTTTAATATAATTTAATTTAAATCCAGTGCACAAACTCAAATCAAAACAGGAATTGGGTCCGCAGGGGGAATCTACTTGAATTCGCCCCGTGGTCCCAATTTAACCCTTTCTATTCCTTGTATTTTACATTGGAGACATCACCCTGATGGTATTGGATAACATGTTTGATACATGGGATATGTTACTGATATATTCTTTTTTAGTACCATATAGGTGTTCTCCAAAACATTTTTCAAACCTCTAGTTGAACAGCCTACAAATAATGATTTGTTCTGATTGTTTAGATGGCCGCCTTTCCTCTCTTAACAAGTCCTGTCTCTCTTGACTATCAGCAGCTTGTTGTGCCCTGTTCAGCATCCATTCGGGATACCCTCTTTCTCTCAACCTGGTGGCCTAGTGGATTTGTGGATCTTGGGGAGGTGGTGAAAGATGGACACAATGGGCGGC
The DNA here is from genome assembly GCA_027917425.1 of Gastrophryne carolinensis. Classification (NCBI taxonomy): domain Eukaryota; kingdom Metazoa; phylum Chordata; class Amphibia; order Anura; family Microhylidae; genus Gastrophryne; species Gastrophryne carolinensis. The sequence goes on from CM051237.1 coordinate 264,809,696, forward strand.
TCATGAATTCTGCTTCTTTGGTTGTAAGAACTGACAAGGCTAAACCTTCACTGATTTTTTTTTCCAATTCCTGTAAAGATTTTAGTTGCATCATTAGTAAGAATTATATAAGCGGTTTCATTCTGTAACCTGTCTATGGGCCTCACTCAAGTATCTTTTTTATCCATAACTACTACTGCACTTCCTTTATCTGCCGCCCTGATCACCAGGTTATCATTTTCCATGAGTTCAGTAAGGGCCCAACGCTCCTCTTTAGTTAGATTATCTTGTTTGTTGTTCCTTCCCTGACCAAACTTGTTACACAGAGCCTTAAGCTCTTGTTCTACTTTATCCTGGAGTATTTCTACATAATGAGACGGGGACTGGGCAGTGTAAAAGGAAGGATTTTTTACTATCAATTTTCTGGGGGATGGAACAAATTTAACCTCCCCCCACATCTGTATCCCCATCGCCCCTCTCCAAGTCCTGCAGGTATGTCAGGGCCCTCTGGTCCTGAAACAGGCCAGATGCCCCTCTAAACGATAACCTTTTTCTTTTACTGGTTGTGAATCAGGTATTGCATCTTCCCATAAGTGTAGTTTTAACACAACTTGGCATACACATTTATTAACAACACAATAGTGTTAAAAAAGTTAAAATGGTTATAAGGAGAAAAGGAAACCCCTTTCAAAGCATACTCTCTTGGTCTTTGGAGAGTGTGTTTGTGTAGATGTTTACTACTGTCTTGCATGTTTCGTGCAAGCTCTCAGTTGATAAGTTGCGTTTCTACTTCCTCCCTGCTCTCCTACATTTTTTGATGGTCTATTTCATGCAGATGGACTTTTGGGATTTTGTGCAGTTTTTTCCTTTCTGTATTTTGATCCTCTAGTGCAGGGGTCTCCAACCCTCCTCCTCAAGGTCCCTTGCTCTAGTGAACCATTATCTGAGAGACTAGAATCATACTGTTCCATATTGTCCTCTGAACTGGAGTATGAAGTATCAATTTTTCTGAAACTCACAGATCGTCCTCCAGAAGATTTTAAAATAGACTTTTTTCCACCTCTTTGTTTTTTTCCATATCTGGGATGAATCCTTTGTACTCTCCAATCATGTGGCCTCCTCTCTCATTTCCATTTATACACTCTGTTGGTCGTATAATCTTCCTGATCTCATACCAATTTAGTACGTTTGGTCGTCATAATCTCTTGTTCCGATTTTTTTAAAACGGATTCCATTCTTTTAGTTGGGTTGTATTCTGGGTTGATCTGGAAAGGTTGCAAAGAGTCCATTAAGCTTTAATTTGTTCATTGATTTCCTTACAATTAAATATCTAATGGTCCAGCACTCAAAGAGTCAGTATACCACAATTCAGTCAAAGCCTAACCAAGCAGAAGGTGCTGCCACTTTATAATCAGGGTATCCACACACTAACCCTATCTTTACAAAGCAATATATTACAATTAAAGTGCGCATACAGGGATTAAAAATTAATCATGAAAATCTTTTATTGTATCAAAAATGTTCACATACCACTATTTACATATACAATACATACTATCCAGAATATATATACACTCAACACACACCTGCTATTGCTCACTACAATATCTCTTCATTATGTTTTAATCCAATCCATCCAAGGTCAGTTCAAATGATAAATTATCAGCATGTCTCAATACAAGGGTGTAATGACAATACGCTAAAGTGACCAGTGCTAAATAAAAATTATGCAGTAACTTTTTACTTATAAGCTAAATCGAGCTAATAATAAACATGATACAATGTATTGCACAAAGCCCGCAGTAGCATATTGCACACTCCCCATAATCACATAGTAGTCATACAGCTTAATGCAGGTGTGCGCACATCAACAAAACAACTATCTACATACATACATCAAACCTTGTATGTAGATAGTTGTTTTGTTGATGTGCGCGCACCTGCATTAAGCTGTATGACTACTATGTGATTATGGGGAGTGTGCAATATGCTACTGCGGGCTTTGTGCAATACATTGTATCATGTTTATTATTAGCTCGATTTAGCTTATAAGTAAAACGTTACTGCATAATTTTTATTTAGCACTGGTCACTTTAGCGTATTGTCATTACACCCTTGTATTGAGACATGCTGATAATTTATCATTTGAACTGACCTTGGATGGATTGGATTAAAACATAATGAAGAGATATTGTAGTGAGCAATAGCAGGTGTGTGTTGAGTGTATATATATTCTGGATTGTATGTATTGTATATGTAAATAGTGGTATGTGAACATTTTTGATACAATAAAAGATTTTCAGGATTAATTTTTAATCCCTGTGTGCGCACTTTAATTGTAATATATTTCATTGATTTCCTTTAAATGGTCTTATTCTTATTTAATCCCAAGCGGTTTTGAATTCATCACAAAAAATATAGGTGGGTACCTGTTTTATTCTCAGGCCACATGGGACCATTTTCTCTTCCATATAATTCTGTAGTGAGTTACAGTCCCACAACACCCTCAATTCCTAGTGTGATGAATCCTGTAAATCCCGACCTTATGTAACAGGTCTTTTAATTCTACATTGGGGTACTGTGACAAATCCTTGTGAAAAACTGCATTAAACTTCTTCTTGAGATCTTTGTCAGTTGATTCCATAGACGTTCTGTCCTTTCTTCCCCGTCTTACTCCCACCTGTGCAGCAAGCTTGGAGAGGAGAGGGGAAAGGGAAATATTTTTTCATCTCTCCTCCAGCTCACATCGCCATAGGCTGTGAGGGGGGTGGAAGAGGGAGGCAGGAAATGGCCCGGGTCCTCCGTCACTCGCCAATGGCCGGGGAGTTACGCCTGGGGGATTGCGTATTCTGCTAGGTGAGACACAGGTGCCATCGGAGGAGATGCCATTGGAGAATGGTGAGTGAGTTATAGCATTTATAGACATCATCTGGCATTTACAATGTATGTGACTAAGGGTGCAACATTCTAGCGGCCCGAAAAGCATCGACATGTGAGTGATGTACTTGTTTATGGAACCTGTGAAATTTTATAGTGCTGGACAATTTCTAAACAAGGACCAGCGTAATTGGCAGACTAAATCCAGGAACAAGAGTCTTCTCTGCATGCAGTGGCAGGCTGGGAACCGCTGCAGGAAAACACTGGGTACATTGCTTTTGGCATTATTGTTGTGGGCATACTATGCCCATGGAAGAAGGCTTACCCATTTAGTCTGTTTTTGTCCAAATTACATCAATTTGATAGACAGTTCCCCATTCTATTATACCAGACAGTGTAGAAACATACCAGGTTGGACATGAGTTTAAGACAAATACATCAAGTTCAGTGACTGTACCTGGATTCATGTAGATACTAAATAAAATACGGTAACTTTAGCCACCCAATATTGACTCCCTGCATACAAAGTGTAGTTTGTACATTTAAAAATGGAAAAACATATGTACCCATAACAGATAGCAATGCATTTTTGACCACCAAACCCATTTTTTTTTAGAGTTTCCACATGAATTCTTGTTTAATTCTTGGAAATTGCTTTGTATGGGATTTTCCAGGAAATACACTGTAGATTTTGAAAAGAAAATGTTAGGAGATTAGAAACTAGATAAAAGAGCAGTAACTGTGTCTCGCCGGTAAAATGTAATAAGCTTGGCTTTCCATATTACAGGTAGGTCAACTTTTAAAACATGATGCTATTCTTGAGAATTAGATGTGGAGATGCGTGTGATGAATACATTTACCACTATATATATTTTTAAAAGAAGTAACCCCTCACTGCCCGGAATGTTTTGTCACAGCAAGGTTGAGATGGGGAAGGGGCATTGTGGAGCCATTCCAATATTAATTATAAAATACAAAAGAGAAATGTGGCAGCCACTCAAAACTGTTTATATCTAACCTAGGGAACTACTTTTTGGCAAATGCTTTCCATCCTTTGAAAAATTAAAAATAAAATTCATTAAAAATGAAGCTGTAGAGAAATTATGTATGCTTTCATATGTTTACATGGGATGTGTGCCCCATCCGTAAGTCTGCTAGACTCATTACATTCTTATAGGAAATATCAGTTACACGAGTCCTGATCTGCTTGTAGTAAAGCCTAATCCAAAAGCGGGAACATTTGGCAGGAGCCAGTTTATGAGTAACTGCCATCCAAGCAACATTCCTAAATGTTCAAACACCACCTGCCTGCTTATTCTCCTCATGCTGCGGCATGTACTGTATGTGTGTATATATGTGTGTACTGCTTTTAAGTAGAAAAAACAGGCTGCATTCCCAAAGGCCGCATCATTTGTATAGAATGGTTTAATTCATGAACAAGGGCAAATTACTGGCAGAAAATAAATACATTTGTTTTCATTATTAAAATAAAAAGTCAGGTGTGAGTAAGGTTGCCACCTGGCCAGGATTTTTTCTACTTTCTGGCAACTGGACTGGCGGTGCTGGTATTTGTTTTTTTAATGGTGATTGAGGATGGGAAAAGTATGCCCAGGCCAGTGGCCAGAAAAGGCTAATGGAAAAATGCACATGTATGAGCTTTTTAACTGAGCCAGTATGGAAATCATTTCTATTCTGTGCGAATCAACAGGCGGCCATTTGCTTATTAAAGTGTACCCTTAAAATGGGGTCATCCAAATCTGCTAGTGACCAGAATGCAAGTTCTTTAGATGTTTTGCTAGGAACATGGAACACACAAGCTGGTTGAATGACAGATTCAAATCTGCCCAGGACTCGACTTCTCAGCATTCACAAGGCCAGCACTTTACCTCGGGGATAAGGGAAACAGTGGCCATGTGACTTGGGTTGGTAGGTCAGCTTAACCCTTTAAGTGCCAGCCTACCTGGAGTTTTTGTCACACTCTGTTGCCAGACCATTTTGCACTATTTTGCGCTCCCCATGTTCAAATGTGATTTTTGAAGGGATTTCCAGGGATTTCCCAGGAAAATGATATATTGTTTTTTTCAGCAGAGTCTGGGCTTTAACATGAAATGTCTTGTTTGTCATTTGTTAGGTGTATTCTTAATATTTTTGGGTGAAATATGTGCAAAAAAAAAAAAAAAAAAAATTTTTACATATTGTAGTTTTTTTTGGAATAAAAAATGTAAGTTTGTCAATAAAATCTTATTGCGTGTGAAATCCCAATTTCTCCCGGTTACAGCGGTACCACATATGTATTGGTAGACACCCTTTCCTGCCCAGGAGACTCCCCCAAACTGAAACAGCGCTTTAGGAGATTTTCAGATAAAATACAACTATGCTATGCAATATGCGCACCTTGCGGTTTTTCCAGAAAAACAACCCTTTACATTTGAAATACCCCCAACAAACTATATATTCTCTGGAAGTACACACCTCAGGCTTTCTAGGCGTACCAGGCTTGTGGATGTGGCCATAGTTTTCTGGAAGTAATCCCTCAACGTAATCTTTGGTTGCAAAGAGTTTCCCTAAAAAAAGGATAAAAAAGCAGAATCAAAGCCACATTTTCCTAAAAAAACTATATACAAACAAGAAAAAACAAGTTTAATCTGAAAACGCAACATCCCCCGAACAGAACAACACCCAACATGCATAGGTTCTGTCAAGGGAAGAGTTGCCAAACAAGTAAAGCATGCGCATAACGGTAATTTTACTTGAAAATTTCAGCTCTGCAGACAAAGTGCGCACCTTGCGATTTTTCAACCAAAACAACCCTTTACATTTGGAATATCCCCCATAAACCATATATTCCCTGAAAGTACACACGTTAAGCTTTTTAAGGGTACCCAGCTTGTTGTAGTGGGCTCATCTTTCTGGAATTAATTCCTCAAAGAATTCTTTGGTTGCGCAGGGTTTCCCTAAAAAATTTATAAAAAAGCTGAATAAAAAAACACCTTTTCCTAAAATATAAATATGCAAACCAGAAAAAACAAGCTAAGTCTGAAAGCGCAAGGTCCCCCGAACAGAACAATACCCAACATGCATAGGTACTATTAACCCTTTTAATTGCCAGCCTACTTGAGATTTTGTCACCCTCTGTTGACAGGCCATTTTCCCCATTTTGCGTCATGTTTTGCGACATGTTTTGCGCCATTTTTGCTGTAACTTTCAGAAAAATTATATATATATTTTTTGCAGCAGAGTTTAGACTTTAACATGAAATGTCTTGTTTGTAATTTTTTTTTTTTTTTTACAATATTATTAAGTGAAAAAAAAAATAAATAAATAAAAAATTCTTTTTAGAAAATTGACTCCTTTATTTTAAATAAAAAATGTATTTTATTAAGGAAAATCATATTGCATGTGAAAGCCCCATTTCTACCGCTTAGAACGGTACCACATATTTATCGGTAGCCCCCCGTTCCTGCCCAGGAGACCCCCCTAACTGAAACAAGTATTTTATAACATTCACAAAAAAAATACAAAAACCATCCACACTACAAAGGGTTAAATCGGGAAAAAAAATGACATAGGGTCCCCCCTCCCAGGGGAGGGAGACCCCATTTTTTTTTTGATTTTTAAGGGTTAAAAACCCTTAAAAATCAAAAAAAAAATTGACGTGGGGTCCCCCTTACCCAAAGTAACCAGCCCGGGACCAGCTATGGGGGCTTGTAGGCACAGAGTGGGGGGGCCAGCTTTTGTGGCCCCCCCACCCTGCAGCCTACGAGCCCACATAGCCCATGTGGGCCCGGGCTCTTCTGCCCCCCCCTGGCCTTTGGGGAGGCAGGTAATGGGGGTGCCGGGGGTTAATGGCAAGCCACCCGCTAGCGCAGGTGGCTTGCCATCCCCCCAGCCTTGTGAACTGGTATAGGGGTCATGGACCCCTTACCAGTTCACAAGGGGTTAAAAGTAAATAATGACACAGACACACATAAAGAAAAAAATATTTTATTAATTTTTATTTTTTTTTTTTACACTGTACTCACCTCCCATCCATCCTGGAGCACTCTGTCCCTCGGCGATCACTGGCTTCTGCTCACTTGCTAGAAGCCTTTTATAGCTGCTGGATGACAGATTACAAAGGGTTAATAAAAAAAAAAAAATGACATAGGGTCCCCCCTCCCAGGGGGGGCGGACCCCATTTTTTTTTGATTTTTAAGGGTTAAAAACCCTTAAAAATCAAAAAAAAAATTGACGTGGGGTCCCCCTTACCCACAGTAACCAGCCCGGGACCAGCTATGGGGGCTTGTAGGCACAGAGTGGGGGGGCCAGCTTTTGTGCCCCCCCACCCTGCAGCCTACGAGCCCACATAGCCCATGTGGGCCCGGGCTCTTCTGCCCCCCCCTGGCCTTTGGGGAGGCAGGTAATGGGGGTGCCAGGGGTTAATGGCAAGCCACCCGCTAGCGCAGGTGGCTTGCCATCCCCCCAGCCTTGTGAACTGGTATAGGGGTCATGGACCCCTTACCAGTTCACAAGGGGTTAATAGTAAAAAAATGACACACACACACAGAAAAAAAAATCTTTATTTTTCTTTTTTTACACCATACTCACCTCCGATCCGACGTCCCTCGCCGCTGTCCCGCGCCGATCACCTCACTGACAGATGCCGGTGGTGATCGGCGCAGGGCGGGTGACAGGTGAGGGGGCTCCGATCGGAGCCTCCTCACCTGACATCCGCCCTGCTCCGATCACCACCGGCATCTGACAGATGCCGGAGCTCGGAGGGGGTATAGGAGGAGCGGGATGACGTCATCCCGCTCCTCCCACAATGGGCGGGGCTAAGCGGCGGCGGCCATCGCCGCCATTACAAGAGGTGAGGACCCGGAAGAGGGTCCTCACCTGAAGACTGCGCAGCCCAGGGGGGGGATCGGACCCCCCCCTGGTGAAGAGGAGACCCGGACAGAATGCTCGGGCGGCGAGGTGAGTAAATGACAGTTTTATTTTATTTTTTTTTTTACAGCGGCGATCAGCGCTGGAAACGGGGGGGGGGGGGGCGGCTGGTTTCGGGCCCCCCCCTGAAGACGGAGGACGACGGGGGGGCGATCGGATGCCCCCCCAAGGAAGAGGGGACCCCAGGCTTCACAGGGATACCGGAGGTAAGTGATTTTTTTTTTCTATTTTTTAACTGTTTGGGGGAAATGCCAGGCACGTAGTTTCTACGTGCTTGGCACTTAACGGTAGGAGAAGCAACCACGTAGAAACTACGTGCTTGGCATTTAAAGGGTTAAAGATAGGTTCTAGCAAAAGATGGGAAAGGAACCTCTTTTGTTAATAGAGGAATGATAGGCAAATTGATGAGGTATACACAGAGCCAGCTCGAGTGTACATCTCAGCCTTTGCGGGATTTAAAGGAAAACTCCCTTTTTAGCAAGCTTGAATGGAGTTCTGCCTTATTGTTTTGCTCTTTTGGAATGTAAAATAATTATTTGTGTTAGGATTGTGCCTTCATACCTGTGATTTACTTATCAGCACGCTGCTTCCAAATTTCTCACATTTCAGGGGCCCTGTTTTGCAACAGAGGGAGTGGTTTTCATGCCTTGAGTAAAAACAATAAAAAATACGTCCCACAAGTCTTCCAATGTAACAGGTGAAGTAATCAGCAGCTTTGACTAAGGGGGTTGTTCAAGAAGGGATAGCTCCAGGTATACTCGTAGCGGCAGGCAGCGTCTGGTTTATGCAATAACAAATTTATGAAAGTGAATCTGGTGAGCAACTTTAACAGCGTCATGTAGCGTCCGATGTATTATTACAGACGGCTCAGCGTATAGCGCCGGCGCTCTAACTTCCAGAGCGCCACGCATTACCTTTTGCTCAGTGTCGCTCTCCCATAAATTTCAGTGGCCGTTCATTTGCTTGTGTTTAAAAAGCGTGTTTGGCAATTTTTTTTATTTGCTCAAATCATTGTGTCACCTCTCCTGGCTGCAAACAAACATTTTTTAGAAACTTTTTTGACTTTTTATATTTTTATGCAGAATTGTCTTTACAGGTCTGGCACTAAAGTGTCATTGTCACAGTGTTAAAACAATGTCATTCCATGTGTTTTCACTTTTCACTGCAGCACTGTACTGGTGTTAAAGCGCCCAACATACATCACATTCGTCAATGCTGGCCAGGTTACTACATTGACTGAGCGCTCTGTTACAGCGCCCAATACCCACTTACAGCGTCTACTAGCGGTCGCTCTAAGCGCCGCTATACAGACGCTCATCTGCCGATACCTGGCGTTAGTAATGAATCAGCCTCTAAGTCTAAGCAGCATAATGACCTCTCCAGGTGAGAACTCTAGCAACCCTTTTAACTGTGGTCCTTCCAAACTGAATAAGTTGAATTTCAGTAGAATGGTTTAAACACAAAACAAATGATTAGCAAGCTAAAGTAAGGAAGTCTATGATATGTACTCAAAATCACCACTTTGGTGTACATAGCTAAAGTAAACACATTGTTGCTATGGAAAACTGTTTTATTTTATAACACAGAATTGCAAACAAATTGAAAATTAAAAAATAATTTTGGCACACAATAATGGAAACTTTGAAAAGAATGTCATCAATATTGGAATTACCCTTTATGGATGGTTCCCCTCAACCTCAGGCATACATACATTCACACTCAAAGGGAAATGAAAACATATTTATGATGGACAGAGGGGACACAAACACAGGGAAACAGAGTGTTTGATAGAGTAATAATGAAAGAAACTGAAAAACATAAAAGCAGGGACAGGGAGGGAAAAATAAAGATTAAGGTAAGGTTGGAAAGGTAAAAGGACAGGAAGAGGTAGAGAAGATTAATGAGAGGGAGATGGAGGCAATGTGGCAAAAGAGAGGGCTAGAGAGAATGTGGAAAAGAAAGAGCAGGGTATTTGAAAAAGAGTGAAATGGCAAGGGAAGGTAAAAAAGAGGAAGAGGTAGAGGAGGTGAAAGGAGAGTGAGCTGGGAGAGCAATGAAAGTAACGTGGAGAAGAGGAGGAGGAGGTCATTTGGAAAAAAAATCAAGGTAAAGTGGATGTAGAAAAGGGAAAGAGAGGAGGGAATGTGGATAGGAGAACTGGAGAGGGAGGGGATGGGGGAAGGATAGTGAGAGAAGGAATGTTGAGAAGAAAAAAAGAGAGAAGGAAAAAATGTGGAAAAGAGAAAGATGATGAGACAGAATGATGGAGGTAAGGTAAAGAAAGTGAAGAATAAAGAGAAGGTGAAAATATAGGGAGATGGAAGCAATGTGACAAGATATAGCAATGAAAGAAATCTGAAATCTGCTATAGCATAGCATGCACACCCCAACGGCAGCTGGTCATGGGCTTACAGTGGCTTGCGAAATTATTTACCCTCCCCCCCTCAACATTTTTGTATTTTGCAAACTCACAACCTGGATTTAAAGCCCCTGTACGGGCTCATAAACCCACGCAGCTGAATCACATCCCTTTCACCACCCTCCATGGTCCAGAGCCCAGTGTTCCTCCCCTCAAGTCATTCACAATGTCTGGCCACTCTATTCCCTATAATAAAATAAATAAAGGGTTGATTCATGACCGGTCCATTAATAATTGAACTGATCTCTTCCCTATGTGCAATTCAGCATCATGTTTAGCTGTGTAATTTGTTTAAATAATTTCACATCTAAATATGGCGCTTAATCAATAGAAAAATAGTTTACTCTAAAAAAAGTAGGTAAAAAAATGACTCACAGTCATGAAGCAACCTTTTGTCTGATTCAAGGGAGAAGCGAGGAGGCAGCAATGCGACCGCGGGCCATGGTTCTGGACGGGGATGGCACAGTCTGGATCAATGGTAGAGGTAAGTTTCCAAAACCCGGAATGTCACCGATCAGCTGAGTGAGTATGTGCTCTTTATTTGGTTACCCACACAATCCCTTTAAAATGGATTTAATTTAAAGAACAATCATACAGCTTTGAGCATTTGTTTTTCTATTTATTGTGAATCTAACAAAATATCAGCAAACCTTAGTGTGCATAACTATTTACCCTCCTGAAGTCAATACTTTGTAGAGCGACCTTTTGCAGCAATTACAGCTGCAATTCTCCATGGATAAGTCTCCATGAGCTTTCCACATCTGGCCACTGGGATTTTTTGCCCATTCCTCAAGGTAAAACTGCTTCAGCTTTCGTCTACGGGTGAACAGCAATCTTCAAAAATTTTGACTAGCATTTCCAATACATTTACACATTTCCCCTTAAACCATTTGAGTGTTGCTTTAGCAGTATGCTTGGGGTCATTATCCTGTTGGAAGGGGAACATCCATCCATGCTCAAGAACATCCCTGTATTTAGCACCATTTATCTTTTCCTCAACTCTGACCAGTTTCCCAGCCAGTACTGCTGAAAAATATGTCCACAGCATGATAATGGCACCACCAATTTTCCTGGGGTGATGAGATATGTTGATTTTGCTCCATCTCATCTGACCAGAGCACCTTTTGCCATTTGGGGAGTCTCACAAATTCCTATTCCAAACCCAACGCATTGGTATTTGGTGCTGTTTGGTTAGAGGTGCACATTGCTTAAAGAGGAACACCACTCCACCAGGTGTGGTTCTTCTCTGACAAAGCATCGCAGGGATCACCCAAGAAAGTCACCTTTCCTGCATTTCCACAAGCGCAGGCTCCACCAATTAGTGCGCTCAGTTTCATTCAGCTTTGTTCGGATCTGCAAGGCACTGCAGCCAATTCAGGATGTAGTCATGGTGCCAAAACATGTCAAAAAGCCCCGGAAAGAGGTGAGGGGATCGGGAGCTCTGGGGGGTTTCACACAACGGCACATCCAAATTTGTGACTCTCTAGGGGATGGGACTTGGACAGCCCTGGGGTCTTTTATACTTCAGGGCCTCCACTGTTCCACTTTAATGGTGTTGCAGCCTCTGGGCCTTTCTGAAAAGGTATGTTTATACTGACAGACCATGTGACATATTGCACACAGGTGGACTAATTTTAGTACAATCAAATGTTATTGGTTTTCAAAGTAGAGGAAATAGAGGGGTACAGAAGGCAAAAAGGGGGGGGGGGGTAGAGGAGGAAGGGTAAAGGGGGTACAACATGTACATTTCGCAATTCAATATAGTGACCGATTCTACATCAATTCTGCATCCCACTGACCTCCACAATTCCAGTCACATCACTTAATACTATCCTCACAGTCGGTAAACAAAATCAATCTTTACAGCAGTAGGTTATGAAGATTCTGTGGATTATCTGCAAGTAACCAGTGAAACCGATTTTTACCTACACTCATTGTTGGTGGCCAGCTGAAGGCTACCATTCAATAAGCTAATTCTGCTTCAGGTGTTGGCAACCAGCTAGGCACAGGGGGAGGGGATTATTGGAGGATTATCACGGTTGAGTGATATGTGGAACGCAACACCCAACGGTAGGGCCCTTGGGGTGGCAACCGGCTCCAGAGATTAAGGGATATCCCACTGCCACTTTATGCCCCGAGGACCAGTGGCCACACCTGCAACTTGGACGTCCTGGCCATCAGTGCCCAGGGAAGCTCTCAGGTCTATGGTGGGCACCCCCACGTGAATCCCGAACATAACCAATAGATTATAATAGGGATGAGAGGTGCGAATCCCGGTAATCTAACCACCCAGCCCAGGTGACCAAATAGCTATCTACAGCTTCTTTTTCACTAGAGATTAGGTTATCCAAATAACGGATCGACTATCCATTCCATCAGTGTGGGTGGGTCCTGTGTCTTCCAGTGCCTTGGGATAATCGCCCTCATAGCTGCCATGAAATGTCTTAAGATGTCTTTTTTGGAGCTAAAATGGAGTTTTGATATAGAGATAGGAGTGCAACCTGTGGTGTATTGGCTGTTTTATTCCCAGAAATTTGCTCGTATATGGTGAAAATTTGGTCCCAAAGGGCTTTAACCACTGGGCAACTCCACCAAATATGGGTCATATTGCCAACTTCACTCTGGCATCTCCAACATTTATCCGTATGTGACCCAGCAAATTGGTGGATGACCACTGGGCACCTATACCATCTTGCTAGTATTTTATAATTCCTCTCCTGAACCGTGCAGGCGTATATTTTGGCTAGGTCAGCCTCAGTCCTAGCTCCTTTTCCCAGTTACTTATGAATTTAGGGGGCACCGAATGGTGTACTCTAGTGAGGAGCGCGTAGAGGGAGGATATTACATGAGTGGACGGAGTCACTTGGGAGATTAAGGCTTCAAGCTCTGTAGGTGGCCTCTGTGCAGCCTCAGCTATATTGTTAGTGGTGATAAATGCATAGGTGAACTAATTTTACTAAACATGTGACTGCTGGAGGTAATTGGTTGCACCAGAAAAAGATTTCAATTATCATTTTTTGGCATATTTTTCCCCCAAAGTGCTTAAAATCAGGCCGTGTAGCTTCTAATCCCATTATCCATTGTATAATTGCCTGGCCTTGTTGTGACCTATAAGTATAATGCCATGTTAAAACAGAATAGCGCCCCCTAAAACTACTGTTCTTTAAACACACTAATCTCCCTTAGTCCGGTGTAGGTTTAACAACCATATTTTCTTTTCTTGAAATTAAGAGGCCTAATTCAAACCACAAAAATGACCCCAGGTCATTATTGCTAACACAGTACATACAGCCAAGCAGCATTCTCCTAGCAGCTACCCAACCTACAGCAGATTCATCCATCATACTGGCAGTTGGTACATTGTGATTCATCATTCCAAATGATTTGTTTCCCTTGCTTTAGAGTCGAGTCATGCTGTGTTACACACTACTGTGTCATCTGGCCGCACTATATGCACTGACTCGGCTTGCTGCCAATACCCAAGCAGCATTTTACTGGGCACTAGGCTGTGTCCTTCTGAGCTTGTGAGTCCTATATCCTGCATCCCACTGCCTTTTATCCTGCTTTCAGCTAATTCTTTGTCAAACTGAGCCCTGCATCCTGGCTAGCCCATTGCCCTGTATTCTGTTATCCACTTGGTCTAGGGTTCTGATGAAATTCTGTGTCTCAACTGTGGTCCTGCAACTTAATCTAGATATCCATGAGTTCCTCTATCTAGTCTTCAGTTGTAGTTACAAGGTCTGGTATTGTTCCTAAAAGTACCATCTGCATTATTTATTGGAGTCTACTCCCAAGTCTGCATTCTGTAGATCAAGGAGTCTTAAAGAGTGCCACCCAGCGTTAGAGAGCTGTGGAGTCCATAGCTCCTTACATGCTGAAACCCAGCTGCTCCTTGGGAGAGCCATATGCCACCTGTCTATGGTAATTGGGTCCACAACCTAATAACACACTCCAGGTGTATTTGAAACTTTAACAATGTGGGCATCCCAAATCAGAGCAATAAAGTTATTGTTTGACTCTTCTTTTGGGAGTCTGTTTGGCCGCATGTTTGATTTTATTTATTTGTTAATAATACATACCAAAAGAGCCCAACTGATGAGAAAAGACATCCAACATATTTTGGGCTACATAGCAATAGTTTGTGACCTTAGTGTGTGCTGATGAGAAAAAAAAACTTCTATTTTTCCTAATGTCTGATAAATGTCTGCACTCATAGCAGACTGCTGTATATTTGATAGATGTATAGCAAAACGAGCACAGGGATATAGAGCCAGTTATGTGAATATCCACAAAACATAACCTTGGGATGTGGCCTTCGATGAAGACAACGTTGTGGAAGACTTTGCGTACCGGTGACCCCGGGTCATCCTGATTTCATCTCTTTAAGTACATTGGGCAAAAATAAAACTAGAACTATCTTAAATAATATATATATATATATATATATATATATATATATATATATTTTTTTTTTTTTTTTTCTTATTATGACCCTTTGAAGTACAACACCAGTGGAACAAAATGCGTCCCTTGGTCTAAAAACAGTTGTGCACCCCTGCTATAAAATTACAAATTCTGCTTTTAATTTTCCAATCAAGCGCACCCTCAAGTATATATGTTCCGATCTTTTGGGGGAAAAAGTCAGACAAGCCTAAATGATTCCAATAGAGGCCTACCTGATGTCGCATGTGCAGAAGCCTGTCATCCTGAGCCTTCCTGGTGATTGTTAAACTGCATTTTGCATAATTAGAAGACACATTCTAATAGTTCAGTAACAGGTTTTACTATACTAATTTAGTGGCCAGGCTGGACATAAAACGAATGACTATAATCACATAACGTTTCATTATATGAACCTTTCTTGTGGGCTTATGCGAATGTACCTCAATGCTTGCGTGAAGCAAGCAGGCCACCTCATAAAGCCAGTGAAGTGGAACTAATCAAAACTTATTAAACATTGTTATACATAGAAACATTTATAGCACACACTATAAATCTAACAGCCCAAAAACTCACAAGAAAAACAAAGACATTTACATGCACGCAGAGCGCTGAGTCCTCAATTACTTTCTCACTTTTCCTTCACACATATCTATGGGTGTTATTAAAACTGGTCATCTGAGGCAACAGATTTTCACCGCTGACATCACATTTTATTTTGGAAGCCGTGCTAGGTAGTTTCCAGCCCTACAAACCACAAATGAGTTACAGACAAAGGAATGAAGCTGAAGCAAGCATGGCGTGTGCTCCGCTTAGCATTCCACTGTCACTAGGTTATGTAAAGGCATCCATTTCAGCCACACCATTCGGAGCTCTCTGATCTTTACACCATTTAACACCGCTACGTATACAAAACCTTAGAAACAGAAATACATTTTATGTTGGTGTTTATGTACTGCCAACACATTTTACACAGTGTTTTACACACCCATAAGCACTGCCATTCACAAATGTCTGGTGCGGGCACGTGTCCTGCTACAGGGACAGCGGGTATGCAGCTGTTGCACACGCATGTGCCGTTGGACAGGGAAAGAAGGTGAGTTTATTGGTGACCTGGGGTGTTTCCAACAGTGCAGCATCCCGATTCTGGAGGAGAGGGAAGCTTATAGATTCCTTGGCCAATCTCTGTGGTTTTGATCCACTTTAAGACTATTATTTACATTTTTTGGGCTGGTTTACTCATTAAGGCAGTGTGATACATCAACAAAATATCATTCGTATCGTTCTCATGGACTAATAAAACATCAGAATGGGACCAGCAGTTTCTTATTTTACAACACTCCCGTACAGAGGACAGTTTATCTGGATTGTGAATGATGATAAATGATAAATGATAATGAAAGAATAACAGCACTTGTTATCTACACTAGCTTGGTGTTGTTGCTAATTGTATTTTTACTGGTATATGTAATTGTGGATATACTTTTCCCATTATCCCATCTTTAATTACCAGTAAAAAACAATACCGGCACTGCTAAGCTAGTGGCCAGTAAAGTAAAAAAGAAATACAGTCCAGGTGGCAACCCTTTTGCCATGTGGGGGGGGGGTAAATGCACCCATTGCCAGGTGGCAACCCTACACGTCAGTACGTCCATTTAAAATGAAGGAGGAAGCCTGAAAATGGCTGAATTAACTTACCGGATCTGTGTACCTGCAGCACTTTACACTGCGCACAACCGCTTAAAGCCTATTAGGCTTGCCACAAGTGAACCTGATTTGCACAAGTAGAAAAGGGCGATTGTGATGCATTTAGCTGCAGCAGAGAAACCCATAAATTGAGATTTAAAGAACAATTTCAGGCTTCATTCTTATTTTTAAACAGAGAGGGGTTTAAATGTACTTAGGTTTTATTTTAATAGACCTAGATAAAGTTGACAAAGGCAGGCAAGGGTTGTGAGAACTGAACAGAGATAAGTAAAGATAATAGAGGTGTAATAATGTCAATGAGTCATCATGCTTCACTAATCATTGCCATTTTGACTAATCGATTAGAAAGAAAGAGAAAAAACTAAATGGGCACCTTCACCTCTATGCAACCCGTTGAGGCACATTTTGAAAAACAACATGCTGTGTTTGGCCTGTAATACAAATGAGGGAAGTTGCATAGATACACTTTAGCTGCAATTCGTTGCGATACAGGTAGATACTGACCACAGCCTCCTGGTCCATCAGCTATTCGTTTACCAGCTCCCTCTGCTTGGTCTTCTTCTACTGGGTCCCAATGCTCCAAACATTACTGGGTCCATTCGCTGCTGTCAGGTTCTTCTGCTGCAGCAGGCAGCGCTCCTTGGTTCTCCTTCTGTCCCCACCTGCCACTGTCCCCAGGACAAAAAACAGTAGTGCAGGGTGGCCTATATGGCCGCCACTGCAATGGCAGCACATTGCAGTACACAATAGTAAATTGCATAAAACTCCAGCCTCAGATTGAGGGTCTAAGAGAAGTAGTCAACCTATTTAATTTATGGTGCTGTTCTTGCACAGCTAAGGGGAGTAATATAAATATAAAGTGTAAATATAAAAATGATTTTTTTAAAAGTTGTACAAAAAATAGACTAGCCATTTACAATAATACACTTTAAATAGTTATTGTTTAATGTATTTTTTATTTCCCCTATTAAGAGGGCCATAACTATTAGGTAGGCATTGGGAGTTGAGTAAAGAGCATTTGACATAGCATTAAAAATATTAATATTTAAGATGCTCAAGGTCTTAAAATCATACAGCAGGGAAATAAAAAAAACAAGAAAGTACCTTTTGTCCTGCGCCGCTGGTCATTGCAGGCCCGGTGCTCCAGACCTCACCCAAGCCCTTTATCGGGGGCCCTGCCGCAGACGCTTCTCGCGCCGCCAGGGGCCTGAAACTATTCTCTTGCACTTCTTTGCCTAATCACACTCCACCATCAGTCAATGCAATGCAATAAATGAAGAGGGCATGGCCACATCCTGGTCATTGATGGCGAGTCATAATTCCGTCAGCTATCAATCCCGTCCCCGGAGTCTGGCCCCGGAAGGAGCTGGAGGCGGCGGCTGCAGCAACAGGGGCCAATAAGCCGGACCTGCAGTGACCAGGACAAAAGGTAAGTACCCCCTTTTTTTTTCCTCTGCTGTATGACTTTAACCTTCTAGACAAACTCCACACCAGCATTAAAGGGACCACAGCATTCAACCCTGTTATCTTGCAACAAAACCTATAATCTGTCTCTAAATCTGGTTAAAACAGAGGTCTTTGTCCACACAAAACTGCAGAAGTATGCTAAATGTAATAGAATCTTAGTCCTAAGCTCTAACATGCCTCCTGATTAGACACTTATATAGAGCACACAAGGATTGTATGCCAGATTCTACATTGGCTACTAGCTGTTGAATAAGGAGGCCAACCTGAAGGGCAGTGCACTGACTTTTAATAAAAGTTGGCATAATTGTATGGTACTTTAGACGTCCCCAAAACTGGTTCAGCAGGTACCAGAGTGTTCTGTTACTACACATCCGCTGTCATTCAGGTGATTTCTTTTAGATGTGTAAAATGTCATGTAACATAAACTTAAAAACTGACCTCTGTGTTAAACGTACAGCTAAATAATTTAGGTCATCATCAACATTCAAGGGAAATAACCTTTTATTAATTAGTAATGAAACCCAGATGCTGTAAAGGCTGCCATTCCCAGATGTTGCTCATTTACTGAAGGATCATTGCTTCTCTAATGTCTCGTGGGATGACTGCATAAATATGCAACATTTTGCCAAAATATGACTACAGTTGTAGGATGATTTTGGCCACAGTTACACTAAATTGCAATTAAATCTTAGGTTACAGTACATGCAAACAAACACAAATTGATATTTTGTGACATGGTACAGACTTCATTTACTTAAAGGGAACTTGAAATTAGTATAAATGGGGGCTACCATTACTGACCTACCTCTAAAGCTGCTAATTTATTGTATGGAAGGAAAACATAATAAATTCAAACATTCAAAAATGAATTAAATCAGACCAACACAGCAAACAGTGCTGAAATGCATACTTCCCCAGGGCATTTTGATTTCTACACATAAAAATTAATTTATGTTTTTCTAACGCGTACTGGGATAAATTTTAAAAACAAGATGGCCACTCATGGGATTGCAGGCCACCTGCAAACAGGAAGTCGTGCTGGGCTACCTGTTACTGGGCATTTCAGTTATGTCAGTTCTTACACCTCCCCCTTTTTAAAGCAGACCAACAGTCAAAAATCAGACCAACACAACAAATAGTGCTCATACGCATCCCTACACCAGGGCAATTTAGATTGCTGCACATAAAATAATTTACCTTTTTCTAACTCCTGCTGTAGCAAATTTTAGAAACAAAATGGTGTCTCCTGGATCTGCAGACCACCTGCAAACAAGAAGTACTTCTGGGGTTCCTGTTACTGTGCATTGTCAGTTATGTCATTTGAATCCAGGCAGCAGTATGGCTGAGATGCTGGAAGAGGAAGCTCCAAAATTGTCACGGAGGTCCACTTACCTGTCCTTCGCTCCAGGTGCTATTACCCGGCTGGCGCATCAGCCCAAGACACCAGCTCCAGCGGCTCCAGCTCCAGTGGCGCCATGCTCTCTCTCCCCTCGCATCCCCACCATGCTCACACATGTTAATCCGTTGCCCACTTAGCCTTGTTTGACTACTCCTTTAATAGCTGCCTGGACCAAGGTCTGCCTGCCTGACCCTGAGCCTGTCTTTCCCCTCTGTACCATGAGCTTTCTGACTACCCGGCTCCTACCCTTGGCTTGACCCTTGACCTTCCTCCTGCTCATTTCCCTAGTGCCACATTTCAGAAGGACTGCCATTCGCCTACACCCTGTAATCAGCATACAGCGTCCTAACTAAGACCTGGGGTTAGCTGTGTCCGGTGAATGGGGGCATGTCTATAGGCAGAGGCCGCAGCGGACGAGTGTTCCTTAGGGCCTAATATCCATGTGAGTTATTCCCTCTAAGTACTGACTTGGACCCCTCTTGGCTAAAGAAAAAACAAACACTGCTGGCTTTGCCTACTCTTTATGTATTGGGTTAGCTGTGCATGTTTTTCCAGATAGCAGTATATAGCTACCAAACTGGGCCCTGCGCTTACCAACTGATGTTATGTGTCATAAGTCATGACAGTTTATTAGTTTATCAACTGTAAAAAAGAATCTTAATTTTGTGGTATTAGCTGCAGAATCCTGGCGTTTGCTGCACATTTTCAGCTTCTGTGGTTAAAGTGGAAAAAACCCATAGACTCCAGGGCAGGCTCATTCCCTCCCCCAGGGGCATCCTGAACTGGATGCACTATACAAAGTGATAAATGTTTATTACCACTTCTGTTTCTACCAATGTTTCTACAACTTATTTTCACAGAATTGTTTTCTAGGCCTGATTCAGAGCATTCTCGTGAATGCTCATTTTTTCGGGAATAGAACTCGGAATTTGAAAACTCTCGTATGATTCAGAGCTTTGTTCCAAGAAAAGTTTGTTTATGCGTACTCGATTGTATTTGGTTTGCATATGCATACGGTTAAGCCGAGCATTTGCGGTATTTGTTGCCAAATGGGGTGTTATCAGTGTGCCGTATCCTTCAGTGGTTTGTTACTCACCTCATACTTCAACCACCTTCTGTTTTGTCTCAACACTATACACTGCTGTTTCTTAGGAGTACATCTGCTTTATGTTGTTGTTGCATTTAACAAAAGCCACCACGCAGCATATAAAGGTTAAAACTGTTAAAACTATTGTTTTTACACATGTGTGCCTGTACATACACGCACATATTTACATACCTCCCTCAACTGCATTATTTGGGTGAAGGAGTAAGACAACGTCCCCTTATCACTCACATGAGCTGCCACTTCCTCTGCCAACGTCCTCTTTTCATGTGTGTTGGGCATCAAGTCATACTTTTGCTCCATGAAAGTCTGCAAAGAGTTAAACACATTTGCATTATTAACTTGTGTCCTTTTTGTGGTTCTCCTTTAGGTACACATGCACACCCCTGCTCCTTTAAGTAATTTTCTGTGACAGTGCAAGCACCAAAGCCTGCTATATGCTAGTGTATGCCAATGCTACCTAATCCAGCTCTCCCATCCCACAGTAGTGTTGGACTGAAGTGGCGCACCTAGCTCTACACTGTGCTACTACTGTCGGATAGTGCTTGTTAACACCGCTCAGCAACATGGGCACCCGGCTCTCCCATAGTATCCCATAGTAGTGTTGGACTACAAACATAGACGCATGTAAGCCAAGTTGTGCCTAACTCTCCACTCTGCTACTACTGTCAGATACCAGGGGGTGTCACGCACCATGGACACTGATAGGCGGCATGTTCCCACCAGTTCTAAGACTTGGTTGATTATTGTAGCTTGCTACGGGGGGGGGGGGGGGGGGGACTGACCAAACACCAAATCCACCAACCTTAGTGCCCACTTGCCTGGAACACACATGTTGGTCTACAACACAAAACAAGGTGATTTGTCAATCTTTAAGTGTAACACCTTACATGGTGGTGGTAGCATATTTTTGCCCCCCCCCCCCCATGTCTGTAGCCCTTGTTGTAATTTTGAAATGGCAAGTATACTGTAAAGAGTAAACTACCAGTGCATTTACCTTGACTTTCTAGCAAACCCCGAGCCAGCACCACCTTGCCCTCCAGACCCTCCACCTGCAGCCACAGCTGCCCCATCTGGTGTGCCTACCACCGAGCCACCAGCAATGGCCGGCTCACCCACCAGCCAGCCACCCAGGGAGCAGAGTCCAGACATTGTTGAGGTAAATGTGTGTGCTTAATTTGCTTATTCCCGTTTAAACATCAACTTGAGTTAAAGGAATACATCCATGATGAGGTGAGCTGCTGAAGGACAGTTTATGCCTACAGAGTCACTTTAAATGAAAACCTTACTGAATTCTACAAGCTCAGAAAAGAGAAATATCTGTTAGCTGAAATAATTCTTAGGCTGGATATTTGTAGCAATACCCAGTTTATTGTTCTCACTTATCTGCATAGATCTAGATATCCGGGGGGAAAAACTAAATTCACACAGACATATAGTGTAAAAAGTCTCATACTCAGCTTGTATTCAGAATTTGACTCAAGTCATAGGAATTAATGATTCAGTCATTTAATTCTATGTAAGACATTTGTAAGCTGACCATCAAGGACAAGAGTCCATTGCCACTATTCTGATTACAAGCAAGTGCATTCTTCAAGGGCAACTCACATAATAATGCATTTACAGTTTTCTTTCTGGTACAGTTCTTTTCCAGAACTTGAGAATGAATGAAACCCTTGTAAAGTTCCTCAAAGAACAGGCCTTCTGTGGCTTTCATTGTGACCACCCCAAATAGTCACTGAAATGCTGTTCAAGTTGGAATCTTCTTCAAACCAGCAAATGCCAAAAATGTAAGGGGTATTTTATTCTGACATGAGGGTTGATTCAGAGAGACAAAAAAAGACTTTTGTTTTTGTGTCGATCTGTTTTTTTTTTTTTAAATGTTCCTGCTCTCGTATGAGTGTGCGAGCGATTCTATGCATGCATTGCAAGCCTTCTGTAAAGTCTTCGTCCGTTCGTATGCCAGAGTACGAGTACGAGAATGTCATTTTCCAGCGTTAGTTTTCCGTTTTCTTTTCTCATGTTACAACGTAGGCTTTCGTTTTTGTCTTTTTCCCATCGTCTCCTCCCAGGAATCCTTTACGTTTCCCGTTAGATTCTGTTTTCCTTTTTCAATAAATAATTGTCCAGATGAAAATCCTTACGATCTTACGCCTGCGCACTACAAACTTAACTCATTAAAGTGCTTGCCTACATATTTGCTTCACTCACTTCTGCTACAATGCTTAGCTAAATCACTTTGCGCTTTCCTTCTTCTTCAATTTATGACCCCTAAAATTCACCTAAATCACTTTGCGCTTTCCTTCTTCTTCCATTTATGACCCCTAAAACTCACCTAAATCACTTTGCGCTTTCCTTCTACTTCCATTTATGACCCCTTAAACTCAGCTAAATCACTTTGCGCTTTCCTTCTTCTTCCATTTATGACCCCTAAAACTTACTTAAATCACTTTGCGCTTTCCTTCTACTTCCATTTTTTACCCCTAAAACTTACCCAAACCCCGTCGCGGTCATGTGAATCTCTAAATATCTAAATATTTCTCTGCCCATTCGTTTTGTGTTAATGTATTTTGTAAATGAAATGACACTGAAGCAGTTTTTTTTTTTTATTTCACAAATGCCATTTTTTGGTGGCTTTTTTTTTAAATAGTATTTATAAAAAGTTATAAACTTTTTTTTTTAATTTTAAAAAATACATTTAAAATTTTTAAAAAATTTAAAACATTTAACAATAAAAAACTATATACATAGCAATGGCAGGACCCAGAACATTAGTCTTCATCTGTGGTCCTCAACGAGTCACGCAGCTCCTGCATGTCGGCCACCAACTGAAGGACCCTTTCACTCATTGCTGCCACTCTGGCACGTGTGGTCCCTGTATAAAAAAGAAACAAACATTATTTGTTGGCAAATACAAGTTTCTCACCTGTGAATGGCTTTTTATTTAGGTGGGAAGCTAACTAATGACGCCATATATTGTTATGCTACGTAATTAATCTAAGGAAGCGGGCATATGCCATTATGCTAATGCCATTGACTATGGCTTTAGGTATCTTGGTGATCATGTCAATTACCACATAGTCAAAAGAATGACATTACAACTTACTTCGTTGGTGGCCGACGTCTGCATCGGGGACCACCCTGAGACCTGCCACTGCTGGGAAGTTGAGGCTGTAGAGACATGTCAAATAGGGTCACTTCTAATGTCTGAGTCAACAGTAAGCAAATGACAATTTGAATGTGTGTGTGACATCACCCACCTTCTCCATGTGCCTCCTGGGCCTGATCTGCTGCAGACTCTTCCACAGATCCTTCACCCGCTACATTAGCATCTAGAAAAAGAGATTAAGGGAATCAGCTTTGTTTTAAATAGCATGTATGTGTGTGTGCTTACATGAAGAGTCACATACCAGAGGCTAACGGCTCCGTTGCTGGGTACGATTCCGGCCCACGCCGTGACGCCCCTCCTCTAGAAAGGTCCAGGGGCTGGTCGGAGGCCGCTACAGAGGAGGGGTAGGAACGTCGCCCTGGAGATCCACCACCTTCACTTTGTGCTGCAGAATCATGCAGCACTGGTCGGCTTGTGCGCCTCTGGGTGCTTCGGATTCGGTACTCCATTTCCAGCACTAGAAAAGAAAAACATTTATAAATAAAGGCCTACCTTCTGTATTAGTTACATCTAGCATGCAATCGCTATGTACTTACTTGGGAAATGGAGTCCGAAAAATCGCCGCACCCGGGGCATGTGGAGCCATTTCAGGTCCGACCAATGCTGCATGATCTGCGTGTGGGTGAAGGTGGTGTCAGTCTCCTGCTGGATCCTGGAAACGATCTCCAGGGCGACGTTCCTCTTCTCAAAAGAGTTGGGCAGGTAGTCAGACCTGTGCTCAAGCATCGTCTAAAAACACCAAATAAACATATTTTTTACATCAAACTGCATACAAATATCTGTCACAAATCGATCAGTTGACTAAATGACATTACCAGACATATTTCGAGCCTCAAACTATCCTCAAACTATCCTTCTAGATGGAAGTGACTTGGTTCGCACATGTGGGCCCTAACTTCTGTTTGGCACGGAGTTTTACACACTTTTAAACCAAACCGTTTCTTCCTGCGCTTTCTTAAGGCCTAGGCATGCATTTAGATGGAAAATCAAAGGCATTAAAATACACTTACGAGCATAATCAGCTCTTCTTGTTGGCGGGTGAAGATCGTGGGCGCCATCTTTCTTCTTGTCTGCAGCAGATAAGTAATGCCCCAGCGGTTTCCGGGTTCCACACAGCCGGACGAACGGCCGTACGCACGCGTACACGAACGCATAAGCGTCATACCCAGGCATTAGTATTTAAAGGGTCCTGGACCCACAGCTCATTCTCTTTCAGAGTCTCAACTTTATGGCACCCAAAAAAGCCGTCGGGAAGGCAAAAGTAGGCAAGGAGGGAAGCAGCAGAATGCAAGAGCGGCTTGAGGAGGCTTCTTCAGGGCCGACCACTCGCTCCAAAATTCCATGGCCGAAGGTGCGGGAAACCCGCAGAGGGCAGGCCAAGGCGACAATACCAACAAAGTCTGCTAAGGCACCAACAACCAGCAAACCAAAGGAGGCAGCGGCGAAGAAGAAGCCCCAGGCCACCAAGTAGACAGGTATGCCCAAAAAAAAGACCACTAAGAGGGTGAGAAGCCCCAGGCCACAGAAAACCCCATCCCCTCCTCCCCGGACGACCGCATCCATTCTCCAAGAATGCTCCGCTGGCAAGGCCAGTAAAAGCCACAGGGCCAGAAGCCCCAGCCCCCAAAGCTCTGCATCACCACATAAACGTGGAAAAAGCGGGCATGGAAAGAGTAAAAGCCACCGGGCCAGAAGCCCCAGCCCACCAAGCTCAGCATCTCCACAGACACATGGAAAAAGCGGGCATGGAAAGAGTAAATGCCACCGGGCCAGAATCCCCAGCCCACCAAGCTCAGCATCACTACAGACACATGCAACTACCTCCCAGGGGCATGCAAGCACAAGTCTCAAGGGCCCACAGAGGCACAGGGCAAGAAGCCCAACAACATCAAGCACACCCTCTCCTCCTCGGCCACATTTGCCACCGGCACAGGTGGCAAGGCACTCTCCATATGCCACATCGACGCCTGCAAGTTCAGTGGCCACCCAGGCAAGGACCCCAAGTCCATTTCCAAGTCCAGTACATTCTTTATCCAGCCACCTGTCCAACATTTCTACCCAACACAGCCAGCCCAGAATGTCCCCCGAATTGCCTGCAACCACAGATGAGCCCGAACATCAAGCAATAGGGCGGACATTGCGCCAAGGCCAGTTGAGTGGCAGGTTTGCGGAGGCCCAAACTCTGGCATTGGCTAGTGGGCTGACCTTACATTATGATGAACTATATGGGCGAAAATCCAAAGCAACCAGAAAGTTGCGCAAAGCAGAAATTTTAGAGGAGCTCACCAGACAGGTCAATGCAGCGGGGGAGGAGTTTAAAGATGTGGAGCAGATTCAACGCAAAATATCGGACCTGAAGTATGCAGCACGGAAGAAAGAAAATAAAAGGCGCAATTACAGGTACATATATGATTTGTGCATTTGTCTGCTTCTTGTATTGTCAACATTTTCCTACATTTGCCAAACTATATTTTTCAGCTTACAAACTGGCGGAGGCTTCCCCACTAAATTACAATTTACCAGAGCTGAGGAGATAGTGCTGGGCCTGATACATCCCGTGGCCTTAGAGGGCCACTCGGAGCGACGGGACACGGACATCCCTACTATTCCAGCAGGTTAGTAATGTTAGTGTGTATGTGAAATTTTTTAAACATGTAAAATGAGGCTCACAGGCATATATGAACACATGCCCCTAGGGAGTCTTGTAGGGGAGGTTACAGTTTTAGCAGGGTGTGTAATGTCTGTTGAATGTTCATTTTGTAATTTGCTAGGCCATACATGACCTTGGACAGTATTTATGGTCACTATTAAAGTCTTAATATTAGCAAAGGACTGCCTATTATGCGATTCTACTCAATCATATCCAACACTTCCTTCTTTGTCTTTAGGCCACTTGGGTTTGAGCTGTGCTTTGGTCTCAAATACTTGATCTGGGGTCAGGGAAAGGTCTACATAGTAAGAATGCCCACCAGCATACTCCGAAGCAATATGCTCTTTGTAAGCTGAGTGTGGGTCCCTAATGGCCCTTTAGGGATGTGTGAAGCTTCATAACATGCAGTACATGCATGTTTGTATTATTTAAGGTGACCAATGTGTATGTACAGGGTGACTCATACATATAACAGATAATGACATTCATAGTGAAGGTCAACTTGGACCATTGGGGGAGTTGCCATCCCTGCTTGCCCACGTGTTTTATAGAAGCATATGTAGTAATACAGATCATCAATGCATATTTGGTTGTTTACGTGCCTTTTTTTTTACAGTACAGCCCAGCATCAACCCTCAGCTAGTGTGGAAGCCTCATCCAGTTGGACCACGCCGTCAACTTTCGTGCTGCCTAGGAGCCAGGACCAGATATATAAGGTAAGTGTATTTTGCTGAATCTGCTGATGCATGTGAATGAACATGACTAATTGGCATAACAAATATATTTAGGGCCCAAACTTAACCTTTTTTTTCACATGTCCCAACAGACCAAAACACTGATGGAGGAAATCCAGGAGATGGAGGAGGATGCCACCTTGATGGGACCTTCACAACAGACCCCCCTGGAACATAATCTGCAACTGCCCCAACATGTTTCTTCACCAAATTCTCTGCAGAAGAGTGAAGATGGCCGCATGCTACCAGGCCATCGTGGGCAGCATGCAGAGACTGAGCCTACAGTTCCCAGTGGTAGGTCTGCTGCAGAGGATTTGGCAAGCACATCTGTGTCTGTTGGTCGGCCTAGACGTCCATCATCTGCAGGCGCTCCAACCCGGGGAGGTATAGTCAGCTACGTCGCCCAGTTTCCCAGGAGAGGCACGTGCCGATCATGGAGTCAGCATGGCACCATGAGAGGCGTTTATTTTGGCAACTAACTGAAAGAACAAAGGGGGGTGGGAGCAGCTCAATCACTATTTATACAAAATTATCAACATTATTATTCAGGGCCTGGGAACTAATTTACTGCCCAGTTTAACCCTCTCATCAACTAAATATCAAGCAACAAACATGTCTAGCTATGTGGAAAGACAGAGATTTGGTTGCACATATCTGCAGATACATGTGGAAGCCACACTGCCCCGGCAAGGCACTCTGTATTTAGTGTGGTCCCTACTCTTAATTCTGAGTCCCCAAAGTTGGGACATGCAATGCAGACAAATATCTGTGAGCTACTCACCTGGGAAGCCGCCAGCCTCCCTTTAGAACACTTCACAGGGAGAAATCCATATTGACTGAACCTCTCCCTGCTTGTGCTCATGGCAATTCAAATGAACAAAGGGGGGTGGGAGCAGCTCAATCACTATTTATACAAAATTATCAACATTATTATTCAGGGCCTGGGAACTAATTTACTGCCCAGTTTAACCCTCTCATCAACTAAATATCAAGCAACAAACATGTCTAGCTATGTGGAAAGACAGAGATTTGGTTGCACATATCTGCAGATACATGTGGAAGCCACACTGCCCCGGCAAGGCACTCTGTATTTAGTGTGGTCCCTACTCTTAATTCTGAGTCCCCAAAGTTGGGACATGCAATGCAGACAAATATCTGTGAGCTACTCACCTGGGAAGCCGCCAGCCTCCCTTTAGAACACTTCACAGGGAGAAATCCATATTGACTGAACCTCTCCCTGCTTGTGCTCATGGCAATTCAAATGAACAAAGGGGGGTGGGAGCAGCTCAATCACTATTTATACAAAATTATCAACATTATTATTCAGGGCCTGGGAACTAATTTACTGCCCAGTTTAACCCTCTCATCAACTAAATATCAAGCAACAAACATGTCTAGCTATGTGGAAAGACAGAGATTTGGTTGCACATATCTGCAGATACATGTGGAAGCCACACTGCCCCGGCAAGGCACTCTGTATTTAGTGTGGTCCCTACTCTTAATTCTGAGTCCCCAAAGTTGGGACATGCAATGCAGACAAATATCTGTGAGCTACTCACCTGGGAAGCCGCCAGCCTCCCTTTAGAACACTTCACAGGGAGAAATCCATATTGACTGAACCTCTCCCTGCTTGTGCTCATGGCAATTCAAATGAACAAAGGGGGGTGGGAGCAGCTCAATCACTATTTATACAAAATTATCAACATTATTATTCAGGGCCTGGGAACTAATTTACTGCCCAGTTTAACCCTCTCATCAACTAAATATCAAGCAACAAACATGTCTAGCTATGTGGAAAGACAGAGATTTGGTTGCACATATCTGCAGATACATGTGGAAGCCACACTGCCCCGGCAAGGCACTCTGTATTTAGTGTGGTCCCTACTCTTAATTCTGAGTCCCCAAAGTTGGGACATGCAATGCAGACAAATATCTGTGAGCTACTCACCTGGGAAGCCGCCAGCCTCCCTTTAGAACACTTCACAGGGAGAAATCCATATTGACTGAACCTCTCCCTGCTTGTGCTCATGGCAATTCAAATGAACAAAGGGGGGTGGGAGCAGCTCAATCACTATTTATACAAAATTATCAACATTATTATTCAGGGCCTGGGAACTAATTTACTGCCCAGTTTAACCCTCTCATCAACTAAATATCAAGCAACAAACATGTCTAGCTATGTGGAAAGACAGAGATTTGGTTGCACATATCTGCAGATACATGTGGAAGCCACACTGCCCCGGCAAGGCACTCTGTATTTAGTGTGGTCCCTACTCTTAATTCTGAGTCCCCAAAGTTGGGACATGCAATGCAGACAAATATCTGTGAGCTACTCACCTGGGAAGCCGCCAGCCTCCCTTTAGAACACTTCACAGGGAGAAATCCATATTGACTGAACCTCTCCCTGCTTGTGCTCATGGCAATTCAAATGAACAAAGGGGGGTGGGAGCAGCTCAATCACTATTTATACAAAATTATCAACATTATTATTCAGGGCCTGGGAACTAATTTACTGCCCAGTTTAACCCTCTCATCAACTAAATATCAAGCAACAAACATGTCTAGCTATGTGGAAAGACAGAGATTTGGTTGCACATATCTGCAGATACATGTGGAAGCCACACTGCCCCGGCAAGGCACTCTGTATTTAGTGTGGTCCCTACTCTTAATTCTGAGTCCCCAAAGTTGGGACATGCAATGCAGACAAATATCTGTGAGCTACTCACCTGGGAAGCCGCCAGCCTCCCTTTAGAACACTTCACAGGGAGAAATCCATATTGACTGAACCTCTCCCTGCTTGTGCTCATGGCAATTCAAATGAACAAAGGGGGGTGGGAGCAGCTCAATCACTATTTATACAAAATTATCAACATTATTATTCAGGGCCTGGGAACTAATTTACTGCCCAGTTTAACCCTCTCATCAACTAAATATCAAGCAACAAACATGTCTAGCTATGTGGAAAGACAGAGATTTGGTTGCACATATCTGCAGATACATGTGGAAGCCACACTGCCCCGGCAAGGCACTCTGTATTTAGTGTGGTCCCTACTCTTAATTCTGAGTCCCCAAAGTTGGGACATGCAATGCAGACAAATATCTGTGAGCTACTCACCTGGGAAGCCGCCAGCCTCCCTTTAGAACACTTCACAGGGAGAAATCCATATTGACTGAACCTCTCCCTGCTTGTGCTCATGGCAATTCAAATGAACAAAGGGGGGTGGGAGCAGCTCAATCACTATTTATACAAAATTATCAACATTATTATTCAGGGCCTGGGAACTAATTTACTGCCCAGTTTAACCCTCTCATCAACTAAATATCAAGCAACAAACATGTCTAGCTATGTGGAAAGACAGAGATTTGGTTGCACATATCTGCAGATACATGTGGAAGCCACACTGCCCCGGCAAGGCACTCTGTATTTAGTGTGGTCCCTACTCTTAATTCTGAGTCCCCAAAGTTGGGACATGCAATGCAGACAAATATCTGTGAGCTACTCACCTGGGAAGCCGCCAGCCTCCCTTTAGAACACTTCACAGGGAGAAATCCATATTGACTGAACCTCTCCCTGCTTGTGCTCATGGCAATTCAAATGAACAAAGGGGGGTGGGAGCAGCTCAATCACTATTTATACAAAAT
Organism: Gastrophryne carolinensis; assembly: GCA_027917425.1. NCBI lineage: Eukaryota > Metazoa > Chordata > Amphibia > Anura > Microhylidae > Gastrophryne > Gastrophryne carolinensis. The sequence continues at coordinate 264,840,210 of CM051237.1, forward strand.
TATCAACATTATTATTCAGGGCCTGGGAACTAATTTACTGCCCAGTTTAACCCTCTCATCAACTAAATATCAAGCAACAAACATGTCTAGCTATGTGGAAAGACAGAGATTTGGTTGCACATATCTGCAGATACATGTGGAAGCCACACTGCCCCGGCAAGGCACTCTGTATTTAGTGTGGTCCCTACTCTTAATTCTGAGTCCCCAAAGTTGGGACATGCAATGCAGACAAATATCTGTGAGCTACTCACCTGGGAAGCCGCCAGCCTCCCTTTAGAACACTTCACAGGGAGAAATCCATATTGACTGAACCTCTCCCTGCTTGTGCTCATGGCAATTCAAATGAACAAAGGGGGGTGGGAGCAGCTCAATCACTATTTATACAAAATTATCAACATTATTATTCAGGGCCTGGGAACTAATTTACTGCCCAGTTTAACCCTCTCATCAACTAAATATCAAGCAACAAACATGTCTAGCTATGTGGAAAGACAGAGATTTTAAATAGTGATTGAGCTGCTCCCACCCCCCTCCCACAGAGTGCCTTGCCGGGGCAGTGTGGCTTCCACATGTATCTGCAGATATATGCAACCAAATCTCTGTCTTTCCACATAGCTAGACATGTTTGTTGCTTGATATTTAGTTGATGAGAGGGTTAAACTGGGCGGTAAATTAGTTCCCAGGCCCTGAATAATAATGTTGATAATTTTGTATAAATAGTGATTGAGCTGCTCCCACCCCCCTTTGTTCATTTGAATTGCCATGAGCATAAGCAGGGAGGAATTCAGTCAATATGGATTTCTCCCTGTGAAGTGTTCTAAAGGGAGGCTGGCTGCTTCCCAGGTGAGTAGCTCTCAGATATTTGTCTGCATTGCATGTCCCAACTTTGGGGACTCAGAATTAAGAGTAGGGACCACACTAAACACAGAGTGCCTTGCCAGGGCAGTGTGGCTTCCACATGTATCTGCAGATATATGCAACCAAATCTCTGTCTTTCCACATAGCTAGACATGTTTGTTGCTTGATATTTAGGTGATGAGAGGGTTAAACTGGGCGGTAAATTAGTTCCCAGGCCCTGAATAATAATGTTGATAATTTTGTATAAATAGTGATTGAGCTGCTCCCACCCCCCTTTGTTCATTTGAATTGCCATGAGCATAAGCAGGGAGGAATTCAGTCAATATGGATTTCTCCCTGTGAAGTGTTCTAAAGGGAGGCTGGCTGCTTCCCAGGTGAGTAGCTCTCAGATATTTGTCTGCATTGCATGTCCCAACTTTGGGGACTCAGAATTAAGAGTAGGGACCACACTAAACACAGAGTGCCTTGCCGGGGCAGTGTGGCTTCCACATGTATCTGCAGATATATGCAACCAAATCTCTGTCTTTCCACATAGCTAGACATGTTTGTTGCTTGATATTTAGTTGATGAGAGGGTTAAACTGGGCGGTAAATTAGTTCCCAGGCCCTGAATAATAATGTTGATAATTTTGTATAAATAGTGATTGAGCTGCTCCCACCCCCCTTTGTTCAACTAACTGAAAGAACCACAGAGCAGCATCATGCACAATTAGAGACCTTAAATAATACATTAAACACCATGCTGGCAGAATTTAGGTCGACCAACAGCCACATGGCCACCTTATCTACTAATTTCACAGCCATGCTCGAGAAGTTTGAACTAGCAACACCCACATGGCCACCTTAACTAGTAATTTCAGTGGCATGCTGGATGAAGTTCGAACAACCAATAGACACATGTTGGAACAGTTGCAGATTATGAATGCCACACATGCCCAGGTGATGGGCCACCTCCAAGGCCCACCACCAGGGTTTTATGGGCATCAACCATTTTAACACCTATTTGCCCTGTATCTGCTCCACATCTTTCCTCTACATCTCTACTGTATTGACCTGTCTGGTGAGCGCTACCAATATAGCCTTTTTGTATGGCTTTGCTTGTATGCTTTGGATTTTCGCCCATACAGCTCATTAGAGTGCTGAGATACTACCACTAGCCAATGCCTGAGCTCAAGCATCACTGAACCTGCCACTCAAGCTGTTGCGCTGCAGGCTTTTGCCTAATTACATTGCTTCTGGCTCATTCTGTTTGTAGGCATGATTGGGGGACATTCTGGGCTGGCAAACTACTACCTTGAACCATGGCAGAGATTGTACTGGGCTTGGATTTGGACTGGGGCTTCTTGTTTGGGTGGGCCACTGACTTACAGGCGTGGATGTGGCATAGGTATGGCTGCTTTCCACCTGTGCCTGTGGCAAATGTGGCCAAGCAGGAGAGGGTGTGTATGTGGCCCTATTTATTACAGGGCAAATGTTGACATGCAAATGCTTGCTCCCTATGTCTGTGTATTTTATTTAGGATTTAAACTTCGGCCTGGAGTGAATTACTTTCAAACTCCTGGATGTGGCCAATTGCTAGGTGCCATGATTTGCCACAAATGTATTTTAATGTTGTACTATGTATGTACATGAAGTCTGCAAGTGCCCTTTAACTCCAAATTTTCATATTTCAATAAAACATTTTGAATGTGACTTGACCTGTTGTTGACTAAGTTGATGCATTAATGTTTTGGTTATTTTTAGATTACTTAAGGTTTTCCTAAGCAAACAGGGCAAAAAAAATGCATGAGTCTCAAATCATGTGTGAATATTTTAGTAATTAACTCATTACTAGTTGATACACCAAAAAATAATAAAAGATTTACAAGACAAAATTAGAGGAGCAAATAATAATTACAGGCACAAAACAAACACAGGCAACAAAAATTATGCAAAATGTGTCTGAATCAAATTGGCCCGAACTGCTTGGCCAGAGGTACTAGGTGTGCCACGGTAGTTGTCTTCTGTGTCCTGGCTGGGTGGAGAGGGGGGCAGATCCAAATACCGGGGGGACACGCTGCATGATGGCATAGTTATGTAAGACACAGCAGGCCGGTATGATATCTATGATCTTTTTGGGGTCATACTGGAGTGCTCCCCCAGTATGGTCCAAACACTGGAAGTGTGTTTTTAACAGACCAAAAACCCTCTCCACAACTGCCTTCCGGTGGACCCGATTGTAGGCGTCCTGTGTGGAATTCTGTGGCCGAAGGACGGGCGTCAGCAGCCAGGGAAGTAGTGGATAGCCAGAATCCCCTGAAAGAATAAGAAAATACTGTCATAAATTACACATGACACAAAAATGTATTAAAAAAAAAAAGGTTGTTCACCCTGAATAAGAGCCTATCTTATATTTTAGACACACCCTGAACATACAGATTGCTCTGCTAAAGAAACAGCCTCTACTGCATGTTCTGACACTTTAAACATCCAAAATGGGATGAGGGTAAATCAGGCAGACTGCTAACAGGTATTGGCTTAGGACTGTGCTGCTCAGCATTCTTGGATGTCTTACCTTACACCAGATCTGCTTTGTGTGAGCCAAGCACAGCTCTAACCCGCCCCCTGCACTTTATCCCGCTATCCTCTTCTAAGGAAAGATGCTGCAGATCCTATCCTAAAGTCAAGAACAGAATTGCAGCCGAGTGTGGGGAAGAATTATAAGTAATTTACTAGAAAGTATAAATATATTATTTACTAATTATGAAAACTCATTTTGTAAGGGTTTGTGCTTTGCTAAAGATCATGGTTAAGGTCCGGTTTCACCTGTCATCAAGGGGTAAAAACAGCCAGACATGTGTCCGAAACTATATTAATCGGCATACATTGAAAAGGGAATGACGTTATTTGAGTCAACTTACCAAGGAGCCATTCACCTGAGAATTCTCCAGACTCAAACCGACGGTACAATCCAGATCGTCGCAAGATGTATGCGTCATGGGATGAGCCTGGAAACCCGGCGAGGACGCTAAGGAACCACATGTCCAGGGCCATCACTGCTTGGACATTCAGTGAGTGGCCCATTTTGCGGTTCCTGGGAAAAAAGAAAAAAAAAATTAGCAAGGCAAGGCAAGGTAAATTACTCAAATAATAACTCATAACATCCTCCAAAAAACATGTTGGACAATACAAATAACACTAAGTACCTAACTATTTTTTAGGCCTACAAAGGATATGTATGTTGAATCAACTAAAGATTAACTTTCACATACAGTGTAAGCTATTTCACAGGGACTATTTACAAGGAGGGATTAACAGATATACAGTGTAAGCTATTTCACAGGGACTATTTACAAGGAGGGACTAACAGATATACAGTGTAAGATATTTTACAGGGACTATTTACAAGGACGGATTAAGAGATATTTAAAATACCATTTATGTCAACTATATAAAAAAATGACTGCCGGAGGAACTAAGGCAACGTGGGTGCAATCAATGATATTATAAAATGCCAGCTTAAGAGCATTCCAGGCTACCATGTTGTCAGGAAAAAATATATATTTCTAATGGACTAATGGTAGCCATGCCTTCCAAAAACTTGGATAGCGCGCGGCTCAGCGTAGGCTGGGAGAACCCCACGGAGAGGGTACCCAGCCTCTGGAATGAGCCATTCGCAAAAAATTGCAGGCAGCCAAGCATCTCGGTCATACCTGATATTGCTTGCCCCTTCCTTGTGGTGCGGGCTAACCATGGCCGCAGCTCACTATACAATTTATGGAGGGAAGCGCGATTAAGTCTGGTCAGCTCGAACAGCTCAACGTCATGCATGCCATCGATATGCATGCGTCGCCAGTGCAATCTGGTCTTGGCCCTGCTGATACATTCTATCCCCATTAGCTGGAGCTTGTGATGCTCCTCCACAAAGGCACACAACTGGTTCATTGCAAGGGTATCCGAGGTCAAAATGGTCCCGTAAGGGGATCGCAATGAAACGGTTTTATAGGGTGGTGGTCTCTCGGCAATCAGCTCTCTGAATGAGACGCAAGCCCATAGCAATAACGTAAGTTATCTGAATAAACGCAAAATATCAGATTATGATGGGAAAATGATCCGAACTAAAGCAAATGATCCGATTTGCTTTCGTTCTTCGAAAGCGCATATACGCATTAGCCCGAACGTTCGTACAAATGAAAAATTGAATGAAAAAAACAAATAAAATGACAAACACACACGAAAACTTTCACAGACAGCTACGAAAGTCCAGACGAATGTGCCTCTGAATCAAGCCTATGGTGTGGAAAAATGTCCAGTAGTCACTGGGATACTGATAAGATACAATATTTAAAAACAAGCATACATATTTAGATAGTAGTCCCATGGCAAAAAATCTTTCTTCAGCTGCTCTCACCCAGAAATCAGTCTATCATCCACCAAATACATAGTACAGAATTCAACTCTGAGACTTTTCAGCCCTATTTTTAAAGACTCGGGTATGCTTGTAGGTGGATTTGTGGACTAGGGTGGTTAGGATGGTTAGTCTGCTGACCTTCTCAATCTCTTCCACAGTCTGAACTTAAGACCCAGCACAGACATTTTCCAATCAGTCTTTTAAAGGGAGACTTATTTCCCTCACTCAGCTCTCAAGCTCGGGCCTTCTGGGCGATAAATTTTAGTCTTCTTACTACATGACCTGAACCTCTAGCCAGCCTTTGTCTCTCTAAATACATCATTACATATTTCAACATGTATCATTTTTCATAGAAATTTCGACAATATAGACAGGTAAAAGGTATATAATATAATGTATACATTAGAAGAAGAAGACATTGTTCTTAGAAAATAAAGTATTCCCCAAGAGTTTAGGAAGCTACCCCCAACAGAATATGCTGCTCTCATAGGACTATAAAAAATGTAAAGGTATCTGGTAAGTATAGTGCTTACCACATCTGTTGGTGCTGATGAAATGTGTCCCATGCATATCAAGTCATATGTCCTATTTGTGACATAGGAAATCACTTTATGTAAATTCCTAGCTGAACTTGAACTAACAGACATATCCCATATGATCTTATTGAGTAGGATTATGTGCTCCGTTACATCTAAAAAGAAGCGTCCCAATAAAGTGTCCAGCCTCCACTACACATACCTGTAGTGTAGCAAAGTATGGGAGTATTTACAGTATCTGAAAAGAAGGCCAAAGGATGAGTTAGATACTGTGCTGAGACTATATTATATGATCTGCCCCATCTGCAGTACAGAAATTGGGAAATGACAAGAAGTACACTCAGTTCTACAGTTCATAGAAAATAAATGCTTTTATTAAGAGATCAGCTCCATGTCACTCACGAATACCGGGGGATGAGGGGCTCTGGTTCTAGTATAAATATACTGTAAGGTCCCAATCTGAGGTCCCTTGTGCCTGTTCTGTAAATTTATTTTACTTATTCTTAGCAATGCTTAACTAAACAGATGCATGGTGTATTGTAAGTACAAAACTGTAAAAATAGAAGGTGGTTTGGCATTGTTTGGCCTCCTAATTTAATGTGCCCTATGTACCCCTTAAGGCTAAACCTTCACTGATCTTTCATGTAAAATGCTTGTTTTAGATGTACTATGTAAGCAGTAGAACTCAATGACCACCACTGCAGACAGAAGACTATGATATTCAGGAGGGGACCCCTTCTCAACAAAGGCAGCTTTCATGTTTCTCTTACAGGTATAATAATATCTCAGAAACAGTCTTTGACATAGTCAATAGTCATAGGGAATCTATAGATAATTACATTTATTCAGTCTGGACTGGACCCCTTTACGGTACAGAAGGTCAGCTTGGCACAATTATATACAGACACCCCCCCCCCCCCCCATCCACACAGACACAGGGCGGTAAAAGAAGCGAGAGAGTGTGGTTGTCAGGGAACCCCGTGTCACGTGATCCATATATCAATCAGGGACCTCCGTTCATGCAGCCCACCTTCCCAAAAACCCTGTCCGTTTGCCCTCCTAACAGGACTACCAGGCCCAAATCCTGAAGACTGCTTGGCTAAGGCAAAAAGGTTGCTCAAGTTAAATATAGGTTTTAATGCAATAAGCACACTAGGCAGTGATAACAAACATTTGGCTATGATGGAATATGAATGAATGCAAATGCTGTTCTGAGTAGTGGGTTACAGGTTACAGTGAGTTACACACAGATATATAATAGTCAGTTACCTTAAGAAGCAATTGTAGAGTGGTGATGACGAGCTCCCACAAGGGGTATGTCAAGAGCTTATAGATGGTTTGGGCACCCCCAGCACGCTGCTGAACGACCCCTTTCCATAGAATGTCACTGTTCTCTTCTCCTTGTCCTACCTTTAAGCGTGGTCTCTGCCCCTCCACTTTCCTTCTCCCAGACACAGGTTCCTTTGAAGCTCCCATATGCTATCATACCTCCCCAGCAGAGAAGGATCCTGGCCCAAGGTGTTAGTTGAGCCACAGGGGGGGCTTTTATCCTTAGACAGCCTTTTCTGTATGTAAGAACCTCATGCCCATATATGGCCTTTTCCTGCTAGCCTTGTAAGTGTGACATTGCTAAGAACAGAGAATCTTAAAGGGGGATGCCGGGCATCAGCCATAAAATGAAATTTAATATTTGCCCTATTCCTTACACCTCCCCCTCTAAAAGGGCGCTAAGGGGCCTCAGTTCTTGGTGCTGACCCATGCGCCCATGTGCAAACTATCCCTGTCTGGAGAATTCTGTGGCAGCACCACGGCCATAGCGCTGATTTTGGGCAAGGTCCAATTGCTGTGGGACCTTGGAGAGGGGGAATCCCGGTTTCCGCTCCCATCCTTCCCGTGGGGATTGTACTGCTGCCCCAGAAGGAATGCCCGAACCATACATAGATAGTTTTGGGGATCACCTCTAGGGTTTACGTGCCTGCCCACAGTCCACATCCCTCCAGAGTAATGGTTGGACCACTCCCGGAAGGGGTGTAGGATGGCCCACAGCTGGGACCATGGGTCCACCATTTGCCAATGGCAACCCATCCCTTTCTGCTTTACCCGGGCCAGGGGCCCCGGTGCATGTTGCCCACACAAGAGTTCCGCTGGAGGGACCCGATATGCTGTCACTAACTTGACAAGGTGTGGGGCACTTTCACTATCACCAGTAAACAGGGCCCTGTAAGACTGCCACCAGCTACCTGGCCTCAGTCTGTTATATTGGGGCAGAACCTAGCCTCTGTATCATGCAACAATATACTGAGAATCACAGACATGTGGGTTTGTGGATCGAGATAAAAGACCAGTATTAATCACCCTAAAGTCCAATCTCTAGGTAACCTCAGGTCCTGGACAAAGTTGTCTTGGACAGAATGCACAGAGTGGCAGGCCTGTCACTGATCCTATGCAGCAGTTTGACTGTATTGGTTTACGGCTCCCATTCAGATAGTCGTAGTAGTTAGTTGCAATCAGAATTTGGCAGATAAAGTGAATGTCAGTTGCCGTTAGATGTCAGGAAGTGGTGTTGAACAATCCCAGGGAGGCATGATGTGGCTAAATGATCTTGGTTCTTGGCTTCTACTAGCATGTTATCTGGCGTGATCTCTCCCAGAAGTCAACAGCTAGCCTCTTCCTTCTACATTTAAACTCCTGTTGGTCAATCCCCTTGCCTCTGGGATGGGCCTAGATCTCCTCTCCTGTGAGCTGCTGGCTGGGTCATAACTTTCTGACAGCAGGTCGTAGGGAGTTGGTTCTGGTGTCATTGTTTTTCCATCTGGTCTGCAACAGAAGTTCCCAGTATCTCCTCACCCGTGGGGTCCCAGGAAAGAGAGAGTTCCACTGGATCACTCATCTGAGTTGCCAGATTGTGACAATGTAGTTAGTAACTAGCAAGGATGCAGAGCAATGCCATAGTCCCTTATGCAACTATAACACTACCATATCTGTATGATGGCTTTGAAGACTGCAGCCTGTGTGTGCATCAGCAGAGGGTTATGCTTGCCAGCTGTGCTATTCTCTGTGCTGGCTGCATGAGGTGTAAATGCTATTGGTGTGGGGTCTTCAAGGTTGACGTTTCCTGCTGATGTACTTGTAGAGCAGGAGCTGCGTTTTTTAAATAAGGTAAATTTTTCCTGACCTCCCATGAGGACAGGTCAGGAGTTATGAAATTATGTCTCCTCATAAATGGTCTATTATTTGGTAATGGGAAGAAAATGGCTATGCCTCTTTGGCAAAGGCCGACTGATAATGGGGAGACCTAGTGGATCACAGTGCTTTGGGGCCAGCTGGGCTGATACATCTAACACCCAATCCTTGCCTCATCCCCCAACTCCTCTAGATCAATCCCCACTGTATTCGCACCAGCAAAAACACCCCAGCCTATGTTTTGCTCCCAAAAATATAGCATAATGGCTGTGAAGGGGCCATACCCACCCCTGCCACATTATCTTACCCTACAATACTAAGTATTCAGTGCCATCAGTTGGCTAAGAACAAAGCACTGGACTATTCTGAAGTGTATTTCTATGGATCCCGGATGTAAATCCTATTTTACATCTTTAGAAGGAACTAAAACATGCAGTCTAGTGAAAACACCCTTCCAACCTCAGATGTCTGGGGCAGTTTACTTATGAGGAGTGTGCCAAAATACCTGTGGACAGGAGCAGAAGTCTCATTGCTAGTTACAGAAATCTGCCCTGCAATACAAAATCCTTCATTTTGGAGCACACTCGTTGCCCGTCCAGAAAGCAAATTGGAATGTTACAGGCTGGTCAGGGATTTTTGGCCCCAGTCAACTAGTTGCACTTTATAATGTGAAAGCGCTCAAACTTTCTGAATTATGGGCCGGTCTGCCTTCCAAAGAGATTGATAAGCTCTCTGTATTTTGGTTAATAACTCTTTGTACTGTATGATGTGTGCCACATTTTCTGCAGTCCCATCTATGTGCTACTTTCTCCTTGCCCACTTCTGATGTATGCAAAAGTTTTGTTGTGCTCCTAATCCAAACTATATTTCTCTCGCTCTGAACCCATAGTCAGTAGAATCATTGCATGTATTTGACGTGCATATTTCAGCAGCAGAAGGTCCATGTCTTTATCACCTTTAGAAAATTTTTAAGGGTTAAGCTACATTTGACCTGGCAGTGCGAACTTATACATGTACCTGAACATAATTTGCGCAGGGTAAAAACACATGACTATTTTGTGTTGATTGTTCTGGATTACATTTCAAGCTTAATAGCTGAGCCAGATTTTCCTGTAAGCAGCATGTGTTGTCTGGATATGTATAAACCGCTCTTTATTAAAGCCAATATTAATAATGTGCTAATCATTTTGTATCATCTCATCTCTACAGGCAGCCCTATAGTTGTTGTCTCAGTAGCTGTACAGCAAGATGTTTTGTTGTATATCTTCATAGATATGACTGTTCTGTACTGGGCTTATTGTCAAATGTTTATTAGTTTAAAACTAATTTACTCCTCTAATTTAAATACAGCAACATTTTGACAGCCCAGTAACATCTCCCATGGAAATGTTGGTGGAGAGCTGTAACAGTATAAGGTACAACAGCTTATCTATTTCATTGTACACAACATAATAATATGTAAATATTTGCAACAATATTTTTCTACATAATAAAACCATAACCGTAAAAATAGGGAAATGCTGAATGCTGAATCCTAATTTATAATGCTAAGGATGGCCAGGCCTCCACATCCACAGGTGTTGCTACTAGAGGATTGCTGTGCTCTTACTCGACTTTATATATATATATGGACCAGCAGTCAAAAATGGCATTGCATGGATTTACATTAGGCGAGGCAGCATTTCAGCTTCGAGTGGTTGTATAAGCAAATGTAAGTACTGACAAGCTTCAGTATCATGCAAGTGAGGCAAGTGAGTTTTCTTTTCCAGCTGTGCCAGCCTGTTGGGCTGATTTAAGTTTCACACCATCATTGGGACTCTTTAACCATAACATCCCATTTTACCAAGGCATTCCCATTATGTACCCCCCCCCCACCTTTAGATTATGGTTTTGAATGGCATGTGGCACACACTAATGGATGGCTTCCAATACAGTCCCATCTAAAATTAACTTCCAAACAGTTATTCAGAAACAGGTTATCAGCTGGCTACAGGAACATTTTTTATCCATAGATAAAGATATTAACTGTTTTGCTTCAAACAGTATCATCTACCTCAATCACCAGTCCCCAAAGACGGAGTAATCTGGTGAATGATAGGCAATCCAAACTTCCATAACACACTTCAAAATTGCAGGAATGTGTCATCCAGCGTTATCTTCGCCTCTACAAAAATACTTACAGCTTTTATAGCCAATAACATTATATATGCAAATATATACAATGACTTTTTAATTGCAGGTTTGATATCCCTAGCTAGAATGATAGAATGCTAGATACATAATTGTGTAATCTTAGTAAGCATCTAGTCAAAAATAGGGACTAGAGGTTGCTGAAATGTGTCATTTCTGATCTTTGGAATCAAAGGAAATTGCAGCAAACTCACTGAATGTTACTATCTCTTTAGTGATCCCTTTATAACTGTATGATATATTATGATCTGACATTCTCCTTTATCTATTGGGCTATTGTGTAAGTTATAGAAAAATAGCAACTTTCAATAAAAGATAACTTTATTGCTGTGGAAACTCTTGTTTTGATTTTTGATGTGTGCTATGACAAGGTCATTATTATAAAATATATTATTCACCTGCGGAGGCCAGAAAAACAAAGATAGTGGCCTGGTTAAGCTTCCAGTCAGCTGACAGCAAAACGGTTGTCATGAGAACTGATAAGGAACCAGAAGATAGTAAGCCTGTGCCACACTCTGTTTACCCAGCATGGCTTAAACAGTCCTGTGTTGCCGTCAGCTAGATATCTGTTGATCCATCTGCGTCATTGGCATTTTCTCTTATGGAAACACAGTGATTCCTTTTAAAAAAACATGGGTGAGCATAGGCCCAATGAGGGTGCTGGCTTTTTCATGCTGATCAGATACAACACACATTAAGTCCTGAGTCAATTTGCTGCTTCTTTACATAAGATTACACTTGATTATCAGTCTTCTGTGACATGTATAGTAAATACATGGGCATAATAAAGCAAATCGTATTCTTATCATATGTGTCAGACCGTGCATAATCCATTATATTTTATTGTAATGAAAAATGACTAACAGCAGCTATAGTTACAATTATAGATGCAAAAGACCAGCTACAGTGTGGCAAAGGGCTTGACTGTGCTGCCGCAAGGACTTTAATAATAACCTGTCTGTATGGTAAGAGTAATACCCCTTTACAGAACTTCTATCTTTCATTTTGAGACGTTAGGAGCAGGTTGATTTGTACATCATGTGAGAGGGTCTGCTACCACGGGGGCTCATAAGTATGGGAGGGGATGGGCAAACCCCCCAAAGTTTGGGTCCTCGCGCAGAGTGTGCAGCAGTGTGCCTCAGCCCACAATCCTCTTCCTCTCAGCAGTACTGGCAACAGAAGTGTCCTCACTCATGGGAGCCAGTGGCCATCTTTTTGGAGCCCCAGCTGGGGGCCATATTCAATGCCGCTGCCAATCTGCCACCGCCGCTGAGGATCGCCAGACTGAGGTTGATGAGCTGCTCAGGTGGATGTACTGTCAAAGTGGATCTAAACCATCCTTTACAACTCCATGTCAAAGAAGGGTCCTGGTCTTTGGGGACACTAAACTAAATAACCCACCCCCACACACATCATGAGTGCTGCATATGTAGCTTTTTCTAGGAGATCTTTCAAATGGGGTCCCTACATTACAGAGCTCCACAACAAAACCCAGGACTTGGGCAGCAGGATTGGGTAGTTCAAGAGAGCTGCATTTGCATTCTATTCCCCAACATCTGCATGGAGTTAAGCTCTCTAAAACGTCTTACACTACTGATCATCCCGATGACACTTTTTCCATTAAAATAAGAAAGGGGGGTAGGTGAATATTTCCACATTGTGTGGTTTTGGCTTCATGCACTACCACAAATGAAACAGCCAAGAACTTAGACTTGTTGCACATAAATATTCTCTGCCTGTGAATGATAAACATACTAAAAAAGTGTTTGGGGGCAAGGTATGCTAACAGTGGAAACATTGTTTCTGGAGTGATAAATCATAGTTCACCATATGATTAATGTGCGTGGGTGTATGGGATGCAGTAGAACAGTAGCATGTGTAACAGTGAAGAAGAATAACCTTGGGAAGTTTTTCATAATTTTCCAAGGAGATTAGGGGGCAATCATGGCCTTGTGGTTAGGCAACCGATTTGTGCGTGACCAGAGAGTTGCAGGTTCGAGTCCCCTCCAGAACATGATTGAAGCACTCCTGAGCAAGGCCCCTAACCCCCCAACTGCTCCCCAGGCACCATGGCTTGGGGAGCCCACCTCTCTGGTTGTGTTTGTCGCGCTGGTTAAATGCAGAGGAAAAATGAGGATGAGTATGTGAGTATGTGTGGCTATATTCATTCATATAGGTTCTATAGCAAATGAATCCTTTCATTTTTAGCAATGTAAAGGAAAAAAGTGAATTACTTGGTATAGTCAGTGTCAAATAAATGTACCCCTCCAGAGGGGTCACCTCTTCAACTATATAAAAATAATGCCCAACTTAATTCATATTGTTGTACAATATACAAAGTGTGATGCTCATTAATTGTTGTTAGTCTTGGACCTGTTATACTTTCCTGAAGGTTGACCATGGGTCAGTTTTGAACCCCTTCCTGCACCCTTGGGATGAAACATAACTCTGAAAACATCAAACCAGGCCCAGTCACCCTGCACCAAAACCCGGACTCACAGGTGCCCCGGCAAGCAAAGCCATAATTCCAGTGGTGTAACAGAATGTGACCGGGTCGTGGTGCGAACATTAAATGGGTCCCTTTCAGGACTCATACAGTAACCCTTTTCCTGTCATTTTAACTAAATTAGATACAACTAAAGACTGAAACAGCTGAGACATATTACTTATTTTTTCTGTAAGTGATTCAATGAGAGGACATATCTAATAAATAAGGTGGAGGAACATATTTCATTAACCCATGGAAAGCCTGGAAAACTGGAAGATGTTATAATGGCAAAAGGGGGACAGCCTGGAAACAGATTTTTACATTTTCTCTTCAGCAAATAGACATCATTAACATTGTGTTTTTTTAGTTATTACATTTGGCCCTATAACCCTAGATATTAAAAAGCATTGTGTTTTTCCTTGATATATTAGCCAACAACTTTTGCTGACACAAAAGTGTTCTACGCTGCAATTCATGCCAGAAGTAACAATTACTTGTTACAGTATGCCCCAGAGCTGTTCCTACAGAAGGGAGCAGTGCGATGCTATGGGAAACATATTCCTGACGCTCTTAGCCAAGCTTTCACAGTTATATGCAGCCGCCAATTCTGGTGTATGAAATGTTGACTGTTTTCCTGTGAAAGATAAAGTTTAGCATCCAGATGTCATTTTTAATTCTGTAATCTGGTAAAATATTCAAGAGTCTTGCCTCTAGAAAATATTGTAGATTATATAAATTAAATGCAAATGCTGGGAGTTTTTGCCTGCTAAAGACTACGCTTTAGCTTGGATTCTATTCCTCAGTTTGGTCAAATACAGCATATATTTTATATCTATAAGCAACAAAATAGTTACAAATTGTACTGGCAAGGAAAGGACTGTTCTGTTGCTATTTCTCTTCTGGCTCTGTAGCCCTGTTATCTCTATTTACAAAAATAGGTAGACACCTAGTAACATAGAAGGTTGATGACAGAAAAAGCCCACATGCTCCAGTTAGGTAAGTGAGTGACAAGATTTTACTAAGAATTCTACTAGGCATTAAAGGGATTGTCTAGGCTTAACCAAAAAAAAAAAAGCCTATACTCACCTTTTGTCCCTGGCAGCTCCTCTATGCATGTCCATTGTTCCCCTGCTGCTTTTCATCGAGGCTGGCGATCCATTGAGACAAAGCAGATTGGGCATGCCTTGGCACACCCCTTCATTTGCAATGAATGGAGTATGTGTGTGTTAGGGGGCCTCAAGTCAACCTGATGGACGCCAACATGTCTCTGAAGGAAAGAAACAGCTCAATCTCCCTCATTGGTAAGATGGCGTTGCACCGAGGGGCTACAGGGGCAAAAGCCACTGAAAATGGCCACATTTACATACATTTACCTGCTTACTGGCTGCACTCTGGCCCAACCAGTAGATGACTAGTTTTTAGTAAATGGTTGGTAGTTAAGTAGTGATAGGCTCCTTGCCAATTTGTTCTGGTTCACCTCATTCCAGATACTGATAAGGTCCAGGTCAAATTATCCGGCATCCCACCCTCTGATGCTAGCAGGAGCCATATCAGCCATCACCATACCAGTTCATACCAGTTGATATACCAGTTCACTACCCTGTGAACTGGTATAGGGGTCCCCTTACTAGATCACGACAATCGTCTCCTGGAATTCCCATTTATGACTTCACTTGGGAAGATTCCACAGTGTCTCCACCTCTGTAGTATAAAATCCTCCCTGCCTGAATGGGGTTAGATTAGCTTGGTCGGCACCACGTAAGGAGAAGAGTGACCTTTGTCCCCCTTATTACAGATGTCGGAGTGGCTGCAATAGCGGCTCAAGAAGACCACAGACCAAAAGGGAGCGTCTGACCAAGTGGACCTGCAGAGAGGACTCTACCTGATGGGAGAAGTATGATGGTAGAACCAGAATGAGTTCTTTTTTTATTCAAATGTATACATCTTTTTTTTCTTATATAAAGAATACAAACACTATAAAAATAGATCTGTATAACACCGCGCTAGGATCAATTTAGCAAAAATACATTAAAGCTCAACGTGTGCAGAAATCCCAATCCAGTTACCATAAATAATATACAAAAAACACAGAGCTAATAAAAGATTAAACACATTTTTTTAGAATAACCGACCAAAGCATAAAGCATCTGATCACAACTGGTAAAAGAACAGTTCATTCAATCAGAGCAGGCAATATATAATCGCAGTATCCCGCAGTGCATGTGTCCAATTATAAGGCACATGAATCCACCACCGTTTTAGTTATGCTCTTACCAGATAATAAAACTTAAATGGCATGTAATGAAAATGCAGCTCCGTCTCCCGCGGCAACCGGGTAGAAGATGATATCCAATAAATGGGTCAGTAATTCCACCTCAATTCTTCTTTCAAAATAAATTTTCTCAACATTCAATAACCCATAAGCAAGGGGTACTTCACATGCAAGGGAAAAAAAGCGCAACAATAGTGCAGTAATGCTAAAAAGTGGAATTTAATAATATAAAAATGCACTCACAAGGATAAAAACATAAAAGGCATATAAATCCCAACGCGTTTCATCGCTCACTTGCGGCTTTAACCAGTACCCTGGTTAAAGCCGCAAGTGAGCGGTGAAACGCGTTGGGATTTCTATTCACTTATTCACTTATACCTTTTGGAGAGTGAGGTGCTACTTATATCATAGGACGAACTCTGGGGCGCCGTGTGGTGAGATCCACTATTCCTTGGCTGTATTGGAGTTTATATGCCTTTTATGTTTTTATCCTTGTGAGTGCATTTTTTTATTATTAAATTCCACTTTTGCTTCAGCAGAGCTTTTGAGAATAGAGCTAAACCTGACCCAATGGGGCCGATTCAGAGACACTCCTTTTTAGGAAACAAAACGGGCATTGACTTTCGTAATCTAGCTTGGGGCTGATTCAGAGCAAGGTTAAAAGTTACACTCAATGAACGTGGATGGCAGTCTCTCCTATATCCTATCTCTTCTAAACAGGGAGTGAGAATTCTCACCTGGCTTTGAATTGACCGCATTGGGGTACTTTAGGACGGGGTTGCTTATATTTGCCCATATGACTTATTTACTTTATCAGATTATTGTATAATGATGAATAGAAATCTTCTATACTACAGGCACTGGAACAACAATATTGGAACACCAGGGTATTTCTTATTTATGTGGAGCTAGACTGTTCATGGTTACAAAACATCTGGATACTTTAGAACACTTCCAGTGTACATCCCTTAATTTCAGATCAAAAATATGCAAAACAGTATTATGAAGTTTATTTGGGGGAATACTAGGCCAAGGGTTGCCAGAACAACCATGTCTAGACATAGAAGAGAGGGGGAATTGGGGGTCCCATGTATCCGTAGGTATTATCAGGTGGCACAGATAGGGCAACTCCATAATTTGCATAACCAGAAAACCAGGCAGTGCTTGGCTGGTGGGAACGAGTGGTCATCAGTAAACTTTATCACTTGATAGCTAGAAGCTATCACTTGATAGCTTGAGAAGGAAAATGCCCCTATAACCGGGCAATTTAGATACCTCCATATCAGTCATTGGCTCACCCCCCTACTCTAAACCATGGGAGCTGATATGACCACCTTTGAGAAGACTTGCACACGAGGAAGACCTCGGGCCTAATATCCACAATGTACTCACACCTCACTGCACTCCCCCTCGAATCAAAACATGGTTACATGATCAAATGGGAAGCAGACTTAAATTTAGTGAGAGACAGGAGGGACTGGGTAGAGATCTGGGCACTAACAAGTGCTCTATAAATATTACTACTTTATTATCGGCATACAAAATGCTTACTAGATGGTACTTGATGCCGTCGTGCATAGCAAAGGCGATCCCGGGCTACCCTGCGAATTGCTCTAGAGGTTGCCCGTCGGAGGGCATGGTCCTGCACATTTGGTGGGAATGCCCCAAGGTCAAAAGGTTCTGGTCGCGAGATTTCGGGCTATTGAGCACCCTCCTGCATGCCAATATAAAGAACCCTGGGTGGTCCAGTTACATGCGAAACCAGAGGGCATCACCAAAATTCAGCATATCTTACTAACTCAAATCATGCTGGCGGCAAAATGAGTAATGCCACTAGATGCCACTTACTATAACCAAACCGTGTTAGACCTACTTATGGACACTCAAGTATATGAACGCCTCCCAGGCGATCCCCTTCCAGGGATACAATTGGAAATCAACAAACTGGTAGAGAATGCCTTCTCCCAATCTTTGATTGACCGCAAACTAAGGGATTTTTTACAACCAGCGTTTCATATGACACCTTTATTTTACATTCTCCCTAAGATTCACAAGGACGCCCATAGACCACCGGGTCGCCCGATAGTCGCAGGTACTAATTCCATATTCCAACCTTTAGCCCTATTTCTGGATAAAATTTTGCAGACCAAGGTCCTACAGGTTCCATCTTTCCTACTTGACACTGGTGATTTTTTGTCCAGACTAACAGCATTAGGCCCGATTCCATCCGACACCCTCCTTTGCAGTATGGACGTGAACAGTTTTTACACGTCTATTCCACATAAGGAGGGCATTGAAATTGTGCATAAAACACTCGAGACTATGCCACTGACTCCAGCTTACAAATTATTCTGTACAGAACTATTTACCATTTTTCTCACCCAAAACAACTTCAGTTACAACAATACATTCTACCTACAGAAACAAGGAACTGCTATGGGTTCCAATGTAGCTCCTACTTATGCTAACCTTTTTATGGCCGAGTTTGAACGATCCATAGTCTACCAGCACCCACTGTATCTTAGACATGGATTAATCTGGTACAGATTTATCGATGATATTTTCTTGCTATGGACAGGCGATACCACCAGTCTCATGACATTCGAAGAATGACCTCGACCAGGCATGGTCCACCATTTCCTTTAGTATAGAAGCAGATCCATCACAGGTACATTTTCTAGACGTTTGGGTTAAACTCCATAATAACACTTTACAGACAGATTTATACACAAAGCCCACAGACCGCAATACATATCTTCATGCAAGCAGTTGTCATCCTAAAAAACTGAAGGGCGGGCTTCCATATAGCCAATTCGTCCGGTTGAGACGTATAACAGACAATGACGACACATTCCACATGAGAGCAAACAAAATGGCCAAGGACTTTCAAGACCAAGGCTACTCTTTTTCCAATATAACAGCATCGTGTCAGAAAGCAGCAGCTTTACCACGGTCGGCCTTGCTACAATACAAACCTAAAAAAACATCCAAACGCATTCCGTGCATTTTGACCTACAACAGTCAGAGCAATACTGTACCCTTCACAGACCGACCCATGTTCAGGTACAAGAGATCCAAAAACCTAAAAGACACACTAATACAGGCAGATACGTCACATAAATTTCAACAAAGAAATGACAGGGACGGGATTAGTTCACTCCCTAAACCAGTTGGCATGTTCCCCTGTGGCAGTTGTGCCCAGTGCAACTCAGCCATTAAGGTAACACCTTTAACCACCCCTCTACAGGTAAAACATATACCTTGAGAGATTTTTTCAATTGCAATTCAAGTAACATGATATATTTACTCAAATGTCCCTGCGGTAAGGCCTATGTGGGAGAGACACAAAGAGCAGTAAAAAACAGAATCAGTGAGCATTGTAGCAACATACGGAGATGACTTCACTTCCCCAGTAGCCACTTTGCGGAAGCCAATCACCAGGTATCGCAATTGCGATTCCTGGTGATTGAAAAAGTATCACCACATAAGAGAGGGGGTGACGTCTCCAATAGATTATCCAGACGCGAACTTCACTGGATTTACGAATTGAATACTAAAATCCCAATGGGTATGAATGAAGATTGCGACCTGTCCCCCTTCCTCTGACCTGTCTAGAATCTCAATCACCTTTATACTATTAACAACCAATGTGTATCTAACCTATCTCCCCTGTTCTGATCCAATAGCCATTCATTTCTTCAAGAGACCATCTTCCACAATAATTGCCACAATATATTAGACACAGGACTCTAAGCCCAAGGTAAAACCCATAGAATGTATAAATCTATACAGATTATGTGCACAAACATTGGCCGATTTATTGTGGTTAGATATATTACGGATGTCTTGGCAAGAATATTTCACCTGTATCTAGTATAAAACACGGTGCAGTTTAGCCTATGACCACTTGCTAACAACATCCTCACATAATACTTAACCCCTCTGGGGGATCGTAAAACTTTTGGAATCCTAAGATTAGCCCACATGAGGAGAAAGCATTAGATCCACATAAACAACACTGTTTATTAGCATGAATTATAATACATGGAATGGCGTTTTTCCAAGCTCTTGTCCACAAGGGGTCCCCCAGTTAGAACAATTAGTATAAATACCTGTTTGACTTCTTTTATAGCTATTCACACATGGGGGGGGGGGTTATTTTATTTCAGAATTGGATTTTTATGTTTACATCCAGTTTTTTTGCTCTAAACATTTTTTATTTTGACAGTTTTCCCTTCATGTTGGCTCTGCTGCAGAATCTTTCAGTTTACCATTTTCTCTCTTTTCTCAACACGTTTTTCCATATGATCTTTCTTTCAGCTTTGTGTGTTTTGAGCAAGGCCCAACCCAGGATTTTTACTATCTGGAGTTTTGTTTTATGCCCCTAGGGGCATCCCGATTTGGGATGCCCTGATATGTGAAATCCCCAAGTTCGCCTGTGAAAACGTACCTTTCTCTGTCCCACAGCACATGCGCGGGTTCTCATCCAATCAGCTCTGTTTGCACACAGATGGGGAGCCTGAGCAGTAACCTTCCTGGCCGCCCGGCCTGTCTAAATGACTATCTGCGTGAGCACGCCAGAAAAATGGGGGGATCTGTGGTTATCCAGGGGTCGTTTCACACAGTGGGGCATCCCGATTTCGAATGCCCTAGGGGGAAGGTCAATGGTCGAGTCTTATAGACTTCAGGGTCGGCCACTCAGTGTTTTGTTCCACTTTAATACCTTTAGATTTTCCTGCACAGTTATTCAAAGAAGAATTTCAGCCATTTTCAGTCAGTTTAGTTTATTTTGTATAGCTTTTACACATTTGAGTCACCTGGTCTCATAACAAAAGCAGCACCTCACACACACACAGCCGTTACCACTGATTACAGTGTCAGCCTCTGAGGTAAAGTGTTGCTAGGAGACTAGTGGGCTAAATGAAGCAGCTCACTAAATACAGCCCAGCAGATCCCCCTATTCAGCAAATGGACTGAGCCATTGTCATTATACAATTTAAAAGTAAGGCATATATTTTTTCCTTTTTCTATCGCCACATTATTTATACACATGTTAGAAGCTATTGTGTGGCTATTTAATTATTTATCTTTTTTAATGCAAATTTCGCGATACTGCTCCTTTAATTTGTTTGTATATGCACTTAAAGGAGAAACAATTTGCTGTACAAGATCATAGAAAACTTTATTGCAATGTAAAACTGGAAACTTTTGTATTGTGCAATTTAATTTTCCTTACAAAAATTACAATAAAACGATTGAAACAGAAATAACATTTGGATAAATGCTGCTCTATTTGCAGGCTGTGTTTTGCTGTTCAGCACCCCACTGACTGGGGGTACTTCAAATAATGAGAGCAAAACATGTAGGGGGTACAAAGGATGCAACTGCCCTGGTTCTGCTGTGATTGGATAATGAGACACAGCTACTCCATGCAGATTAGCAGATGCAGAAGCCAGAACAGCAGTGTTGAATTGACAAACCCAGGTCACTGGGTGTGCTTCAAATAGTGAGACCCAAATATGTACAAAAGACGCAACAGCCCTTTGGAACTTGATACCCCAACCCCACCATGCATAAATAGCCCCTCTCTCATCCATTTTGGAACCGCCTTTGTTTTTTTGTTGATAAGACTGAGTCTGTTTCTCTATAGTCACCTAAACTCTACTAATGTATGGAAATAGTTACATATGTGTAGGTGCATTTGTCTAAATATAGCTATGACTCATATATTATGAATTAGACATATTAAATAAGCATAGCAGTTCTTTATGGAAGTTAACACACTTTAGGCTTACTAAGATTTTGTGCTTATGCCAATTTTACATAATTCACATGTATTTCTAACAGTCACTCACTCTGTAAACACAGATTCAGCACAATAGCTTGTGATTTAACAATTGCCTTATAAACACAGAGTGCCAGCTATTTATTTTGCTGGCTACATGAATTAAATGCTGTAGATTATTCTGAGCCTCATAGGGGTTTTTCCTCAGTCTAATAAATAGAGTCTGGAATGTGATTTTATTGACTATAGCCACTGTTTCCAACAAGTAAATGCTGCAACCTAACTCTGGGCAAGCAGAAAATGATTTGAAATGTATGCTATACATCAATAAATATTATTTTTTGGGGAACTGGATAAGTAACTTGGCTTGTATTATGAAAATGTAGCCATGTGGACTGGCATCATGTGAATTCATAATACATCCCTCCACGTGGCTTTGTATCAGTGTTGTTGTTAGCAGAATTGTATCCTGGAACAGGGCCACCATTAGAACTTTTTGGGCCCCAAAGTCAGGTCCCCCTACTTATTCTGACATGGATTCCCATAGATGTGACAGGCACAGAGGAGACCGCAACTCTTCCACAGCACCAATGCATACCTTCCAACTTTTCAGGGTGGAAAGACAGTTATTAAAGTAAGCCACGCCCCCTCGTTGGGGGATGGATAGGAGATAGGTTGTAACAGTTACAACAATATGAACATTTTGAATAGGCAAATTAATTCTTTATTTATGTAGATCTGCATGTTAAACTTTAAATAGCGACAAAAGAGAACAATGAGGGACAGGGGGGCATGGACTTAAAAGAAGCACAGTGTGAGGTATGCTGATGCCAATAAGAGAGATTCCTGCCAAAATGGCATTAGAAAGTTTTATGCAGTGCCCAGGGCAAAATATCCACTCAAGAAACAAAACAGGGGTGGATAAGTAGCAGACAAGGAGCTCAAATATTCATGAAAGTGTTGAGGAGGTGAGAAGTCACAGGGCTGCCATTAGGGATTGGCCCCAGAGATGTATCAGGCCCCACACAGGACTGCTGCTTTTAAGTCAGCCACATCCTGTAATAAATGGCAGCCCTACCTTGGCAGCTCTAATTTGGAATAAAATTCCTTGACCATTTTAATATATACACACATTTGCCTTTAATCTTCCTATTTCATTGAAGTATTCATTTTGTATTTAATTAAATAAACACGGTTTATTTTTTCCTAAATTATAGGTTTGTGAATCCCTATAGTACCCAGGGCATAAAGAGGCCTCCCGTGTTGAAGCTGAGGGCTTAGATGTTACAATTAGAGAGAAATCCTACAGTTCATCAGTACAGGTTCACCGTGCAAAAACATGCTCATTCATTGGATGCTGGTTTTGCTGACACTTCCATCTGTGCAAAGTCTATTAAGAGTAGAGCTAAGGTAGAGCCTCAGCTTGGTACCTAATTGACAGTATGGGAACTTACTGGATCTCCGGAACTGCTAGATTTTCAATGCGTTGACCTGGATAAAACAGTTGGCAGAGGTGGGGGGATATTGATATTTTTTGTTTATGGCTAAAGCTGCCCTTTAACAAGTTTTAATAATTCAATGTACACCTGATCAACCAAAAGTGTTGCATTAAGAATCCGATTTATTACAGTGTTTATATTTAAATGCTATTGATACAAAACATTTTGTACAGTGTGAATGTGTGTGTTTTCCCTATATATAACCAGACAATTTATCTTTATGAAAACATCTTATTGATTGTCATTGGAAATCTTTGCTACATACTTGTTTTACGTTGGAAAAGTTTGTGTGAAAGTTGTCATTTCAAACTTGTTTATTGGACAACAAAGTAATATTGCAAATAAAAAAAAGAGAGTTATCCATTTTCCCATCGTATTGGACGGTATGCATCACCCCCCTGAGGATCACACAAAAGGTGTAGTCATTGTGCACAGGGAGAACAGCAAGAGGTAGAGACACTTTGTGGTGCTCCAGTGATGGTGGTTCTTCATTCTAACACAAATGAGCCATTCCTAACTTGCTGTGTCCCACTGGTCCATGGGCAGATGTTGCTGGATATATTAAGCATCAACTTTGTCAGACGTGATGGTTCAGCCAGGTGGTTTGAAATTCCCCATACATTTTATGTAATGACAGTTTGTCCATTTCCATTTCATTCTTCACCTCTTGATTTCAGTCTCTCACTGTGGTGATTCTTGCTTTCAAATTGGGCTAACTGATCTAGCTGCATCCAGTAAGTACATACATACAGTGCATTCTTTAATATTTGGACAGTCTATAATGATGTAGTAGATAATGTACTTATAAAGTAGATAATCCTAGCAATCCCACTCATGCCCTGTAGTTCGGTGGGTTAAACTGAGACCTGTCTTGCAGCTTTTTTGTGCCTCTCTAAAAGCCAGATCACCTTGGTTTCCCAATGCATATAACAATGCCATAGGCGTTGTAAAGGTTTCAATTGAATAATGGTTCCCAGTTGCCTAGATATTTTATCAAATGCTGCATGGTCCAAGATAATTTGGATATAACCTATAAAAAACAGACACAGCTGTGCAAAATAACAGATACATGCAGAGAGGGACCATTGTGAGTAGATGAAAGAATCTGACTATCAAAGCTAAGCACCTATCATGAAATATTAGCTGCTATCTCTATCAGAAATGTATAAAACAACAAATAGACACGAAGAAAAAGCCTGATAAAATATCACACTGACGAACATAAAACATGAGAAATTCTCCCGCGATATGACCTCGTGGAATCTCCAGATTTTGTATATTTTGAAAGAAAATAGCTCTTCACAAAGTACAGTTGGCGGAGGTCCACAGCGCAACAATGGATTATATTGTAACTCGTCTGTTTAGTGAAGAAACAGTAAATACATATTATCTGTATTTTTGCAGAATGTGGAAACACTGTTTTAGTTTCTAATCAGAAAAGATTAAAGTTTCCAGGAGAAGAGTCGGTTAACCTTCACAAGTCTTAAAGCTTTGCCAACATTTTAACACATCTAAAACATGGTGTGGTTTCAGTTTAAAGCTAAAGGCTACCGTAAAAGCACTTTCATGGTGTTAGGTTAAATTTATAGAGTTTATTTGTGTTATCTTCAACAATTCCTTTAAACATGTCCAGGTGGAAACAGTTTACATTTTTAAAAACTTCACTTTCATTAAAGTAATAAAAATATACACAATTGATACAAGTGTGATTAAAATACCCTTCCATTTTTTTGCTACAGCAGGACAATTTTTAAAACATGATAGACTTCAGGTTAGATTGCTCCTAAAATGTATAAACTTACTAGTGAGATACTCAAAAGGGCTAATCACCACTAAAATATCACCCCACACAAATGATCACTTCCTCAGAATACGAACAATCTGTATACACACAATAAAATACATTTGATTTACTTGGTTTAGATCCAGTGCAAAAGTCTCTGTTAACCCTGCCCATGTATGTGCAGGGAAAGATTACATAAAAAGCCATTTTTTATTGGATTCTTTTGTGATCCAAGCAAGATCAGATTGATTAAGCCAACATGTCTTTATATGAACACCTTAAACCGGACACAGTTGTAAAAGAAAACTCCCCAAAACTCACTTGCACCCTCTGCATGCGTGATACTGAATCACTGTCAGCACTTACATTTTCTCTTGCATCCACTCGAGTGGCTGCCACCCTGCTGTGAGAGAAAGTCCCCCTCCTTCTCTGAATCCTTTAAAACTATCTGCTGGCCGGACAGTGGCATATCTGGCCACTGTTGAACTAGCAACCCACCCCGTGAGCCACGCGTGCACTCCCCTGATGCTTGAGAAAATGGGCCTTCCTCCTCCTCCTCTGCTTTCATCACATCCTCCATCATGGCATGAAGGTTTTTTTTTTCCAGCAGGCAAAGGATGGGTATGTAGCAGGAAGGCTGATGATGTCGTCATCTCTCATGGTGATGAGGTTCTGTTGGTCTGCACTTCTACTCACCCAGGCATTTTGGAGCTAAAACCTCACTATTGCCTTCTGCTGCTCACACACCCTTTCCAGCATTCACAACATGGAATGCCCTCTGTTGGGCAAGTCAAATATAAGGCAGTGGGTGGGAAGTCTAAAGATCCTCTGCAGTGCAGTCTGGCAAGTAGCAGCAGGGTGGGAACAAAGTGGACCAAAACCCAGAATTTTGACTATCCTGAGTTTTGGTCTTTGCCTCCCGGGCACCCCGCTACCCTTTAACAGGGAGCGTCAATCACAAATGCCTGGCGCAGGAATGCACCCTGCTACAGAGATAGCAGGGATGCGGCCGCTGCTCACGCATGCGCCGTTGGACTGTGAAAGAAGGTGAGTTTTCGGCCGACCTGGGGAATTTGACACAGCTGGGCATCCTGAATTTGGATGCCCCGGGGGGAGCGAGTATGCCTGCCCTGGAGTCTCATAGACTCCAGGGTGGGTTTTGGTACACTTTAAATTTGCTTGTCTTTGGTATGCAAACAGGTTGTGAGAACAGCAACCTCCCCATAGGCGTCATTGACAGCCACCGCTATCAGTTCCTTAAAACTGTCTCCACCAGGAAAAAAGGGAGCATTACAAAGGCCAACAATTTGGAAATGCTCTCCCTCAGGGCCAGGGATAGTGGCTAGGATGGGCCCAACTTCTGCTTTCTCTCTGAAGTTTTCAGGCTGGAAAGCTGAACACTTCCCTGGGATGGTGTGGACTGGCTTGGTGGCGGTGGTGCTGCTGTTGCTGGAGATGGTGGTGGAGGTGGTGGAGGTCCCACATCCTCCTTTTGGGAGAAACAGGTAGCCTTGTCATTGGGGAAGTAGCAATAGTGGCTGAGTTACCTGAAGCATTAGAAGGCGCCTCAGGTGTTTGCATGTTTTCTAGGTGTTTCTGCCACTGGTGCTCATGTTTGGATTACAGGTGCCTGATCATGAACGTGGTGCTAAGATTATTAAGAACTTTCCCTCATTTCAGGCACTGGTGGCACAGCTTACAAATGAACTGTGTCTTGTCTTCTGTGGACTGCTTGAAAAAAATGCCATGCTGGTGAGATCCTTTGAGTCTGTTTGCGCTCAGTCCCTGCGCATGGTGGGCAGTCGCAGCAATAAGCTGACAGTTGACACCTCTTCTGCTGGGTGTCGGGACTGTGTGACTACCACTTCTTCCTCCGAAATCTGATGGCCTTCAGTCTAAGTTGGGTCTAGGTCCTTATCATCACCCTTTGCATCCTCTTTCACCACTCCTCCCTGCTAGCCTTCCTCTTAGCCTCAACAATGCAAAAAGCTGCAGCAGTTGGCATTAGGGTTTCATCATCAATGAGGGTGTCCTATGATAGTCCGCTGGCCACATCCTCATCCTCCAACATAAGTTGTTGGGCATCTGGGAACGCTAGGTCTTCAACTGACTTGAGGCTGGGATAGCCTTGCTTATTTTAAGGGGGTAAGGGGGAGGGTTCAACACTCTGGGCAGATGTGTAGTGGGTGGATGACAATCCAATGGAACTTATACCACTGTGTGCCATATAATCTATGACTGTCTCAGCTTGTTTTGGCCTCACCACTGCCAGGAGCATTGGGACCTACAAAAATGCGCTCCAAACCCTGGCAACTGCTTGAACCAGAGGAAGGATGACACACATCCTCTCATCTGCCTCTGCAGCACCAGCGCCATTACCCCCAGCAGCACCACATCCCCGTCCCTTATTTTCTGCTTTCTGCATTGTTAGACAGCTGCAGATAAAAAAATTAAATTAAAATATAAAAAAAACAGGAAAATTAGTGCCCTGAACCAGTGGGTACTCCACTTACACTTGGTATTAAAGAACAGTGACACCCAAGTGGTTTCAACAAGTGGTATTAAGGAGTATTGACATGCAAAGTGCCCTGAACCAGTGGATACTCCACTAACAATTGGTATTAAGAAGTACTGACACACCAGCGGTTTGAGCAAGTGGTATTAAGGAGTACTGACATCCAATCAAATTCAGCAAGTGATATTAAAGAGTACTGACACGCCAGTGGTTTGAGCAAGTGGTGTTAAAGAGTACTGACACACCAGTGATTTGAGCAAGTGTTATAAAAGAATACTGGCCCAGCAGTGGTTTAAGCAAGTGGTATTAAATACTAAAGACACACCAAATTTTTTTGAGCAAGTGGTATTAACCCTTTAAGTGCCAGCCTACCTGGAGATTTTGTCACCCTTTGTTGCCAGACCACGTTTCACTATTTTGCGCTACACATGTTCAACTGCGATTTTTGAAGACATTTCCTAGGAAAATGATATATTGTTTTTTTCAGCAGAGTCTGGGCTTCAAATGTCTTGAAATGTCTTGTTTGGCCTTTTTTTAGTGTATTCTCAATACAGTTGGGTGAAATATGTGCAAAAAATTAAAAGAAATCTATTTTTTACAAATTGTAGTGTTTTTTTTGTAAGAAAAAATGTAAGTTTGTCAATACATTCTTATTACGTGTGAAATCCCAATTACTCCCGGTTACAGTGGTACCACATATGTATTGGTAGACACCCTTTACTGCCCAGGAGACCCCCACAAACTGAGATTTAGGAGATTTTCAGATAAAATACAACTGTTCTATGCACTATGCGCACCTTTACATTTGACCCTTTACATTTGAAATACCCCCCCCACAAACATCAACAAAATATATTCTCTGGAAGTACACACTCCAAGCTTTCTAGGCGTACCAGGTTTGTTGATGTGGGCACAGTTTTCTGGAAGTAATCCCTCAATGAATTATTTGTTGAGTTTCACTAAAAAACAAGAATCAAAGCCACATTTTCCTAAAAAAACAATATGCAAACAGAAAAAACAAGTTAAATCTGAAAAAGCAACATCCCTTGAACAGAACAATACCCAAGGGAATGTCAAGGGAAAAGTTGCCAAACACCCCAAAGTAAAGCGTGCGCATAAGGATAATTTTACTTGAAAATTTCAGCTCTGGAGACAAAGTGCGCACCTTGCACTTTTTCTACCAAAACAACCCTTTACATTTGGAATACCCCCCAGAAACATTCCCTGAAAGTACACATGTTAAGCTTTGTAGGCGTACCCTGCTTGCTGTAGTGGGCTCATCTTTCTGGAAGCTACTTTTAACCATTGTAATTGCCCACCTACTTGAAGTTTTGTCACCCTCTGTTGGCAGGTAATTTTTCACCATTTTGCGCCATGATTTAAGGAGCAGTATCGTGAATTTTTCTTGGTGACTTATATTTAAATGGTACTTTGAATATAGGTAAGTGTTGGAGTAAGAATTACAAATTTAGAAAAAAAATGATGTCTGTGTTGTGCAGCTGGAGACTAATAGCTCATGTTTATGTCTGCTGAGTGTCGGGGCCCGACACTCTGGCCTGTTCCACGCTGAGGAGAGGGGGAAACAATGTAACAAAGTATCAGCTGTTCAGTGCTGGCAGCTGTCCAGCATAAGATAACAACATTGCCTGGCCAGAATTCATATTTCTAAAACAGAGAGAAAAGCTCTAGAAGTCATTTAGCTGACTGGTAAATTCAATATCAGTTTGAACCAGAGAATCATTGGTTCGAGACTCAGACTTTTTTTTTTTTTTGGGGGGGGGGTTATTTTGACAGTTTTCCCTTCATGTTGGCTCTGCTGCAGAATCTTTCAGTTTACCATTTTCTTTCTCTTTTCTCAACACATTTTTCCATATGATCTTTCTTTCAGCTTTGTGTGTTTTGAGCAAAGCCCAACCCAGGATTTTCACTATCTGGAGTTTTGTTTTGTGCCCCTAGGGGCATCCCGGCTTGGGAATTTAAAAGAAAGGCATATATATTTTCCTTTTTCTATCGCCACATTATTTATACACATGTTAGAAGCTATTGTGTGGCTATTTAATTATTTATCTTTTTTAATGCAAATTTCGCGATGCTTCTTTAACTGTGATTTTTTTTCAGAAACTTCTAGGAAAATTATATATATTTTTTGCAGCAGAGTTTAGGCTTTAACATGAAATGTCTTGTTTGTAATTTTTCTACTGATTTTTAAGTATTTTTCCGTAAAAAATAAAAATAAAAAAATATTTTTCTTTATTTTAAATAAAAACCTTTGTTTTATTAATAAAAACCATATTGAATGAGAAAGCCCCATTTCTCCCGATTACAACGTTACCACATATATATCGCTAGCCTCCCCATTCTTGCCCAGGAGACCCCCAAACTGAAATGAGCACTTTATAACATTTACAAATATAAATACTATCCACACTATAAAGGGTTAAAAAAAATGGTGGTCCCTTTCCTGGGGGACAGCTTTGGTGGCCACCTGCCCTGTAGGCTAAAAGCCCAGGGGAGTTTTTGGGGGGAATTTTAAGGATCAAAAAGGGACTTGGGGTCCCTCCTACCCAGCATAACCAGCCCGGGACCAGCTATGCAGGGCTTTTAGAGCACCAGCTTTGGTGGCCCCCCTGCCCTGCCGGTTACAATCCCACATCGCCCTTCTGCCCCTCGGGCTTTGGGGGGGCAGGTAATAAGGGGGCTAGGGGTTAATAGCAAGTCACCCGCTATCCGCAGGTAAAATGTAAGGTTATGCACATGGGCAGGAGAAATTGTTGCCATAATTACACACTAAATAGGGTAATGCTAGGTAAAACAATAATGGAAAAAAAAACTTTTTTTAGTTTTAGGGTTTTAGGGTTAGAGTTTTAGTAAATAAAAAACTAAACTGTAGTGATCAATGTCAGGCAGCAGTTGCCAAGGCAAACAGGATCATGGGGTGCATCAAGAGGGGCATAAGTGCTCATGACTAAAACATAATTTACCCCTGTACAAGTCACTGGTCAGACCCCATATGGAATACTGTGTAGAGTTTTGGGCACCAGTGCATAAAAAAGTAATATCCGAACTTGAGCGCATTCAAAGGTGAGCCACTAGATTAATAAATGGAATTACGGAACTAGAGTGCCCTGAAATATTGTCAAGGTTAGGTAAATTTTGTTTGGAAAAAGACGCCTGAGGGGTGACCTAATAATTATGTATAAATATATAAATACAAGGATCTGTCCCACGATCTGTTTAAAGCCAGGACTGTAAGTAAAACTCTGGGGCATCCACTAAGGTTAGAGGAAAGACAATTCTTACACCAGCATAGGAGGAAATTCTTTACTGTAAGAGCATTGAGACTATGGAAATCTCTGCCAGAGGAGGTGGTCATGAAGAATACACTAAAAGAGTTCAAAAGTGGCCTGGATGCCTTCCATGCATGTAGTAACATTACCAGCTTTGGCTACTAGACCACTAATAAACAGGCTGAACTGGATGGACTACAGTCTTTTTCCAGCCTTGCATACTATGTTACTATGTTACTATCTAGCCCTCACTCCAGCCAGTATCCCTAAATAAATGTCCTTACAAGGACAGTTTTTGTAAAAAATATAAAGCCCTATCTGTATCTCCTGCTCCTTTCCCTTCCTGCTGTAGAGCACCAGTGTGGTTGGCGATGTGTGTCCTGCCTGCCAATGGCTGCTAGTGCAGGAAGAAGGTTGTTTGGCTGCTATGCAGCTGTGCATCTTTCTTTGGGTTCAGGCCGGACGTGCACATGAATTTCAACTTCAATTTGTGCTTGGATTCAGGGATCAGAACTTGCAGAGTTCAGTACAAACCCAAACTTGGGTTCGCCCATCCCTAGTTACATGTTGTATGATAGACTGAAGACATTCACCCTATCGGATGGAAGGCAAGCTTTAGAGGAACCTGCTAGATTTGTACTATTTACCCTACTAGGCAAAATAAATAAACAATTAACCAATAGGAGACCTCCTGGACCAGATAATTACCTGCTTAAAGAGGAACATCGGAGTTCCACTCCTTGGGGCATCCCAAATTGGGTGTGTGAAACGCCAGTTTCACTCATCTTCTCCTGGAGCCCTCACTGCAACTTTGCGTTGTGGTCGCATTCCCCGCTCACCTCTAGCCACGCTCGTGCACGTCACAGCTAGGAGGATAGTGGGGGATGCGGCCGACTGCGCACTCAGTTCCCTTTAGTGCCGCTGAGCTGCTTAACCATCAGTGGAGCCGAGGGGAGCCGAGTGAGAGCAAGCACTAATTGGCTAGTGGGCCACTCAGCCAATCAGTGCTCACTCTCAGCTCAAGTCTGCCCCTGGGAGTGACTATAAGGTATGTGGACCTGGGGGGATACACACAGCGGGGCACCCTGATTGGTGACGCCACCACCTTGAGGAACAACACCCCAAAAACAAAAATCCTTTTGTTGTTCCTCTTAGACCCATAAGAGATCCTCTTTATCCTAAAATAATACTTTTCATTCCATACAATCTCGCAATTAAACAAATGGCATTTTAGATCCCGTTTAGGCCAAATAAATATTTCCTGGACATCTGGAAGATCAGTAAAACAGACATTAGCTCCAGTTCAAATATCATTTTATTTGGTTACATTCAGTTTTGTTTTCGTTATGTTATCTGTTGGGAAGACACAACTTGGCCCATTCTGCTGTCAAGTTCATGTAACAAAAAATGTAAAAGACAAAAAAACAAATACCTTGTAATAACCTATATAAGTATTTTACTTAGAACTTTGAACAAAAGACCTAGGCTTTCACTACCACCACTTCTGCAACCCAAGTATGATAAGTTGTTGTTTTTAAAGATTTGGCTTGATGGACCATGTCAGGGAATCGTGGGTCACGTGATCCAACTATCAATCAGGGACCTCCAGACACACAGACCACTTTCCCAAACCCCCGTCCCAGCCCGCCTAGTGAGACTACCAGGCCCAAAGCCTGCGGTCAGAAAGATTCCTGGCTAAGGCAAAACATCAGCGATAAAATGAAATGTAATATTTGCCTTATTCCTCACAGACCATATGGCTAAAATATATCTAAAAAATTCCGAAATCAGTACTGGTTACTACCCTTTGGCTTGATGAAACTCATAACTTGAGTTTTATTGAACTTTCTGTCTCTGATGACCAAACAAGCTAGTGATTCACACATTTTCACAGACATTGTATTATAACTATTGTTAATGATGTGGTTATAATAATAAACGTTTTGCAATAAAGTATATACATTATTATTAGGATTTGCATATGCATCTGAATTGTGTCTGTTCTCAACAAAAATTGGATGTTAGACAGATCACCTCTTAATCAATAAAATGTCTAATATTGTTGGAGGCAGCTCAGTTTCATAAAATATTGGAAGCATCAAGAACTTTTTAACTTGAGTAAATTCTGTTAAAAGGTAGTCAGGATCAGAAGTGTAAATCCTGTGATATAACCTTTCATGCTTGCTTCCAGCTCAGTTCAGTAGAACAGTTCATTTTTAAAGCTGTGTTATGGCTAATGTAAAACAGCCCTGATCCCTATTGTGTGAGCTCCTTCCATGTGCACACCAAAATTGGAGCAATACAGAGGAGATTAGCATGTCGTCTGGGCAAAGATGATATGGAAATATGTGAAGCTTTTCCTTTTTCTAAATTGTGCTTGTAGGTTGGTAAATCTATTGGGCATACAACAGATTGGCCTTTGCTCAGTCTTGTTTTGTGACTTTTAATGCAGTTTATTCAGTATATCTCTCACATAAAAAATGGTCTAATAATAAAATCTGTATACTTATGCTGCATAGCAAATGAAAGAGTCACCTGTACAACCTGCATAAAAAATATGTACCCAAGCTAATATTTTTTATTCACCAGAAGAAAGAAGAATCAGATTTATGAATGAACCAGACTGTGCTAGAATAATGGCCTACCATTATTGCTATGCTTCTGGTATGTGTAGATGCTTTTTACCTATCATGCAATGCTTTGGGCAGATATTGGAGTTGTTAATGCTACTGTTTCCCAACTGCAGACCGGAGGCAAGTGCCAAAGGTGACCAGTCCTTACCTGTAAAAATGGAAAGGTACATCCAAAAACCTGTCAACCCTGGCCTTTCATTCTTTTCGTTATGAAAAACAACAAGCTTAAACCTGACCAACAGCCTGGCACAGTTGGAAAAGAAAGGCAGCTGCCATTTTGGAACTCTGCAAAACTGACATAACTGAAATGCACAGTAACAGGAAGCCCAGCCGACTTCCTGTTTGCAGGTGGCCTGCAAGCCCATGAGCTGCCATCTTGTTTTTAAAATTTACCCCAGCAGGCATTAGAAAAATGTAAATTATTTTTTTATGTGCAGCAATCTAAATTGCTCTGGGGAGGGATTTCATTCACTTTTTACTGTTGGTCCGCTTTAAGGGGGAAAATTGGCCTGATAGGGATGTAAGTTACTGCCGTCTTTTGCTATCTAACTTTTTAATACAGATTTTCAATACTCAACTTTTTTCTTGATAGAGCTCCTTTAACCCTTTAAGTGCCAGCCTCCCTAGAGATGTTGTCATCCTCTGTTGCCAGACCATTTTCACCATTTTGCGCTATACATGTTTATCAGTGATTTTTAAAGGAATGTCCAGGGATTTCCCAGAAAAAGGATATAGATTTTTTTAGCAGAGTTTTGACTTTAACATGCAATTCTCTTCACCTCCATCTGGGATCCAGCTCTGGGGGTCTCTTCTTTGCCAGGGGGGCATTCCTGGTCTTCAGAGGGGGTATGCCCCATCCTCTGCCCCGGGTAGCGGCTTTTGACAGCATGCCAGTCGCCACAGGGAGTGACCTTTTATAGTGGCTGAGTCGTCTGATGGTTGGTGAGTTAGAATTCGGGAGTGATCAGAAGAAACAGATGCAGGGGCAGAGAGAGCCTATTCTTTGTCCCTGCATCCTGTGTCCATTGATCACATCCAGCTGTCAGTGACAGCAGGACTAAGCAACACAGTGATTGGCTTTGGATCGAAGGTAAGTAGAGAAAAAAACTGGCAAGTGACCAGCCAGTGGGTGACTTGCCACAACCCCTCCCCCCATTACATGAAGAAGAGGGCTATATGGGCTTGTAGCCTTCAGAGCCAGGGGTCGGCTGATCTTACCCTTACAATTTTTTTCAAAAATGGTGTGCCCTCCGCCCCCCGGACAATGTTAACTTTGATAATGCACATAGTAGTTGTATTTTAGTTAAAATCTCACAGTTTTCTGTGTTTCCTGGACAGGTGTCTGCTGATACATATGTGGTACCTTTGAAACCAGGAAGAATGGGGCTTTTACACACAATGTGATTTTTGTGAAAAACCTACAATTTATATTTAATAACCCGGTTGTTTCAGTTTGGGGTCTGTCCTGGGCAAAAAAGGGTGCCTGGGCAATAAAATAGGTGGACCATTGTAATCGTCAGGAATGAGGATTTTACACGCAATATGATTTTACATGCAAAAACTTACATTGTTTATTTTTAAAAAGCTACAAAATGTCAAAAATAGAATAGCACAAGACACTTCATGGTAAAGCCCTCGGAGCTGGATCCCAGATGGAGGTGAGCGGCATTTCATGTTAAAGCCCAAACTCTGATGAAAAAAACAATATATAATTTTCTTGGGAAATCCCTGGACATTCATTCAAAAATCACAGTTAAACATGTATAGCGCAAAATGGTGACAAATGGTCTGGCAACAGAGGGTGACAACATCTCAAATAGGATGGCGGTTAAAGGACAACTTAACCTTAATTTGTAAATTTCATTAAGAAAGAAAAAGTAAAGTCTATCAGTTTAAACTGAGTTCTTTCTCCAACAGAACCGAGGTTCTGTAGCTTTTTTTTACCATGGGTTTGGTGCTGCAGAAAATCATGGCTGACATTTTTGTCACCTAATTACTGTTGTTACCCTGAGCAAGAAGGTTAAAGAATATTTAGCCCTAGATGGGCAACAGATTAGGCAAAATGTATCTGTGCCTAAATGTGCCTTAAAAAGGTCCTAAATACCTATGTCCACATCTACCCCGCCAGGTCGTTTCCTCTTTACAGAAATGGATCTTAGTATAAAATATTACCTATTTATTAATAAAGCCCCCATATTTCACTAATTAAATACTAATAAACTATAAACACTTAACTAAATTCACAATTTATGCCATTACAAGCTATTTAGCATTCTATTAAGAGAAACCTTATACTTGTATGTGCCGTGATTCAGTTATGAAAATTACATAGATGTCCACTGTTTTGTTGAACTGCTTTTTACTGTTACACACACTTAGTCCCATGTGAAGGAAATCAGGCAACGCTAAAATGTCAAGTGTCCAAACTAGGCACCACCCCTATATATCGGCTGGGCATCAAATTAAAATGATGGAGGGCAGGGATTTTTCTATCTTCTCCTTCTTTCCTATGTTGTGTCTATATAAAGCCACTTGGGGCTAATTTAACTGTGCACTTTAAGGTCGGAGTTATTTATCAGCTGATGAACCTTTGTTAATGAGTCCCAGAGGGGACAGCATTTGTCTGAGGGTGTTTTACTTGGCGCAACAATTCAATTCCTGGGTGAAGGTTTCTAGCTTTTTATCATCCTGTGCATGAAAGCACATATCCTCCTAGTGGAATTCTTGGAAGAAGCAAAGCTAATGTTTCATTCTATTCGAAATTTTCCATGTCCCCAGCTAACTTCACATTTGGATTTATAGGGTCTCTAAAGTATAGATACAAATCTGGTCTCATTCCAAGTAAAAGTGTATGCCAACAGCACAGCTGTGAGCAATAATACTAACAAAAGCATATAGAAAGCATGCATTCCATATTGTCATCTACAGAGACAGGAACATTTACTCCAGTATGGTTGCTTCAGACTACATACAGTTAGATATTTGGTGAGCATTTACACTGTATTTATGATGTCCAGGCAAGAAGGATCATTGAAAAGCTAGAACGGATTTCAAATATGTCAACAGATTCATTGTAATAGCTCCATAGTGGTACTATTTCCATGCCACCTTCATCACGTCATGTGGCCAGATAGTTGTGCAGAAACTATACACCGAGGCGGTTTCTGGGCAAAACAGCACTCGGAAAGTAAAATCTCCACCTCCTTATCCATCATGTGGTGCTGCTGTTGTCCCATACTTTAATTGAGGCCATTATGGGTGGAGAAGTGGCCTGCTGTATGGTCGGTTAACAGTGTTCTTGGCACTTCAATAGATTTCAGGATGGCTGGCATAAAGGCACCCCTCAATGGCCTTGGCACCTAGGGAGATCGACACATAGCAGAAGGTGTTTTAGCTGCGCTCCTGCAGAAAGTTATATGTATATCAGGCAAAATGTCTAGTGCCTCTAATAGAATCAGGTAGTGTTCCATATGTTCCATGTATAATAGCACCTGGTAATCTATAGGGAAGTGCACCGCATTAATGGTAATGGATAGGTGCCGGCCATGGGGGTAACATGAATCCACAACAACAGTATGAGGGAACCTAGACTACTCCCTCCAACCCCCACACACAAGGCCGCACACTAAATGTAAAAATTATATAAAAAATAATTTTAATAGATACCATATATATCAAAATGACACCTTACAAGACATACACACAGTTTAAAAAACACAAAACACAAACAGGGGTATCCCGAACAAGGTGATTATTGCATGTAAATATCAATGTTATCGCCATATATACTTACGCAATAAATATATAGATCACGCTATGAATGTACCCAAAATGTTGAGGATAAAAAAATCTCTATAGATAAATAAATTGTGTTCCATAAAAATTTATGTGAAAAAGTGAGTGCAAAACAGTCTGCCTGGGAGAAAAAGCACTGAAGGTGCTAAATATATGTGCAATTTACAAAACAAATAATGTGTGCAAAAAGACAAGAAAAACTGGGCTCTATTGATAGCCCAAAACTGTAACAATAAGTGCCAATGTGTAACAACCAAACCACACATGTGAAAGGACTGGGAGGATGAACAACAGTTAGGTCATTCAGCAATAAAGTAACAAGAAATGAAAACAATAAAGACAGTACTACTTAACCATGTCACCAGGGGTCCCCCGTCACAGCCGCCACCTACGCGTTACGTGTCATACAGACACTTCGCCAGGGTGTCTGGCGAACCCTGGCGAAGTGTCTGTATGACACGTAACGCGTAGGTGGCGGCTGCGCCGGGGGACCCCTGGTGACATGGTTAAGTAGTACTGTCTTTATTGTTTTCTACTTATTCTTAACTCAGGCCCCCTGTGGTGACTGTAGCGTCTTATATTAATAGTGTTTTTTTTTTGTTAAATACAGAGATCTTAGTGCTGTGCTTAGCGTTTTACCATGTATATTTACTATTTTGATATGCGTCTTTTACCATTCTTATCAATTAGTGTGCAGAAATACTTTGTTATTTAAACAATAACATATTGGTGGTTACTGTTATGATCTTTATTTCTGTGTTTGATTATTTTCATGTAGGACATGTGCCAGCGGGACTATGACAATGCCCAATCCTTGGCCCGAAAGAGGATGATGCAGAACAGATGTAGGACAGAATTTATTAGTTTAGTAGCTCAAGCAAAGACTTGTCATTAAAGTGGACCAACACCCAGGGGTGATCGGCCCGGAAATCTATAAGATTCCCGGGCCGATCACCTCCCACCCCGCGGGACATCCGAGATCGGGATGTCCCACGGGGTGAAACCCCCCAGAAACCCCAAAAAGATCTTACCTGATCCGCCGCCGCTTCCGCCGCCGCCGCCGCCTCCCGCGCGCCCCTCCAGACGTGCGCGCGCCCATGCTGGCCCTCTGTGAATGGCCGGCGGGGGCGCGCGCGCGCCGAGAGTGACGCGCGGGAGGCGGCGGCGGCGGAAGAGGCTTGTACGTTCCTGTCCCCCGCCTAGACGTTGGCGAGGATTGGCTGCGGCGTTCACGTGGGAGCGGGGAGAGGTGAGTTTTTTGGGGTTTCTGGGGGGTTTCACACAGCGGGGCACCCCCGATCGGGGTGCCCCACCGAAGTGGACCAAAACCCAGGATAGTCAAAATCCTGGATGTTGGTCCACTTTAAAGCATCTTCTTGTTTTTTGTCTCCACAGATAAGCAGCCTCACCTCCACAAGCAGGACAAGAAGGTTGTCCCCCGCCCCCCAACCCTGATCAACAAATCTGCGAAGGAGGGTACTTCTCACCATGGTGAGGTGGAGGACACAGGGGAGAAAGGGGACAAGGATGAGGATGTCCCAGAGGAGTCGGCCAGTGAGGTGGGCCTGTGTGGTTAATCAGCTCATCTGATGAGTATATGCTGGAGTCTGGCTACCATTTGGGCCAGTCTAAGGTGGGGATTACCGAGATGAAGGAGGAGGTGGACTCCCCACGACTCCTTGAGGGTGCAGGAGGGGGGAGTGGAGGAGTCTGGGCCCTGAGATTTGGGCTCTGGTGGTTCAAATTGGAAAGCCCACACTTGCTCCCCTCACATCCCTCCCTGGTTTGAGGCCAACACCTCGCCCCCTGGTGAGAAGCCTTCGTGTATTTTTGTTGTTTTGTTTTTGTTTCATTCTCATAGCTCCTCCTATTCTTGGTGGCATATCCATTGCCCCTCAAACCCACCTTGTCCCCAACAGCATGAAGTTGGATCCAGCAGCATGGGCCAAAGCCAAAGCTGTGGTGATGCGTACCATAGACCCAGGGTTGCAAATTTAGGTGCCCTTGCAGATATATAGATCCATTTATTGAAAGAAACATTTGGGGTCTTACCACAATGTAATGCCTAATGTCAGTGAAATGGCAAAACAGCAGTGAAAATAGTAATCCTGGTCTTACCCATCCCCCTCCTCCTTGTTATTCCAGATAGGGGCTGACTGGCGAAGAATTTCCAGTGGGCCACACTACTTAAGCATTGGCTGGGCTGCCACCCCCACTCGGAAACTCCAGCCCATGTCCTGCCCTCAATGCTATAACCTTGGCAAGGTGGCTGTAGGGGGGATTATCCACCATCAGGGCCAGATTAAGTGTGGTGGAGGCCCCTGGGCACAAAGTCTGGTGGAAGCCCCAGATACAGTATTTTTTCTTCTTTAAAATAATAGTCCAGCCAAGTAACTGATTGGTGGTTGTCTGGCACCCGCCAACTTACTGGAATGTCAGATCGAGTCCCTTGTGTGCGGGTGCGTGCTGCTAGGGAACTCCTGCTTTGCCATTCTGGATGGGAGTAGTGTAGTTTCCTGCATTGAGCTGTCAGTGGCTGTGCTTGGTGACTTATATGCAGTGAGCGGCCACTGACTGCCAGCTCTGCACGCTCCCATCACTGTAGCTTTACTGACGGTGGCTTTGCTTCTCTAGACTTCTCTAGAGTGACCATATTTAATCTCTCCATCTTCCCACCAAATACACCCCAGATCTGGAAGTAACCACCCTACTACTGCCGCCTGCGCCCCTACAGCTCAAAAATAAATAAGCACAATGTAAGCAGATTTCCTCAGCCCCAAGAAATAATATTCCATTAGTCCAGGTAGAACCTCCCAGGCCCAGAAATCATTATTGATCAGAGTGCAAATATAAAAAAAATCATATGCATATTTCCCCTGGGAACTCAATATATATATATATATATATATATATATATATATATATATATATATATATATATATATAAACATAAACTCATAACGACTTCAAACATTACCGTATTTGCCGGAGTATAAGACGCCCACCAACATTTCCACTCAAAATATAGAGTTTGTTATATACTCGCCGTATAAATCTACTCCCTCTTCCGCACACCGAATAAAACGGAAAAGAACATCAGATTACACTGTAGCCGCATCCCTGCTTGCCTTTAGTTTGGGATGTGCCCACACTTGCTATTCAGAATGCGTCCCAGCTAAAGGCAAAGTAGGGATGCAGCTGCAGTATAATGTGGTTTGGGCTCTGGGAAAAGGGCCAGATGGGAGGTTTCACACAGTGGAGGATCACAATTTGGGATACCCCTGGAGTAGGGAACAAAACCCAGTGGGGCTTCCCAAATTTGGTAGCCCCACTGTGTGAAATACCCTCGACTGGCCTTTTTCCCAGAGCGCACATCAGATTACACTGCAGCTGCATCCCTGCTCGCCTTTAGTTGGGGACGTGCCTGTGCTGGCTATTCAGAATATGTCCCAGCTAAAGGCATAGTAGGGATGC
The DNA here is from genome assembly GCA_027917425.1 of Gastrophryne carolinensis. Taxonomy (NCBI): domain Eukaryota; kingdom Metazoa; phylum Chordata; class Amphibia; order Anura; family Microhylidae; genus Gastrophryne; species Gastrophryne carolinensis. The sequence goes on from CM051237.1 coordinate 264,880,897, forward strand.
AGCTGCAGGGTAATGTGGTGTTGGCTCTGGGAATAGGGCCAATAGGGAGGGTTTTACAGTGGGGCATCCCGAATTGGAATGCCCCAGTGGGTTTGTTCCCTACTCCAGGGGCATGTCAAATTGGGTTTCCTCTACTGTGTGAAATCCCCCAACTGGCCCTTTTCCCAGAGCCCAAACCACATTACACTGCAGCCACATCCCTACTATGCCTTTAGATTGGACGCATTCTGAATAGCCAGCACAGGCCCCAACTAAAGGCGAGCAGGTATGTGGCCGCAGTGTAATGTGGTGTGGAGTCTGGGAAAAAGGCCAAACGGGGGATTCAGACAGGGGGGCATTCCATTTTGCTGTCCCCAAGTTGGGATGCCCCTGTGTAAACTCCCCCAAGCTGGGATGCCCCCTGTGCAAACTCCCCCAATTTGGGGTACCCCCTGTGTAAACTCCCCCAATTACCCCGTTTCCCAGAGTCCACACCACATTACACTGCGGCCACATCCCTGCTCGCCTATAGCTGGGGACATGCCCGGGTTGTTTAGAATGTGTCCTATCTAATGGCATAGTGTGTAATGTGTGGGGTCTGGGAAAGGGGCCAGTTTGGGGTTTTACACTGGGGGATGCCCCATAGAAACTTTTTTTTTTTTAATAAATCTTAAATAAATCACACCTCAGATCAGATGCTGAAGAGTCCCCTTCAAAGTGGAGAGCAGCGAGGGCGATGTCAGGAGCGCGTGCCAGGAGCCAGCCCCCTGCCTGCCCACACAGTGCCTGAGAGCAGGAAAGCTGATCTGCTCAGCGCTCACTGCTCAGTCTCTCCCTGCTCTGATCAACTAGTGCTGCCTGAGCAAGAGCATCGCTCTGCAGGAGGAGGAGGACGATCGTGCTGCCCAGCTTGGTGAAGGTAAGTACATTTATATGTATGTGACCCAGGTGCACCCGGCGTATAAGACAACCCCCCCACTTGGAGGCATGTTTTACAGGGGGAAAGTCATCTTATACGCCAGCAAATACGGTAATTATTATGCAGGATGCCAGCAGGACCCTATAAAGTGGGCCAGCATACCCCAAGGTCCGGTGATTATTAAAGCAAAGTAACAACTGCCCCATCCCATAATTAATATGCAGGGTTCCAGTGGACACCCCCAACCCCGGGATTAATCTCTAAACTCCTTGGCTATATGAGGTTAGAACACAATAAATTCAGTTTCTTGAATAGACTGTTCCCTGTCCCTTCAATGCCGACACCAAATACTGATTTGGCATGCATTTCCAGTTAAAGATTCCTAGGAAGCCCAAAAGAAAGCATTGATGAGAGGAAATGTCAGCATAAAGCACTGTAGTTGCTGTAAACTAGAAGAGCATTGGCCAGTTTACAGGCAATGGGGTGGGCAGCAGGTGGCAAAGGTCTATCAGGAAGGTAGGACATTCTGCACCAATTATTAGAGACCTGGGGGCAAGTTTCTTTTACCACAGCAACAGGCAACAGCCGCTGAAGCAGAGTTTTGAATCCCTGCCCCATGCTTTCCTCCAGAAGTGATGCATGTGACAGTCACCTCGCCTTTCCTTAATAAGTTGTGCCCCTGGCAGGAGTATGGAAGTAGGAGAATACATTTTTAATGAATTTTATTCACCCCCAAATGGGAAGTTTTATTGGTGGAGGTTACAGTGTCCTGGGACCTCTGGGGATTAGTAATGTGCATAGGACCATTTTAAGACTATATGCCCTGGCATTTGTGTTAATATGAATTTCCTGTTTGGCCACCACAGAGATGGATAGAAGATATATGGGTCACGTACAGCAACATGGAGCATTAAAGTCCAAAACATATGTTTGTCCCTTGTTAGCTGTATCAAAATTAATAGTATCTAACCTTTCCATAAGAGCTTTCTTTTTATATCCATTGGTATGTGTCTTCCTCACTTTCAGATGTAAAAGAAAGCTGAAAAATCAGAATAAAAAGGGAGTGCAAGGAAAAGCTATGAAGGGACAGGCCAAGAAGGCTGAAGCGGAGGCTTTCCTGTCACGTTGGAGCATGCTGTTCTTTCCCCCGCTGGAGGTTCCTGGGTTTGGGTAATGAAATCCAGGCACATACTTGTGCTTTCTGTCTGGAGACATCTGCATGTTTAACGCATACAGAGCCATCAGGAAACGAAACATTAAACAGCTTTGCATATAATCAAGACTATTTTCATTTGACAGAAAATATTTTCATGCCATATGCAGTGTTTCCTGAGGTGACTGCTGAAAGCACACGCTGAAACGCTGGGAATGAAAGGCTGCGAGCGGTCAAATTAGCCATGTGAAGTACTGTATGTGATTATTGTAACCATACTCTTTACAAATGCAGTGTAGTACAAATGTGAGGAAGATAGGTAATTTAAGTCCTTTAAACATAATTAGTAAGGAAGTGGAATGTTTACTCAGCTTTAAGCACATTTCAAGGAAAAACGCATTTGGGTGCAATTCACCATAGCATACGGTATTTGCAGTGTGTGTGACTGGTAACAGTCCCTGAACCGTGGCAGACTCTGGGACATAAGGAGAGCTCTAATCCCTCTGCTATTACATGATGCATTCTTTGGGATGTTTTATTGTTTTTTATTGTTTTTATTGAACCTTTACCACATATTAGTGTTACATACACAACCCTGGGGTTAGCCACATGATTCCGGGCCCTGGTGCTCACCTGCACCAGCGTTCCCACACAGCTTTACGTTCAACCACAAACAGGAAAAGGAACAATGACAAGTAATTGTACACAGGGTCTGGATGTCACTTATAACTAACACATGAGGAGGAAGCCCAGCCTGTCCCTCACCCATGCCACCCCCCTCGTCCTACCTTCCCCGGCACTGAGACAGGGGCTAAAAAAAATAAAATGTCTTACCTGGACCCTGCTACCACCCCCCCCCCCCCCCATCCTACCTTCCCAGGCACTAAGAAAGGACGGAGGCTAAAAAAATAAAATGCTTTACCTGGATCTGGTACCTATCAATTTCAGTGCTGGGTGCAGCCATTTTGCACACAGCACAGACTGGCGTCCACCTTTTGACTTAAATGGGCGGGGACATGCACAGAACGTCATCCCCCGCTCTGTGAACCTCTGTACGCCTGTTGTCACTATTGACAGTGCTGGATTCTAAAGAAATATTTTTTTAATTTTTATTTTTTTAACCCCCCTGTTCTGTCTAAGCTCTGAGGGAGGAAGGACAGGGTGGTGCTGGGTGGGGGGGGGGGGGCAGGCTGGACTTTTTTTTAAATATGAACAACCACCAGGATTTTCACTCTCCCATGTGTTGTTTTTTACCAGCAGGGCATCCTGAATTAAGCTATCCACTGTGTGCAATCTCACGCATCACCCATCAAAACACATACGTCAGCGTTCTCGCTTCATTCATACATTGCTTAGCTGACCTGACCTAAGATATGGCGTTCAATCAGCTAGGAAAGCAAATGCAGCAAGTTCCACCCTAAACATTTAAAAATGCCTGTTACGCACCTCAAGTAAGAGTATAGAGAGTAAGCGCCCCAGGCATATCTGGGTATACCGAGTGACCATGGGGGTTTCACGAAGTGCTGCATCCCAATTTAAAATGCCCCAGACATGAGGAATACAGGCAAATAGCATCGCTTTCATTGGTAAAAATGCTATCATAGAAGCTCCACTTTTTTTGCTTTCGGTTTCACTTTGTGCACTTATGGTTTGCCTCTGCGGTGATAAGATGCCCCCATCCAAGGCAGATTCGTCCTACCATAAGAAGTCCTGCCAGCATGTGGACCCTCGGGCCAATTACCATATTACTAAGGTAAGTGTGTTCTGTGTGTTTGTTGTACCTGTTTTGTCTGTGTGTGTGTTTTTTTTTTCTTCTGTTTCCTTTTTCTCTATTTTATGTTCTCCATTATGCCTTTTAGTCATAGTTTAATCCACCTATAATTTTGCTCTGTGCCTTTTTGCCCAACTTGTCCCTTCAACTTGAATCCTGACTCAAGTCTCTTGTGACTGCAGAGTTTTTATTAGCGTTTTTTGTTAAATAAAGAGTATTTAGCATTGCGCTTGGCGTTTTCACATGTTTTTTGATATGCGTCTTTTACCTTTCTCATCAATTATCGTGCAGAAACGCATTATTATTGTGTTATTTAAATAATAACATATTTATGGTTAATGTTATGATATTTATTTTTTTTTTCATTTTTCTGTCTTTGTATTATTTCATGTAGGACATGTGCAAGCGGGAATATGATTATGCCTGACCGTCAGCCCGGAAGGCAACCATTGTGGAGGAGAATAGGGCCACTGTGTCTTAGTGCTTTAAAATGAAGCTCCAGCCCAAGTCCGTCCACCAACAATAGTCGGACTTCAAGCGTCAGTACCTGGCATCGGTCTACTGGCTCTATGATGCCTATGCTTGGTGTCAAAGCACAATCAAGGACTTGTCCTTAGTGCCTCTTGTTGTTTGGTGTCATAAGCAGCCTCCCCTCCACAAGCATGGCAAGGAGGTTCTCCCTAACAACCCCGATCCCAATACATCTGCGGGGGAGGGTATTTGCACCATTGTGAGGTAGAGGACCCAGGGGAGGAAGGGGACGAGGCTGAGGATGTCCCAGAGGAGTTGGCCAGTGAAGTGGGGGCTGTGTGTGTCACCAGCTCCTCCGATGAGAGCCAGTCTCAAGTGGGGATTCCCGAGGTGGAGGAGATAGTGGGCTCCCCACCACTCCACCACTCTATGAGGTGGCAGTAGAAGGAGTGGAGGAGTTTGGCCCCTTGGAGTTCGGTGGTACCTGCAGTTGTAGCTCCACCCATTGTTCCTGCGCCAGTGCTGTCTGTGGGATCAAAAGGTGGAAGGCATTGAAGTAGAAGTTCAATGCAAGTAGTTTGCCGTTTGTTTTAAGGTTTTGTTCTGATGCATGTGAGAGGAACCACACTTCTGTGCCCAGGCCTATAATTCATTAAAGCGTGTTAATGATGGCATGTGGCAACTTTTGGTTTTGGTGAGACCTTAAACCAGACCTAAGCCTGGCACAGTTGGAAAAGAAAGGTAGCAGACATTTTGGAGCTTTCTCTCCCAGCCATGCTGCTGCGTGGATTCAACTGACATAACTGACAGTGCACAGTAACAGGAAACCCAGCATTACTTCCTGTTTACAGGTGGCCTGCAGATCTATGAACTGCCATTTTGTTTCTAAAATGTACTACTGCAAGAGTTAGAAAAAGGTAAATTAATTTACATGTGCAGTTATATACATTGCCCTGGGGAGAGATGCATATGAGCCCTGTTTGTGGTGTTGGTCTGGTTTAAGTCATTTTTGACTGTTGGTCTGCTTTAAATTTGAAAAATGTTATGTTAAAAAACACGGTCAATCAAAGAATATACCTAAACAACCTGTGTATCTGTTTTGCATGTTGTAGTATTAGAGAACCCTGCTGAGAATTTGCTATAAGCAAGCAGCAGCATTGAATGGCAAAGACATAAGTTAGCAAGAAAACACAATAGCGTCTTTGCCCTTTCTGTAGCGTTGCGCCATGGATGCTCTCAGCACCTCTCTTTAGTAGCAAAATTTGCGCTAGAAATAAATTACCCTCCCAGTTTAAAGCCAGCAACTAGGGGTCCCACATTAAATCCTACCTACAACATTAGTAAAATCCTTACCCCAAATAATTGTATACTGTATGTGTCCACTCCATCAACTATTGCAAATAATACATTCTTACCTTCAGATGGAGTAGTCCACCAGACTCTAGTTCGGACCTCCAAACAACCACTTCTTATTCACCGTTGCTCACCCAGTTCATGTAAAACCCAAATTTCATTTCTTTACTCTTTATTAGTCTTTGAAAACTGTTTTCTAGAGGTGAGGTGTGCTGATGGACACTCTTATGGTGAGTCCATCTGCAAACTTTGTCAAAGCAGTTCTTATGGTGTGACTAACAGTTCAGGAGGGTAAGTATTGCGAGGTGGAAGGACCCTGGAGGCTCACTTTAATGGAACTGAATTCTAAACACTTTACAGGAAGAATAGGTCACATTATACACAAATGTGGACAAATGGCAATATATTATGAACTTGGCACTTGAATTAGAATATTTTGGCTTCAAAACAGGACAATACTGAAAATGTTAATGCTAAGTCACAAATTTCACATGACATAGGTCAGACGGGTTGCTGTGTACTTTTAAAATAAATTAACACTTTAAATATGTCTTATTATTTTCTTATCCAAGCTCAATTATTCCCTTGGTGTTTAGCTCAGCCAGTGTAAATACTGTCAGGGTCAGATTGAGGCACCTTGGACCCACTAGAGAAAATCATCCTTGAGACCCAGGAGAGAAAATTATCATTGGGTCCCACCAAAATACTGTGTTAGTCTTGGATCTGTGGTAATGTCCTAATGGTCACCTTGTGTCAGTGCCTGGGGTGCACTGGAGGATCCTCTTGTGCTCTGAGGGGCCAGTCCGACATTCTGCTTAAACCTGACATTTAGCTGTTTTTTTAAAGTGGAAATTCAGTTAAAAAGGACTCCCTGCCCTGCCAGGCTACCCTGATGATGAGGCAGGACGGGGGGGTTATAAAGAAAAAACCCCATAGCTTAGCCAGGTGCCATTACCGTCCTCATGGTATCCTGTGGCCGCCACATCCCCCGGCTCCACGCATCCTCCCGCCATTGAATGGGCTGGTGGAAGCATGCTCGGAGCCAAGGTATGCAGCTCTGTGTCTTCCAGCCAAGATGGCGGTGCCCGCAATCCGGAGGAGTGGCACAGGTGCCTGGCTAAGGTATGGGCCTCCCATCCTGCCTCAGCGCCACATCACATACTTACAGCGCCACATCAGACATTCAGTCTACCATTGTTTTCAATTGGCCATTCCAATTCCGTTTTTTTTTTGGGGTGACTTCTGGTCAGCGTAATTTAATTGCTTTTGCTCAGTCAAGTGACACAGGAACTCTGGCCTGTTCTGAATGTTTTTACATTCATTATTGTACTTAGGTTACTTGCTATTAAAAAACTTTTTTTATTGCACATAGCACTGTGCCACTGCAGTATCGTGGTATCAAAGCGCCCGCACTGGTGCTGTTCATTTACATGTAAAATACAAATGATTTCTGGCCCTCCCCATTGGTGCTACCTGTTCCTAGCTCCATTGGAAAAAAAGGAACAAGACACAGGCCCTTATTTAAGAAGGGATAGGGTCAGGTAGTGGCTGGTTAATGAGAGGTAGTGACAGGTAGCGACTGGTGAACGCCGGACACAGCACGCAATTTCACATTTATCAAGCAGAATCTGTTTAGCGACTGGGATAGCGCCATGTAGTGCCTGATTCATCATTTTCACAGCCTCAGCGAACAGCGCCAGCGTTCAGCCTTGCACAGCGCCAGGTATGACCTCTCGCTACCTGTCGCTCTCCCATACATTTCAATGAACGATCCTTTTCTTCTCTTTAAACAGGGTTTTTGTTTGTTTTTTTTTTTTTTTTTTTTTAAATCACAAATAATTCTGTGACCTCTTCTGGCATTGAAAAAGCAGTTTTTCATTTTTCACTTTTTATATATTTCCTAAGAAATGACATTACAGGTCTGCCATTAAAGTGTTCATGTTACAATGTTGTTACAATGTAATTCCATATGTTTTCACTTTGTTACTAGTTGAGAGATGCTGAGAAACAGACTTTAAACACACCGCCTCCTGCGCTCTGGGCTTCAAACAAGTATTTTTCAGCGCCAGGGATTTGTGAGGCTGTTTTTTTGCTGAATATGGTGTGAGTCGGTCGCTATGACCAGTCGCTAACATGCGTAATGTATTCAACATTGCTGAACAGCGACTGAGTTGCTATGAGGTAGCGACCCACGGCCGAGCACAGCGACTACTAGCGGGCGCTCTGGAAATGCCTGCTACAGACGCTCATCTGTCGCTACCTGGCGTTAGTGATGAATCAGCCTGACAGTGCCACAGGTTGCCCACAGCGAGGAACACTAACAGCGCTGTGTGTCTGCCTGTGGCTGGTGTTGCAGCAGAGGCACTGATAGCATCTCTTTGCAGATGCTCAAATGGCTCTATGAGGCACTAGAGATTAATTAGCATTGGAAAGCTCTGAAGGTTCTGTTACACACTTGTCACTTTTTTTTTGCAAAGCTGATACTACAAATAACTAATTATTTATTATGGGGGTTATTTTAGAAACGCTAATGCCAGGTAGTGCCATGTAACACCACGTAGCATCAGGTGAACACTGGGTGCTGTATGTGTAAACCACATTTAAGAAAATCAATCTGGTGAGCGCCTCTAAAAGCGGCACATGTATCACTAGTGGTGGCTCAGTGTATATGTATGTTCAGCAGCGTCATATAGTACCTGTCCCTCTATAGTGCTCTGCCATACATTTCAATGGCGTTTTATTTGGTTGTGTATAAATAGCGTTTTGCTAAAGTAATTTTTTAAAACTTTGGTTCAAATCATTGTGTGGCCTCTCTTGCCCAGCAACCAACCACTTTTATTGCGATTTATTTTTTCTATTTTTTTAATGCAGAATTGTATGTGCAGGTCTGCCATTGCAGTGTCATTGTCACGGTGTTAAAACAATGTCATTCCATATGTTTTCGCTCTGGTGCTGGTGTATATGTGTTGGGAAACAGACTTATATCACATAGCTTCTGGCGCTCGACGCTAGAGCCCCCAGTTTTAGAGCACCGACACTGCTTGTGTGTAGTTTTTTCTTAAATATGGGCTTCAGCACCGAATGCCGGACGCACTTAACCTATCCTAACCTATCGTTCGCTGCAACATTGTCCTGATGTTAGATGTAGCGTAGAGTCTTGGGTGCTCTGACCCTGGGACACCACCTAGCATTCTCCATTGCCTCTTCAGTGGATCAGGGAGAGCGCTTCTACAGCGGCCTCCAGACATCACATTTATCAATGCTGGACAGGATAGTACAGCGTCACTTGTCTGCCCACTAAGCGGGGTCACAGCGCCCAACACGCAAAACTCGGGAAATATACATTTGCAAAAATATGTCTAGATGGAAAGCGGGGCTACTTTGCTCCTGCTGATCCCATTCTATTGCATTTATTTATTGGTGATGATTTCCATCTGATTCTTTTGATACACTTTATAGCTTATATAATACTTCTATTTAGTCCCATATATATAGCAATCCAATAATAGGCACCACTTGCACTTTGTATATACTGTAATTAATAATATTTTCACTCATAGGAGTTACAGTTTAAAATTTACGTATTTATTTTTTTCTATCAACTATTTTGGTGCTCAGATTTAGGGTCTAATTTATGACGTGTGTCTGCATCTGTTTTGTGGCTATAGTGGCAGTTGCAGAGTGTCGGCAGCACTGTGCTGTGGTCTATATTGGGGCTATTAGATGTTACACAGAATGCTATCGGTTAGCTTGGAATGTAGCACTTGGTATTGGCCGGCCCATGTCAGAGCCTCCTGCACCTGCTGACGATTTTCCCAACACCTGGAGGCCGATTCATCAATAGCGCCAGGTAGCGACAGATGAGCGACTGTAGCGTGATTTTTTCAGCGGCAGCCAGTATTCGCTGTGCTTGGCCGGCGTTAGCTTGATGACAGCGACTCAGTCGGTGTGCGGTAATGTTGAATACTGGCTGGGGGGTCGCTGTTTCACAGGTCCAGCGTTGTATGTGAGCGCCTGACAACGAATGGCCAGAGCGAACGGCTAGCTTCATATTCATCAAAAAATCACGCTCCGAATGTGCTGTCGCTGTCCATTCCTTGTTTAAACCCCAGAGCGCTGGCGCCGATCTGTATTAACTAGTTTTTAACCCCTAAACAACCATATTTTTTGAATGTAACATTATACATGTTTTTAGAATCATTTTGTTATATGAATACATTAATCTCAGACCTGTTAGATCAATTCTGCACATATTTTTTTTTTTTTTTTTTTTTACTTAAAAATAAATCCTAACATTGCAGAAGTGTTCTCCGATTTTTTGACATTAAAAAAATTTTAAAAAAAATTATTATCAATTAATCATGAATTATTATAGATTGCTCCATTGAAATGCATTGGACATCGCCAGGGAGCGACAGCTCATACCTGGCGCTGTGAGGGAATTTGCAGCGGCGCTGTTCGGTCCAGGCGGCTTCATGATGAATGCCGCGCTAGCCGTCGCTCTCGCCGGCGCTAGCCTCATTTTGCTTGATAAATGCGTCATTGTGAGCGCCGCGGGCGTACTTGAGTCGGTAGTCGCCGTTAGCTGCCGCTACCTGGCGCTCGTCAGACACTACCTGGCGCTATCGCTTGATGAATAAGGGCACTGGTGAGCACCACTTCATCTTGCTGCCTCTCTGGTGCTCCCCAGCATATTTATGAAATTTTTCTTTCATGAAATCTTTGGCATTGTATCTTGCCGGCGCTGATAAGCGCTATATCATTAAAGTTACATGAAATCTCTGCTGGGAACGAAGGGGACAAACTTTATGCCCTTAGTTAAGAAGGGATAGCGCCAGGTAGTGGCTGGTTAATGAGAGGTAGCGACAGGTAGCGACTGGTGAACGCCGGACACGGCACGCAATTACACATTTATCAAGCAGAATCTGTTTAGCGACTGGGATAGCGCCATGTAGCGTCTGATTCACCATTTTCACAGCCTTAGCGAACAGCGCCGGCGCTCAGCCTTGCAAAGCGCCAGGTATGACCTCTCTCTATCTGTTGCTCTGCCATACATTTCAATGGACGATCTTTTTCTTCTCTTTAAACAGGGTTTTTGTTTATTTTTTTTTTTTCAAACAATCACAAATAATTCTGTGACCTCTCCTGGCATTGAATTAGCAGTTTTTATAGATTTTTTTATATATTTCTTCAGAAATGACATTACAGGTCTGCCATTAAAGTGTTCATGTTACAATGTTGTTACAATCTAATTCCATATGTTGTCGCTTTGTTACTAGTGAATAGATGCTGAAAAACAGAATTTAAACACACCGCCTCCTGCGTTCTGGGCATCAAACAAGCATTTTTCAGCGCCTGAGTTTTGTGAGGCTGTTTTTTTGCTGAATATGGTGTAAGTCGGTCGCTATGAGCAGTCGCTAACATGCGCTCCCATACATCGCTGTACTGGTCAAATAGCGACTCCTCACAATGTGTTCATCATTACTGCACAGTGACTGAGGTATAAGTAGCAACCCACGGCTGAGCACAGTGACTACTAGCGGGCGCTCTGAAAATGCCTGCTACAGATGCTCATCTGTCGCTACCTGGCGTTAGTGATGAATCAGCCTGCCCGTTTGCATTTGGCTGTGTTTTTAGTTGTTCACCAAATGCCTGAATGTAATGCAAAAGAAGCCATTTAAATATATTTTAGTAATAAAACAATATATATATATATATATATATATATATATGTATATATATATATATATATTTTTTTTTTTAAACCATCTAAATCCTGTGTTTAAATTATTGACAAGTCCCAATGCAAGTTCTGTACAAATAAATGTGTTTAATATTAATCATAAGCATAAAACATTTCAATCTATTTCTGCCCATTGTGGTCTATGGGATCTTAAGCTACAGTGCCAGGTATCATCTGGTGCTGCAAAAAACAGCTGCATATTTTTTGGCACTGCATTGGTGTTTTCTTAGTAGTTGAAATGTATTCTGAGGGCAAAAAAGTGGCGCTGTGTGGCACTGACGCTTCTTAAATAAGGCTGCCTGTTAGTGGAAGTTACATCATAGCTGCATTCACACTGTGTGATAGCTCCCAAAAATGCTGCTTGCAGGACTTTTGTGATTGCGCTTCTATTGCAGTGTGAACGGGGCCTTGGAGATCCAGAAGGCATGGCTTTTATTTATAAGCATCAGTAACTTTGTATATGGCACCTTTATTAACCTTTTGCTTCCCCCTGTTGGCTCCATTGTGTACATGTTTTAATCCTGGTGCTGGATGTGGTGTATATATTTATATTGTGGTGCTTGTGGTTTGGTATTTAATATTGGGAGTACAGCACCATTTCTGTATTTTACCTAGTAGTATTGGGTTATTTGTTTTTAGTATCAGCTCCTTTTTTGGGGGGGCTGTGTTGGAGTTTTTTGATTTTTTTAATACATGTTTAGAAAAGAAGGTGTTACACTCAAAGTCTTCCCAGTTTCTCAAGATAATTTAAAGCACATGAGAACATCAGTTTTAGGAATGCTTAGATAGGCCCATCTGGAATTCTTTTAAAACAGCTTGGTGACATTAGGCAAAGATCACATTCAGGAAGTGGCCACTATCAGCCATCCTAGACACAGGACTGTTCTGGAAAACTGCAGCAAATAACATAAAATCTTAGGTAAATGAGGACTATGTGGAAAGCTATTCTTGAAGTTGATCTAAAATCTTAAAGGACTTTTGGTCCACTTAACAGAGTCCCTAAAGGGCTTCCCAATTTGGCCTGCCTGCAATGGTGCACTGAGCGGAGGAAGCAGGGATATCACTGCTCAGCAGCATGCTCTTCTGAATGTCGCATTTGACCACCATGGAGACCAGCCTATAGGCGAATATAGAATCTGCGATCTGGGTTTACTCTAAACTTAACATGGAATTTATTACTTTTTTCTATTTAATTAGCTGAGTTTTGCCTATTTTTGTCCATTATTTGTTTAAATAATGGTCCACTTCTTATCTTTTAAAAAAAAAAGTGCAAACAGGGTTAAGACCTATTTTACTTGCTTAAAAGGTTAACAGTTGCAGGCTGATTCATCATTAGTGGCAGGTAGCGACAGATGAGCGTCTGTAGCCGGCATTTTCAGAGAGCCCGCTAGTAGTCGCAGTGCTCGGCCGTGAGTCGCTAGTTTATAGCGACTCAGTCGCTGTTCAGTAATGTTGAAAACATTGTGAGGAGTCGCTATTTGACCAGTATGGCGCTGTATGGGAGCGCATGGTAGCGACTGCTCATAGCGACCGACTCACACCATATTCAGCAAAAAAACAGCCTCACAAATCCCTGGCGCTGAAAAATGCTTGTTTGAAGCCCAGAGCGTGGGAGGCGGTCTGTTTTTCAGCATCTATCAACTAGTAACAAAGCAAAAACATTTGGAATTACATTGTAACAACATTGTAACATGAACACTTTAATGGCAGACCTGTCATTTCTGAAGATTTTTTTAAAAAATCATAAAAATGTGAAAGAACATCTTTTTCTATGTCAGAAGAGGTCACAGAAATATTTGTGATTTTTTGGCAAAAAAACAAAACAAAAAAAACCCGGTTTAAAGAGAAGAAAAGGTTCGTCCATTGAAATGTATTGGAGAGCGACAGATAGCGAGAGGTCATACCTGGCGCTGTGCAAGGCTGGCACTGTTCGCTGAGGCTGTGAAAATTATGAATCAGACGCTACATGGCGCTATCCCAGTCGCTAAACAGATTCTGCTTGATAAATGTGGAATTGCGTGCCGTGTCCGACATTGACCAGTCGCTATCAGTCGCTACCTCACATTAACCAGGCGCTACCTGACGCTATCCTTTCATAAATAAGGGCCTTAGTTACAATTTATGAATGAGGAGCCATCGTGACACGGGAGCCTGATAACGCATCAGCGGAACACAGCACCTCTTTTTTGCCTCAGCGGCACTCAGCGTGCGATTTAAGAAACAAAAAATGGCAGCGCCAATGAATCCGCCAGCTTGCGCCTTACTTAACATTAGTAGTATGGGGTGCTCTGCTTAGAGCAGCAGTAGTAAAAGTGACGTTTTAGCTCAAGATCCCATGGGAAGTTCAATGAGCAGAACTGGATTGCAGTGTTGTATGTTTATAATTAATATTACACACATTTTTTTGTACAGAACTTATAATATAATAATATGAATGATGAAATTGATTTTCATGGGTTCTTTTTCTCATCAATGAGTAATTTGGACAACAACAACTAAAATGCAGCCTAAACACACTGCAAAATTTGTCCCCTTCAGCAGTGATTTCTTGTAACTTTGATGATGAAACGCTAACTAGCGCCGGGGAAAATACAGTGCCAATCTCTTCAAGGAGGAAAAATTCAGAAATACGCTGCGCAGTGCCGAAAAGACAGTTGTACAAAGTGGCGCTCACTGGCATAGAGATAATAGGCTGTGAGGTCCAATAGGTGCTGACATAGGCCGGCCAATACCTCAGTGTAACAGTAAAAGCTAATTAGTTAGCATCAAGCGCTGAGACTTCTAGTGCCATTATAGACCACATCGCAGCATGAGACAAAAACACCAGCGGTCCAAAGATGCTAAATGTCACACATCATAAATAAGGCCCAAATGAAAGGGAAATCGTCATTTGAGGTATGGACACCACTGAGCACTGACACTGGTCCCAATGTTTCCCCTGCTGCTTTAATAAAACACATGCACAAGCTACACATGCTATCTGTATAAATATATATATAACTGACCCTCTGTTTTTGCGGGGGTTAGGTGAATTGCACAGTCGTGAATACATTGAATTTGCAAAAAACCTTCGAGAAAGCAGAGGGTCGGGAGGCACACACTGCAGGGCAGAGCGAGGGCAGAGCAAGTGCTGGGTGAGGCAGGGAGGGGGACGACAAAGAAAAAGCCCTTACCTCACCGGCTCCTCAGCAGTTTGGGTCCTGGGAGCCATATTTGTTTATTTTATTGTTTACCATGAACTATTGTTCATTCCAGACTTAAAGGGAGCGCCCAGGCTATGTGGCATCAAGAACTGGCACCCCCCCATTGTAGTCAATGGAAGGAGAGTGCTAGCATCACTGTGACTGATGTTGGGGACAGCATCCTGTTGAGAATATGGATTAGCCTGATGATCGGGCCACGCGGCACAGGGTCTGTATCAGTAAAGTGCCACACTAGGAGTGATCATCTTGGGTGAACAAAAGGTGAGTATAGAGTTGCTTATATTTTAGCCTATTATATTCTAATGTATGAGTTTTTAAATATTTTTATATATAAATAAATTATACATTTTTTTTTAAGTTTTTAGTTTTGAAAGTGTAATTATATAATCACTATGAATAATAATTAATGACTAAGGAGGTCATTTACAACTAGCGCTACTTCATGTGACTTTCGCCTTCCCTGCTTTCTCCATGCATGCGGGCAGAGGAGAAAACTGCAGCAAATTGAGCGAACACCAGTGAACAGGCAGGCTGATTCATTAATAGCGCCAGGTACCAACAGATGAGCGTCTGTAGCGAGGCTTTGAGAGCGACCACTAGTAGTCGCTGTGCTCGCCCATGGTTCCCTATTTCAGAGCGTCTCAGTCGCTGGCGAGTGAGTGGCTGTAACACCAGTACAGCGCTGTATGGGAGCGAATGGTAGCACCAGCTCAGTGCGACCGACTCACACCATATTCATCAAAAAAATAGCCCCACACAGCGCCAGCACTCAAAATCGGGTAGTTGTAGCCCAGAGCGCCAGACGCTGTGTGATTAAAGGCTGTTTTTGAACATGTATCCACTAGTAACAAAGTGAAAACATATGGAATTGACCTGTAAGGACAATTCTGCATAAAAATATTATAAATCAAAAAATGTTTTCAAAAATGACTTTAAATAAGTCAGGAGAGGTCACACAATTATTTGATAATTAAAAAAAAAAACCCTGTTTAAAGTGAAGAAAAGTATTGTCCATTGAAATGTATGGGAGAGTGGCAGGTAGCGGCAGGTAGCGACAGGTAATACATGGCGCTCCTGAACGCCGGCGCTCTACGCTGAGCCTTGGGTAATGATGAATCGTACGCTACCTGTCGCTTACAAGGCACTACCTGTCGCTATCCCTTGATGAATAAAGCCCATAGACTTATGACATGTATTTTGCTGTGTTTGTGTCGCAATTTGCTGCCAAAAGTCACAGGTATGAAAGGCGATTTGGAGAATACTGCTAAGGCAGATTTTGTTTCGAAAAATCCTGAAATCTTGCTGAAAACACACTTGTATAGCATATGCCAGCACTGGAGGGGTCTCAAAATATATGTGGGGTATCTTTGGAACGTCTGGGTTGATTAAAAGGCTGAAAAAAAGTTTAATTAAAAATATAAAAGTCATATAAAAACACCATCAGTTGTTTTTCAGATACTGGGTAACATTCTGATGTTTGTGCGCAAAAAATAAGTCAAAGATGCTAAAGTGAACTATAGACAGAATCTCTCCAAAAATAATATTGATTCCTATGGAATTTGCCACTAAAAGCTAGTGAACGGAAAAGGTGTTGCTCTGCGCAAAATGACTTCGATGTAATTCCAGCAAACACTGACATCACTGGGCAAACAAGTGGTGGTGCGAGCTGTAAATGCGGAGAAGAGCAAATGGCCAGGGAATGACCAGCAAATCGTTTTGTAAATAACCCCCTAAGTGTCATGGAATATGAATTTGCAGCATATGTTTGCTTTAATCTTCTAGCAATGTTAGGTGCTTCTAAGATGTGTGTTTTGAAAATGAAGTAAATTTATGATGTGTTTGCTCTAAAAATCGTTTGAAGTTTTATTTTGACAAATAATGATTTATATTATTGATAAAACACTTTTATGATTATGTTCTTGGAAATGTTATTCTCTATTTGATAGGACGCTTTCCACTAGATTTTGAAATATAAGTGAAGACATAAAGAGATCATCATATGAACAACTCTGCTTCCTTTGCCCTGCACGTCCCCATAGAAAGCCATTCAGGAGATTCCACCAGAGGCCCATTCATGAGAAGATTCACACTTTGGGGATTCCAAAACTGTCTTTCAGACTGGCGTTTTGGTCCGTTTTAAGAAAGCTCTCGTTTGCTCTTAACAAAAGGTATAATAAAGTGGGTTTCTCTTGGCCCATTTCTTTAAAGGGAAAATCCAGGCTGCTGTTTTCCGGTCTGGTTATGAGAACAGGCTTCTCTCCTGGCACTGAGCATCCTGCACTGAATTCAAACCAGAAAAAGGTGCTCTCGAGCTGTCATGTTAGGTGCCCCTTCTTCCAAGCAACCAAGGTGTCTGTTCCAACTTGGACAGGGACTTCAAGCCTGGCAAAGCCGCCTCCTAAAATAGCTTTCCAAGGCATAAAATAACATTTTGGGCCTTATTTATCAAGGGATAGCGCCAGGTAGTGTCTGACTAGCGCCAGGTACCGCCAGCTATCGCCGGCTACCGACTCCAGAACGCCCGGCGGCGGACACAATGACGCATTTATCACGCTAAATGAGGCTAGCGCCGGCGAGAGCGTCAGCTAGAGCGGGATTCATCATGTAGCCGACTGCAACGAACAGCGCCGCTGCTAATCCCATCACAGCGCCAGGTCTGACCTGTCGCTCCCTGGCGCTCTCCAATGCATTTCAATGGAGCAATCTTTAAATATTCATAATTAATTGTTAATATTTTTTTTTTTTTTTTTTAAATGGCAAACATTCTGTGACCACTTCTGCAATGTTATATTTTTTTTTAAAGGTAAAAAAAAAAAAAAAATAAATGTGTGCAGAATTGATATTACAGGTCTGATATTAATGTATTCATATTACAAAATGTTTATAAAAACTTGTTTAATTTTTTAATCAAAAAATATGCTTGTTTGGGGGTAAAAACTACTTTACACCCATCGCCGCCAGCGCTCTGGGGTGTCAACAAGCATTTCACAGCACGAGAATTTTTTGAGCGTGATTTGTTAATGAATATGCTGGGAGCCGTTCGCTCTGGCCATTCGCTGTCAGGCGCACCCATACAACGCGGAACCTGTGAAACAGCGACTCCTAACCCCGTATTCAACATTACCGCACACCGACTGAGTCGCTGTCAACAAGCGAACAACGGCCAAGCACAGCGAATACTAGCTGGCGCTGTGAAAATCACGCTACTGGCGCTCATCTGTCGCTACCTGGCGCTATTAATGAATCGGCCTCCCCGTGTGTGTAATGCAGTATATGCTTTAGTTAACCTATAGCAACCCCAAAAAGCTGCTTAGCAACAGAAGGTGTCCTCTGCTGCAAACTACTATGAGGGGCATCCAGAATTACGATGCCCTGCAGTGTGAAATCCCCGATGTTTACATACATCGTTCCTGGATGTGGCTGTGCCACGTTGCACTGCAGTGCAGCAGGTGGTTGGTGTCTGAACATGTTATTGATTGTATACTGCTCCTATGGATGCTTTGGGTTTTCATGGGATTTAATAAAAGTTAAGTTTGTCATTACTGGGCAGTGCTGGCAACTCACTGTGACCAGTTGTTAGCTGCGTGCTCCACATCCCGCGAGAATTTACCATTGGACATAGGTAGTAGCAGTTAATTTAAAACAGATTTGAGCCAGCTGAAGGAATAGGAATATTTGGGCATAGAAAAGTAATCTGCTATATGCAGCAGTCTGCCGCAGTGGGCTTCCACAATGGGGTGAGTAGACCTCTTTAAAGGTGATAAGCACTGAATAGAGGATGCCCTGTTCTGAGTTTGAACCTGGAGGCTGGTGTAAGCTGTGAATAGACCTGAGAATCCAAACCAATGTGTATAACTTTTTTTATTTTATTTTTTTTGTTACTGCTGATGAACTGGACTGTTGATACTTGTTGAATAAATCCATTTACATATGTACCAGAACTAAGAATAAATCTTAAAATAAGTTCAGAGATAGACTGCAGCCAAAAATCATCCCAGGACATTACTGGTCACAGTCAGCTTATGACCAGTCCAGAAGCTGATGAGCCCTGCCCCCTGAAGGCTTCTTAGCCATTTAACAAGTGTCTGTGTGGGTAGCATTTTGAAATGGGCACTTCTCAAATGATGGTACTGAAACATCAGTATTTTTGTGGCAGGGATGGGCATGGGGTAAATTCTGAAAAAGGTGAGGTGGCAGCCCATTTGGCCCCAAATCAGTGTGGCCCACCGGAAATTGCCCCTGTGCTTCCTATGGCCAGTCCGCCTCTGCTTACGTTTGTAGCAGAATAAAAAAAACACAGCCGCAACTTTCTTCCTTAAAAGGGGACTTTATTGGGAACAGTAAAAGAAAGGGTTAACTGAGTCCAGGTGGGTTGCTTCCTCTGGGTCTTGGAGGGGAGAATGGTTGGAGATGCCTGTTATGGGAAGAAAATGAAGAAAATGCTCACCTTGGCTGGGAATCTGAACTCTAATCTCAATGGCCCCAGTCCTGGATGGGTTGGGAGGAGGTGGTTGGTTGTCCCATGGTGCCGCGGGGACTCCTCGTGCATGATGGCCGTCCTTCTTGTCTGATGCTGCGGGATCCTCGTTGTGCTTTGCTCCTAGCTGGGAGGGCTGGGATCCTCCCATCGTTCTCAGATTGGAATCCCCTCTGGGGTGTTTGGACTGCGTTAAGAGGCAGTTAGCCTTGCACGATAGAGTTCACTCTGGTGACCAGCCCCCTCCCATCTCTGTCCTTGTCCTCAATCGTGACTGGCCAGTGAGAAGGAGGTGGGAGGAGCTACCCTATAATTAGAGACAAGTGGTATTATTCTTAGTAGGAAGAAGGAGGAGTTAGTCTTTAACTAGAGACAAGGGTGGGTTCCCCCTAATAAGAGAGCAGAATGGGAGGAGCTAGACTTTAGGCTAGAGGGAAGAGGATGGAGTTCAGCCCTTAGGTATATAAGGTGAGTGTAGTCTCCCTATATACCAGTAGTATAGTGGGTGGAGTTAATAGTGGGTCTCTGGGTAGGTCACCCCTTAACCCTTAAAGTGTCAGCCTTCCTAGAATTTTTGTCACCCTTTGATGCCAGACCACGTTTCACTATTTTGCGCTACATATGTTCAACCTTGCTTTTTGAAGGGATTTCCAGGGATTTTTCAGGAAAATTATATATTGTTTTTTTCAGCAGAGTCTGAGCTTCAACATGCAATATCTTGTTTGGACTTTATTTAGTGACAAACTTTTGGGTGAAATATGTGCAAAAAAAAAAATATTTTTTGCAATTTGTAGTATTTTTTGTAATAAAAAATGTAAAGTTTGTCAATAAACTTTTATTGCACGCGAAACCCCAATTTCTCCCGCTCACAGCGGTACCACATATGTATTGGTAGACACCCTTTCCTGCCAAGGAGACTCCCCCAAACTGAAACAGCGCTTTAGGACATTTTCAGATAAAATACAACTATGCTACGCGCTAAGCGCACCTTGAAGTTTTTCTAGAAAAACAACCCTTTAAATTTGAAATCCCCCCCCCCCCCACATATTCTCTGGAAGTACACACCTCAAGCTTTCTAGGCGTACCAGGCTTGTTGACATGGGCGCAGTTTTCTGAAAGTAATCCCTCAATCAATTCTTTGGTTGCACAGAGTTTCCCTAAAAAAGAATAAAAAAGAAGAATCAAAGCCACATTTTCCTAAAAAAAACTATATGCAAACAAGAAAAAACAAGTAAAATCTGAAAAAGCAACATCCCCCGAACAGAACGATACCCAACATGCATAGGTACTGTCAAGGGAAGAGTTGCCAAACACCCCAAAGTAAAGCGTGCGCATAACGGTAATTGTACTTGAAATTTTCAGCTCTGCTGACAAAGTGCGCACCTTGCAATTTTTCAACCAAAACAACCCTTTACATTTGGAATATCCCCAATAAACCATATATTACCTAAAAGTACACAGGTTAAGCTTTCTAAGCGTACTGAGCTTGTTGTAGTGGGCTCATCTTTCTGGAAGTAATCCATTGAAGAATTCTTAGGTTGCACAGGGTTTCCCTAAGAAAATTGTAAAAAAGCAGAATAAAAACCATGTTTTCCTAAAATATCAATATGCAAACAAGAAAAAACAAGCTAAATCTAAAAGCGCAAGGTCCCCCGAGCAGAACAATACCCAACATGCATAGGTACTATTAATCCTTTTAATTGCCAGCCTACTTGAAGTTTTGTCACCCTCTGTTGACAGGTAATTTTCCCCATTTTGCGCCATGTTTAACCGTGATTTTTGCTGGAATTACTAGAAAAATTATATACATATTTTTTTGCAGCAGAGTTTAGGCTTTAACGTGAAATGTCTTGTTTGTAATTTTTCTACTGTTTTTTGAATATTTTTGCGAAAAAAACAAAAAAAAAAAATAAAATATTTTTTAGACAATTGTCTCCTTTATTTTAAATAAAACATTTGTTTCATTAATGAAAACCATATTGCATGTGATAGCCCCATTTCTCCCGATTGCAACGGTACCACATATGTATCGGTAGCCCCCGCATTCTTGCCCTGGAGACCTCCCAAACTGAAAAGAGCACTTTATAACATTTACAAATAAAAAACTACTATCCACACTATAAACATAAGGGGTTAATTTTAAAAAAAAATTAAATTTTGGGGGGGAATTTTAAGGGTTAGGGTTAAAAAACACACTGACACATAAGAAAAAATTACTTTTATTAAAAAATAAAAACTTTTTTTTACTTTACTTACCTCCGGTCGTCAGCTCCTTTGTCCCTCGATGTGATGACAGATGTGATCATGCTGGCTGCAGTAGCAGAGGGGCAGGTGATGATCTGATCACCTGCCCCCTTGCTCCTGTGGCCAGCATGATTGCATCTGGATGAAGAGCAGCAGGGAGCCAGGGCGACACCCGGTGAGTGACGTCATAAGCCCGCCCCCAAATGGGCGGGGCTTAACGGCAAGATGGCGGCGCCCGTCGGGAGAGGAGGGGGAGAGCCCTTTCAGGCTTTCCCCTGAAGCTGAAGCGCCGGGGGGGCGATCAGAGGCCCCCCCAGTGAAGAGGAGACCCGGAGGGAGGCAGCACGACTGCAGGTAAGTAAATGTCATTTACAATGCCAAAGTGGGGGGGGGGTGCTATTCCGGGTGCTCTCCTGGAGACATCCAACCCCCCATGACGGATCGGATGGAACCAAATTAAAGAGGAGACCCGGCTGGATTCAACGAAGGGTCAGGTGAGTATTTTACTTTTATATTTTTTTTACTGTGGGGGTTTAAAGTCAGCTACATGAGTCTCATGTAGCTGGCACTTAAAGCGGACCTTCACTCTGAATAAGAGTCTATCTTATATGTTTCCCACACCCTGTACATACAGATTGCTCACATTAAAAATCATCCTACCTGCATCTACTGCATGTTATGAGCCTTTAAACATCCAAGATGGCGGCTTATGGAAGCCGCCATCTTATCAGGCAGCCTGCAAACAGGAAGTGCCTCCTGACTGTGCTGCTCTGCATTCTGGGACTGCTGACCTTTACCTGACCCCAGCTCTGCTCTGTCTGAGCAAAGCACAGCTATAGCCGCCCCCCTGTACCTTATCCCACTCTCCTCTCCTCAGTAAGTGTGATGCTTCTGAGTCAAGATGGCGGCGCCCGTATGCTAAATTCCTGAACAGAGTTGCAGCCCAGTGGGGGAAAGAATAATAAGTTAGTGACTAAAAAGGTAAAATATATTAATTTTAGATGCTGGGGAACCGTTTTTTAAGAGTTTGGGCTTTTCATTAAACCACGCTGAAGGTCCAGTTTAAGTGAAGTAGAGGCAGCTACGTGAGACTCACGTAGCTGGCACTAGAAGGGTTAAAAGCCCAATTTCGTGCCAGATCAGGGTGGGAACAGCAATGCAGGAAGATAAACTGCTTCGGTGTCCAAAGGTTTCAGGATGCCTAGAGTGAACCCTGTTGGGAGAGAGAGAGCCACCTGGTGTCAGGAGTTTGCAAGGCCACGAAGAGTGCCTGGACTGCTGCCCCTGTTGGAAAGCCCCGGGGAAGTGTTGAACCTGGTTGGGCGTGTTGTCCCTGGACATTCATTGTCAGGTGTGGAACTTAAAATTTAAAGCATGATCCATACCCTTAAGTTGGAGAGGCTCTCCATTAGTGTGTGCTACCCTGCATCTTACATTACCAAGCACTAGTGGTCCCATCAAAGTGGGGTGGAATAGGCATCAGTGCCCCAAGTTAATTGGATATTAACTGAACTTTTGGATATTAACTGAATGATTTAGCGCTGAACATGTTGTCCTTGCTTGCAATGTGTGCCTAGCCTAAGTGCTTTAGGAGTTATCATTTTAAAAGTTTTTTGCTCCATAGGTAATTGGAGGTAATTTGAGAGTGGCAGCACAGCATATGCGTAGAAAAGTCTATTTTCACATAAGGCCACTTTCATGACGTAAATGGTGGACAGCAATTTCCGCATACCTTGGTGCCTTTTTATTGCATGGAAAAGGTCAGTTAACTCTGCAAAATTATGCAAACATTTTTGCATGCAAACATTTTTGCCCATATGTAAACACATTTTCGTATTTAAAAACTTTGCAAAGGAAAAAATGGTGCAAAACTGAAAAATAGAATGCGAACATGCATACTCTCGCAAATTCTCTCGGCGTTGAGTTTCTCTCTGGCTTCATTCCTTAGAAATACGGCTTTGTTGGCTGACCCTGCAGCTCCTCATTTCTTTTTCTGCTAGAGATTCTCAGACATGGCTAGAATCAAAGACTCACCAACGCCGGATGGGTTTAAGTCTTTGATCATCTAAGAGTATATCAGATTATTTAGCCAAACAGAAATATTCTGATACTTACAAATTAAACATTTTGTGGTTACAACCTAAAGGCAGGTTTACAGCTCTCATCTTTCCAAAGGATTACTTTGAAAACCCCATCTCCAAAGAAGTATGGTCCTCCTTGTATCATTCCTTGTTGGGAGAGAGGTGTAAGCTTTTACCCAGATATGCAAGTAAATAGGAAGCCAATGTTTCTAACTCCTAAACAGGAGAATGAATTTGGAGAAATACATTGTCAAGCTAATCTAATATTTCATTTCTCCAGAGCCAGAGCGCACTTTTTTAGAGGTTGTTTGAGCTAGGCTCATATATGCTCATTTGGTGAAACTACTGGCAAAGTTTTGCTTTTACATGTAAAGCATACATTGCACTCAATAAGATTATGAACATTTTTACAGTGGCTAGGAAGGTTGTAACAAAATCCTGGAATAAACACAGCATACCTGATTTGTTTTAGCCGTATAAGCTACTCTTACTGACTTACTGACATGTATGGAGAGAGCTGGGCTGCGTGGTTTCTCGGCTTTCTTCTGGTAACATAGCTGTGACTGCCATTTCAGCCACTTGCATCAAGACTCTGTCCTTCCCTTCCCTTCCCCCCTCTCTTCTATGTTTATTTTCCATAGCTTCAATCACCAACAGTAAGAGGCTCGGGGAGAGTGCCTCTAAGAATATCCAAGGAATCTGAGTGGAATCCCCCAATAACCACGTCTGCCCTTGGAATTAAATATATACCTTTGATTATATTCACAAATTCCTTCCCAAACCCCATGTTATATAAGATATATAGCAAAAATCTCCAATTTGCCAAATCAAAGGCTTTACGGAGGCCCCTCCCCCACTCATGACCTCCAAGATGTCCAAAACTCTCCTTATTTGTGAATGCCCCTGGCCACCATGGATGAGGCCTACCTGGTCCAGATGGACTAGCTCCACAGAAAAGTTGTTCAGTGGGGTGGCCAAGATTTTAGTAAGAATTAAATCATTGTTAATTAAAGATATCGGACTATAATTTTCACATTGGATAGTGTCTTTATCTTTCTTAGGAATCAGAATTATATTTGCCTTTAAGGCTTTTAGTGGGATACTATCCTCTTTCTTGATGGTATTAAACCGCATTCTGAGATGGGGATAAGTATTAATGAGAATTTTTTATTATATAGATTTGATAATCCATCCGGGCCAGGCACGCTTGATAGTCCTGCTTCCTGAAATGCTTTTTTAACCACCTCATTGGAAATATCTCGCTCGCTCTAAACTATTTTTTGGTTCTCCATTAGTTCCTTCAGTTCTACCCCATTCATCCACTATTCCATCAACACAACTGAGATATCTAGAGGTTTTGTATATAACATCTTATAAAAGTTTGCAAATTCTCTAATCAGTCTCTCTGGGTTTTGAACTCCCCATTTCTGGTTTTAATCTTAGGAAAGGTTGCTTTTGGTCCAGGATTAATACCCGCTCCCTATGCGCTTGTATATTATGACTATTTTCCTTGACTTTGCCAATTGCTGAGTCTATTTTCTTCTCCATAGTTTCATTTCTTATGTCCACATTCTTGATTTTTATTTTTAATTAATTTAAAGTTACATTAACTGTAGCAAGTTTCTTATCTGAGAACAGATATTTGCTGTTCCATATCCAACGTTCTATCACCTTATGAAGCGTTTTTTGAGGTTTTGTGGCAGAAGCGATGGTTTACCCTGAGTGCCCTGAGCATTGTCTAATACATTTTTAATATCTCATTTCTTTTGTAATACCCTTATTGATCTAGAGCTGGTAGCCTTTTCTTGGGGCTCTCACCAGCAGAGGGGAAGTGACAGGTGCTCCTGGTGCCATCTTCAAGCTAAGGAAAGCCCCGCTTTTCGCTCTGATTGCTGGAGATCAGTGCAGCGCTGCCGCCTCTCTCGATCCTTTCCCGCAGCTCTCCACCACTCAGATACCCAGGATCACACTGCAGCGATGCATCAGAATCCCGCATGCTGTCACCTACTGATCATATAGAGACCCCCCCCCCGCTCTGTACACCGTGGGGAGGAAGAACAAGGAGGCCACGAGTATTGTTCATCAGTGGCATAGGAAATCCAACATGTCGTGGGAAGGGGGAGGCCCCCCCTCACATCCTGATGTGCACATGTGGATCTTCCACATCCCCACCTTTTGGACTTTTATTACCTGGATTAACCCTTACTTGCCTGCTATCCATGTGTATGACCTAGTTTGCCTTTTGGACTTTAATTTCCTGGATTAACCCTTGCCTGCTTGCTACCCATGTTTACGACCCAGCTTGCCTTTTGCCATTGATTTCCTGGATTAACTCTTTCCTGCATTCTATTCACATGTATGATCATGGCTTTCCTTATCATCTGCCTCCTTCTGTCCAGTAGCCACTGCTGTCTTGCAGAGGGCTCTAGAGAAGAATGGGGTGGTCTTTAGACCTTCCTGCAGGGTCGAGCTTGGGTACTGTGCAGTAGTCTCCATGTGCCAAACTTAGCAGTGAAAACCAGGACTCTTCACCAACAGTGCTCTTCCTGGGACAGTAAATATTGACAGCCTGTGAGGGAGGATCTCCACAGATCACTGGTAATACTGATTACTTTGATTGCTATTGGCGTGAGTGTTCTCGGGATTTGAGTATAACAAACTCATTTGTGATATACCTGTATGTTATGAGTGCAATTCTTAACTGCAATACCTTTTTTGGGGGGGCATTGAAGTCATTTCTTTTAAAATGTATTGATATAAGCAGCCAGAGGCAAGAGGCAATAGTAAATGAGTACCAATAGGTTCTGAACTGTCAAAATAGAGTAGATAGTAAAGCTAGTATTGACTTACTGACTTATCAAAGCGCTATGTCGGTTAAATCACCAGTCTGTGTGTGAAAACTGCATTTATCAATTTTGTTTCACATCAGCAAAGTGTGAAACAGTCATTTACTAATCCATCAGGGCACAGCAGAGCAGCCCTTTCAATGCGCTTCCTTTATCTGGAGCACAGCTTGCTACTCCCATAGGATATAATGGGCAAATGATGCCATATGTTATTTTATCAGTTTATTGTTTAAAATCAAATTTTGTCCATGACTTTTGGAACTTAAGTGGAGCACATAAATAGGTGCAATGAAGTGTATACCTTACATGTGTTATGCCTGTCACATCTGTAGCATTTATAACATTATGCTGCTGAATCAGTCCCAAGGTAGACAATGAAAATAGATGCCAGTTTTCTCTCCTAGATTTTTACTTCTTTACTAATCAACAATATTTTTTATCAAGAGTGTGATAAATACAATCAAATTTGATCACAGACCCCTGGTCACACCCATGCCCTGGATGGAAGCACTGTCAAATTTATTAGTGCACCACTCTTTCTATTGACAAAAAAAAGAATTACAGAAATAACAATAAAGGTGCACATAACTGGTTCAATACAGGGCCGGCTCCAGGTTTATGTGGGCCCTTGGGCAACATGGTCTCAGTGGGCCCCTTTGTGGTGAAGAGTCGCATCACATCACATAGGGATGTCCCAAATCTGGATTCCCCCTAATGATCATGCTATTTGGAACAAAACCCAGCACTTCCTCCCCTGGAATCTAAATCGAGATGCCCCGTTGTGTGAAACCCTGCCATTCGAGGAGAAGTGGGCACCAGCTGTGGTGGTGCCCTCCCAGTCCGACGCCCCAAAGGCTGGCCCTGTCAGTGGGCCCCCCTATAGAGTGGGAGCCCCAGGCAGCTGCCCTGCCTTGCCAGGTGCTGACGCCGGCCCAGGTTCAATAGCTGCATATTTTCAAGGAATTATCATTACAGTGTTTAAGGTGGGACAAAACCCAGAACTGTGACTTTCCCAGGTTTTGTTCTGTGCCCACAGGCATACCAAATTGGGATGCTCCATTGTGTGAAACCCCCAGTTCACCTATTATTATTCACCTTTTCATGCTTCAATGGGCTCTTGTTCAATGAGAGTCGCCTGCTGTTACATCATTCGGTAGGCGGCTCTCATTGACTTGAAATACTGGCATGCAGGGGATGCAGCAGCGTGCGCCCCCCAGCCATCTGCCTAATGACGTAGTCACAGCAAACAGCTATCATTGGAGGAGATCCTGCGCATGTGCCATTGGAGCGTGGAAATGAGTTTTTATGTGCGAACTGGGGGGTTTCACAGAGCGGGGCATCCTAATTCAAGATGCACCAGAGAAAAGTCAGATTCCAGGCCGGCTGATGGTTAGTTTTGTTCTGCTTTAAGTGAGAGCATTGTTATTATAACAACTGACTGTATATTTGCTTGTAACATGTTAACAAGTTTAATTGAGGGACCTTGAAGACAAGTGAGGAGTAAAAGAGGAGAGAAGGAATGGGAGTACAGGAGGGGAATAGTTGGAGGATTGGAAATGGGTGGACCAACCACCAGCAGGGACCAAGTAGTTCTCCAATTGTTATTAGTAATTAGTAAGAAGGCACTTCCTATGATGTTGCTACAAGTGTCTATACTTTCTAGCGTAGGTCCGCCATAAAGTTCAAAAGTTACGCCATTTCATGAAAGCATCTGGATTCCTGATTTCTGTCTGGCTAACATGAGTTCCTCCATTTCTGCCACAAATTCTATTTGTTTAAACCAATTTTGGAAAATGTTGTGGTATCATGGATTTAGCCATATAAATTCTCACAGAAGGTTTGTATTCTTTGACAGGGCCATCAGTCAAATGCAGTGATAACAATTATTTGAAGACTGCAATATTAAGTTGATCATGTCATGTACCGCTCTCCAAAAATTTTGAACCAGGGCCAGTAGGGATGAGCGAATCGATCCGGACGAACCCGGATTCGATCCGAATTTCAGGAAAAATTCGATTCGGATCGAATCCGAATTTCCCCGCGATTCGATCACTCGAAGTTTTCCTTTAACATCCATTCATTTACATTACAGGCATTCTAAGATGGCGGGCGGGACATGTCTGGACATGTATCCCGCGCCAGTGCAAGCTGGGGCAGTCACATGCAGCCTATCAGCAGCCAGCAAGCCCGGTGACGTCACACAGCGGTATTTAACGGCGGCCATCTTGCTTTTCCTCATTTCTCTATTGCATTCGTGACAGACAGACAGAACGCTGTGTAGCTGAGGCAGTTAGACAGGCTGGAGACAGGCTGGAGACAGGGACAGACAGGGACAGACAGGGACAGGCTGGAGACAGGCAGGAGACAGGCAGGAGACAGACAGGAGACAGACAGAAAGCCAGGGAAAGGTAGGAAAAACGGAGCTGGCTGACAGGGAGATTTTTTTTTTTTCATCCAGCCTTTGTTAGCGTTTTCAGGCTGCTTATAGTAACTAACTGTGCATATATACTGAACTGATCTTAAGTCTGCTGTGAGGCATCCCATTCTGTGACTAAAGCAGCCTCTATTTAATAGCATAATAAACATTTGCACTTATTCTCATAGAAATCAGGCCTGATAAAGACACTTTTGCTGTGCATGCTCTCTGGTTTTTGTGGCACTGGCATCCCATTCTGTGACTAAAGCAGCCTCTATTTAATAGCATAATAAACATTTGCACTTATTCTCATAGAAATCAGGCCTGATAAAGACACTTTTGCTGTGCATGCTCTCTGGTTTTTGTGGCACTGGCATCCCATTCTGTGACTAAAGCAGCCTCTATTTAATAGCATAATAAACATTTGCACTTATTCTCATAGAAATCAGGCCTGATAAAGACACTTTTGCTGTGCATGCTCTCTGGTTTTTGTGGCACTGGCATCCCATTCTGTGACTAAAGCAGCCTCTATTTAATAGCATAATAAACATTTGCACTTATTCTCATAGAAATCAGGCCTGATAAAGACACTTTTGCTGTGCATGCTCTCTGGTTTTTGTGGCACTGGCATCCCATTCTGTGACTAAAGCAGCCTCTATTTAATAGCATAATAAACATTTGCACTTATTCTCATAGAAATCAGGCCTGATAAAGACACTTTTGCTGTGCATGCTCTCTGGTTTTTGTGGCACTGGCATCCCATTCTGTGACTAAAGCAGCCTCTATTAATAGCATAATAAACATTTGCACTTATTCTCATAGAAATCAGGCCTGATAAAGACACTTTTGCTGTGCATGCTCTCTGGTTTTTGTGGCACTGGCATCCCATTCTGTGACTAAAGCAGCCTCTATTTAATAGCATAATAACCATTTGCACTTATTCTCATAGAAATCAGGCCTGATAAAGACACTTTTGCTGTGCATGCTCTCTGGTTTTTGTGGCACTGGCATCCCATTCTGTGACTAAGCAGCCTCTATTTAATAGCATAATAAACATTTGCACTTATTCTCATAGAAATCAGGCCTGATAAAGACACTTTTTGCTGTGCATGCTCTCTGGTTTTGTGGCACTGGCATCCCATTCTGTGACTAAAGCAGCCTCTATTTAATAGCATAATAAACATTTGCACTTATTCTCATAGAAATCAGGCCTGATAAAGACACTTTTGCTGTGCATGCTCTCTGGTTTTTGTGGCACTGGCATCCCATTCTGTGACTAAAGCAGCCTCTATTTAATAGCATAATAAACATTTGCACTTATTCTCATAGAAATCAGGCCTGATAAAGACACTTTTGCTGTGCATGCTCTCTGGTTTTTGTGGCACTGGCATCCCATTCTGTGACTAAAGCAGCCTCTATTTAATAGCATAATAAACATTTGCACTTATTCTCATAGAAATCAGGCCTGATAAAGACACTTTTGCTGTGCATGCTCTCTGGTTTTTGTGGCACTGGCATCCCATTCTGTGACTAAAGCAGCCTCTATTTAATAGCATAATAAACATTTGCACTTATTCTCATAGAAATCAGGCCTGATAAAGACACTTTTGCTGTGCATGCTCTCTGGTTTTTGTGGCACTGGCATCCCATTCTGTGACTAAAGCAGCCTCTATTTAATAGCATAATAAACATTTGCACTTATTCTCATAGAAATCAGGCCTGATAAAGACACTTTTGCTGTGCATGCTCTCTGGTTTTTGTGGCACTGGCATCCCATTCTGTGACTAAAGCAGCCTCTATTTAATAGCATAATAAACATTTGCACTTATTCTCATAGAAATCAGGCCTGATAAAGACACTTTTGCTGTGCATGCTCTCTGGTTTTTGTGGCACTGGCATCCCATTCTGTGACTAAAGCAGCCTCTATTTAATAGCATAATAACCATTTGCACTTATTCTCATAGAAATCAGGCCTGATAAAGACACTTTTGCTGTGCATGCTCTCTGGTTTTTGTGGCACTGGCATCCCATTCTGTGACTAAAGCAGCCTCTATTTAATAGCATAATAAACATTTGCACTTATTCTCATAGAAATCAGGCCTGATAAAGACACTTTTGCTGTGCATGCTCTCTGGTTTTTGTGGCACTGGCATCCCATTCTGTGACTAAAGCAGCCTCTATTTAATAGCATAATAACCATTTGCACTTATTCTCATAGAAATCAGGCCTGATAAAGACACTTTTGCTGTGCATGCTCTCTGGTTTTTGTGGCACTGGCATCCCATTCTGTGACTAAAGCAGCCTCTATTTAATAGCATAATAAACATTTGCACTTATTCTCATAGAAATCAGGCCTGATAAAGACACTTTTGCTGTGCATGCTCTCTGGTTTTTGTGGCACTGGCATCCCATTCTGTGACTAAAGCAGCCTCTATTTAATAGCATAATAAACATTTGCACTTATTCTCATAGAAATCAGGCCTGATAAAGACACTTTTGCTGTGCATGCTCTCTGGTTTTTGTGGCACTGGCATCCCATTCTGTGACTAAAGCAGCCTCTATTTAATAGCATAATAAACATTTGCACTTATTCTCATAGAAATCAGGCCTGATAAAGACACTTTTGCTGTGCATGCTCTCTGGTTTTTGTGGCACTGGCATCCCATTCTGTGACTAAAGCAGCCTGCTATTTAATAGCATAATAAACATTTGCACTTATTCTCATAGAAATCAGGCCTGATAAAGACACTTTTGCTGTGCATGCTCTCTGGTTTTTGTGGCACTGGCATCCCATTCTGTGACTAAAGCAGCCTCTATTTAATAGCATAATAAACATTTGCACTT
Source organism: Gastrophryne carolinensis (assembly GCA_027917425.1). Taxonomy (NCBI): domain Eukaryota; kingdom Metazoa; phylum Chordata; class Amphibia; order Anura; family Microhylidae; genus Gastrophryne; species Gastrophryne carolinensis. Next base: position 264,912,397 of record CM051237.1, read on the forward strand.
ATTCTCATAGAAATCAGGCCTGATAAAGACACTTTTGCTGTGCATGCTCTCTGGTTTTTGTGGCACTGGCATCCCATTCTGTGACTAAAGCAGCCTCTATTTAATAGCATAATAAACATTTGCACTTATTCTCATAGAAATCAGCCTGATAAAGACACTTTTGCTGTGCATGCTCTCTGGTTTTTGTGGGCACTGGCATCCCATTCTGTGACTAAAGCAGCCTCTATTTAATAGCATAATAAACATTTGCACTTATTCTCATAGAAATCAGGCCTGATAAAGACACTTTTGCTGTGCATGCTCTCTGGTTTTTGGTGGCACTGGCATCCCATTCTGTGACTAAAGCAGCCTCTATTTAATAGCATAATAAACATTTGCACTTATTCTCATAGAAATCAGGCCTGATAAAGACACTTTTGCTGTGCATGCTCTCTGGTTTTTGTGGCACTGGCATCCCATTCTGTGACTAAAGCAGCCTCTATTTAATAGCATAATAAACATTTGCACTTATTCTCATAGAAATCAGGCCTGATAAAGACACTTTTGCTGTGCATGCTCTCTGGTTTTTGTGGCACTGGCATCCCATTCTGTGACTAAAGCAGCCTCTATTTAATAGCATAATAAACATTTGCACTTATTCTCATAGAAATCAGGCCTGATAAAGACACTTTTGCTGTGCATGCTCTCTGGTTTTTGTGGCACTGGCATCCCATTCTGTGACTAAAGCAGCCTCTATTTAATAGCATAATAAACATTTGCACTTATTCTCATAGAAATCAGGCCTGATAAAGACACTTTTGCTGTGCATGCTCTCTGGTTTTTGTGGCACTGGCATCCCATTCTGTGACTAAAGCAGCCTCTATTTAATAGCATAATAAACATTTGCACTTATTCTCATAGAAATCAGGCCTGATAAAGACACTTTTGCTGTGCATGCTCTCTGGTTTTTGTGGCACTGGCATCCCATTCTGTGACTAAAGCAGCCTCTATTTAATAGCATAATAACCATTTGCACTTATTCTCATAGAAATCAGGCCTGATAAAGACACTTTTGCTGTGCATGCTCTCTGGTTTTTGTGGCACTGGCATCCCATTCTGTGACTAAAGCAGCCTCTATTTAATAGCATAATAAACATTTGCACTTATTCTCATAGAAATCAGGCCTGATAAAGACACTTTTGCTGTGCATGCTCTCTGGTTTTTGTGGCACTGGCATCCCATTCTGTGACTAAAGCAGCCTCTATTTAATAGCATAATAAACCTTTGCACTTAATTCTCATAGAAATCAGGCCTGATAAAGACACTTTTGCTGTGCATGCTCTCTGGTTTTTGTGGCACTGGCATCCCATTCTGTGACTAAAGCCCTCTATTTAATAGCATAATAAACATTTGCACTTATTCTCATAGAAATCAGGCCTGATAAAGACACTTTTGCTGTGCATGCTCTCTGGTTTTTGTGGCACTGGCATCCCATTCTGTGACTAAAGCAGCCTCTATTTAATAGCATAATAAACATTTGCACTTATTCTCATAGAAATCAGGCCTGATAAAGACACTTTTGCTGTGCATGCTCTCTGGTTTTTGTGGCACTGGCATCCCATTCTGTGACTAAAGCAGCCTCTATTTAATAGCATAATAAACATTTGCACTTATTCTCATAGAAATCAGGCCTGATAAAGACACTTTTGCTGTGCATGCTCTCTGGTTTTTGTGGCACTGGCATCCCATTCTGTGACTAAAGCAGCCTCTATTTAATAGCATAATAAACATTTGCACTTATTCTCATAGAAATCAGGCCTGATAAAGACACTTTTGCTGTGCATGCTCTCTGGTTTTTGTGGCACTGGCATCCCATTCTGTGACTAAAGCAGCCTCTATTTAATAGCATAATAAACATTTGCACTTATTCTCATAGAAATCAGGCCTGATAAAGACACTTTTGCTGTGCATGCTCTCTGGTTTTTGTGGCACTGGCATCCCATTCTGTGACTAAAGCAGCCTCTATTTAATAGCATAATAAACATTTGCACTTATTCTCATAGAAATCAGGCCTGATAAAGACACTTTTGCTGTGCATGCTCTCTGGTTTTTGTGGCACTGGCATCCCATTCTGTGACTAAAGCAGCCTCTATTTAATAGCATAATAAACATTTGCACTTATTCTCATAGAAATCAGGCCTGATAAAGACACTTTTGCTGTGCATGCTCTCTGGTTTTTGTGGCACTGGCATCCCATTCTGTGACTAAAGCAGCCTCTATTTAATAGCATAATAAACATTTGCACTTATTCTCATAGAAATCAGGCCTGATAAAGACACTTTTGCTGTGCATGCTCTCTGGTTTTTGTGGCACTGGCATCCCATTCTGTGACTAAAGCAGCCTCTATTTAATAGCATAATAAACATTTGCACTTATTCTCATAGAAATCAGGCCTGATAAAGACACTTTTGCTGTGCATGCTCTCTGGTTTTTGTGGCACTGGCATCCCATTCTGTGACTAAAGCAGCCTCTATTTAATAGCATAATAAACATTTGCACTTATTCTCATAGAAATCAGGCCTGATAAAGACACTTTTGCTGTGCATGCTCTCTGGTTTTTGTGGCACTGGCATCCCATTCTGTGACTAAAGCAGCCTCTATTTAATAGCATAATAAACATTTGCACTTATTCTCATAGAAATCAGGCCTGATAAAGACACTTTTGCTGTGCATGCTCTCTGGTTTTTGTGGCACTGGCATCCCATTCTGTGACTAAAGCAGCCTCTATTTAATAGCATAATAAACATTTGCACTTATTCTCATAGAAATCAGGCCTGATAAAGACACTTTTGCTGTGCATGCTCTCTGGTTTTTGTGGCACTGGCATCCCATTCTGTGACTAAAGCAGCCTCTATTTAATAGCATAATAAACATTTGCACTTATTCTCATAGAAATCAGGCCTGATAAAGACACTTTTGCTGTGCATGCTCTCTGGTTTTTGTGGCACTGGCATCCCATTCTGTGACTAAAGCAGCCTCTATTTAATAGCATAATAAACATTTGCACTTATTCTCATAGAAATCAGGCCTGATAAAGACACTTTTGCTGTGCATGCTCTCTGGTTTTTGTGGCACTGGCATCCCATTCTGTGACTAAAGCAGCCTCTATTTAATAGCATAATAAACATTTGCACTTATTCTCATAGAAATCAGGCCTGATAAAGACACTTTTGCTGTGCATGCTCTCTGGTTTTTGTGGCACTGGCATCCCATTCTGTGACTAAAGCAGCCTCTATTTAATAGCATAATAAACATTTGCACTTATTCTCATAGAAATCAGGCCTGATAAAGACACTTTTGCTGTGCATGCTCTCTGGTTTTTGTGGCACTGGCATCCCATTCTGTGACTAAAGCAGCCTCTATTTAATAGCATAATAAACATTTGCACTTATTCTCATAGAAATCAGGCCTGATAAAGACACTTTTGCTGTGCATGCTCTCTGGTTTTTGTGGCACTGGCATCCCATTCTGTGACTAAAGCAGCCTCTATTTAATAGCATAATAAACATTTGCACTTATTCTCATAGAAATCAGGCCTGATAAAGACACTTTTGCTGTGCATGCTCTCTGGTTTTTGTGGCACTGGCATCCCATTCTGTGACTAAAGCAGCCTCTATTTAATAGCATAATAAACATTTGCACTTATTCTCATAGAAATCAGGCCTGATAAAGACACTTTTGCTGTGCATGCTCTCTGGTTTTTGTGGCACTGGCATCCCATTCTGTGACTAAAGCAGCCTCTATTTAATAGCATAATAAACATTTGCACTTATTCTCATAGAAATCAGGCCTGATAAAGACACTTTTGCTGTGCATGCTCTCTGGTTTTTGTGGCACTGGCATCCCATTCTGTGACTAAAGCAGCCTCTATTTAATAGCATAATAAACATTTGCACTTATTCTCATAGAAATCAGGCCTGATAAAGACACTTTTGCTGTGCATGCTCTCTGGTTTTTGTGGCACTGGCATCCCATTCTGTGACTAAAGCAGCCTCTATTTAATAGCATAATAAACATTTGCACTTATTCTCATAGAAATCAGGCCTGATAAAGACACTTTTGCTGTGCATGCTCTCTGGTTTTTGTGGCACTGGCATCCCATTCTGTGACTAAAGCAGCCTCTATTTAATAGCATAATAAACATTTGCACTTATTCTCATAGAAATCAGGCCTGATAAAGACACTTTTGCTGTGCATGCTCTCTGGTTTTTGTGGCACTGGCATCCCATTCTGTGACTAAAGCAGCCTCTATTTAATAGCATAATAAACATTTGCACTTATTCTCATAGAAATCAGGCCTGATAAAGACACTTTTGCTGTGCATGCTCTCTGGTTTTTGTGGCACTGGCATCCCATTCTGTGACTAAAGCAGCCTCTATTTAATAGCATAATAAACATTTGCACTTATTCTCATAGAAATCAGGCCTGATAAAGACACTTTTGCTGTGCATGCTCTCTGGTTTTTGTGGCACTGGCATCCCATTCTGTGACTAAAGCAGCCTCTATTTAATAGCATAATAAACATTTGCACTTATTCTCATAGAAATCAGGCCTGATAAAGACACTTTTGCTGTGCATGCTCTCTGGTTTTTGTGGCACTGGCATCCCATTCTGTGACTAAAGCAGCCTCTATTTAATAGCATAATAAACATTTGCACTTATTCTCATAGAAATCAGGCCTGATAAAGACACTTTTGCTGTGCATGCTCTCTGGTTTTTGTGGCACTGGCATCCCATTCTGTGACTAAAGCAGCCTCTATTTAATAGCATAATAAACATTTGCACTTATTCTCATAGAAATCAGGCCTGATAAAGACACTTTTGCTGTGCATGCTCTCTGGTTTTTGTGGCACTGGCATCCCATTCTGTGACTAAAGCAGCCTCTATTTAATAGCATAATAAACATTTGCACTTATTCTCATAGAAATCAGGCCTGATAAAGACACTTTTGCTGTGCATGCTCTCTGGTTTTTGTGGCACTGGCATCCCATTCTGTGACTAAAGCAGCCTCTATTTAATAGCATAATAAACATTTGCACTTATTCTCATAGAAATCAGGCCTGATAAAGACACTTTTGCTGTGCATGCTCTCTGGTTTTTGTGGCACTGGCATCCCATTCTGTGACTAAAGCAGCCTCTATTTAATAGCATAATAAACATTTGCACTTATTCTCATAGAAATCAGGCCTGATAAAGACACTTTTGCTGTGCATGCTCTCTGGTTTTTGTGGCACTGGCATCCCATTCTGTGACTAAAGCAGCCTCTATTTAATAGCATAATAAACATTTGCACTTATTCTCATAGAAATCAGGCCTGATAAAGACACTTTTGCTGTGCATGCTCTCTGGTTTTTGTGGCACTGGCATCCCATTCTGTGACTAAAGCAGCCTCTATTTAATAGCATAATAAACATTTGCACTTATTCTCATAGAAATCAGGCCTGATAAAGACACTTTTGCTGTGCATGCTCTCTGGTTTTTGTGGCACTGGCATCCCATTCTGTGACTAAAGCAGCCTCTATTTAATAGCATAATAAACATTTGCACTTATTCTCATAGAAATCAGGCCTGATAAAGACACTTTTGCTGTGCATGCTCTCTGGTTTTTGTGGCACTGGCATCCCATTCTGTGACTAAAGCAGCCTCTATTTAATAGCATAATAAACATTTGCACTTATTCTCATAGAAATCAGGCCTGATAAAGACACTTTTGCTGTGCATGCTCTCTGGTTTTTGTGGCACTGGCATCCCATTCTGTGACTAAAGCAGCCTCTATTTAATAGCATAATAAACATTTGCACTTATTCTCATAGAAATCAGGCCTGATAAAGACACTTTTGCTGTGCATGCTCTCTGGTTTTTGTGGCACTGGCATCCCATTCTGTGACTAAAGCAGCCTCTATTTAATAGCATAATAAACATTTGCACTTATTCTCATAGAAATCAGGCCTGATAAAGACACTTTTGCTGTGCATGCTCTCTGGTTTTTGTGGCACTGGCATCCCATTCTGTGACTAAAGCAGCCTCTATTTAATAGCATAATAAACATTTGCACTTATTCTCATAGAAATCAGGCCTGATAAAGACACTTTTGCTGTGCATGCTCTCTGGTTTTTGTGGCACTGGCATCCCATTCTGTGACTAAAGCAGCCTCTATTTAATAGCATAATAAACATTTGCACTTATTCTCATAGAAATCAGGCCTGATAAAGACACTTTTGCTGTGCATGCTCTCTGGTTTTTGTGGCACTGGCATCCCATTCTGTGACTAAAGCAGCCTCTATTTAATAGCATAATAAACATTTGCACTTATTCTCATAGAAATCAGGCCTGATAAAGACACTTTTGCTGTGCATGCTCTCTGGTTTTTGTGGCACTGGCATCCCATTCTGTGACTAAAGCAGCCTCTATTTAATAGCATAATAAACATTTGCACTTATTCTCATAGAAATCAGGCCTGATAAAGACACTTTTGCTGTGCATGCTCTCTGGTTTTTGTGGCACTGGCATCCCATTCTGTGACTAAAGCAGCCTCTATTTAATAGCATAATAAACATTTGCACTTATTCTCATAGAAATCAGGCCTGATAAAGACACTTTTGCTGTGCATGCTCTCTGGTTTTTGTGGCACTGGCATCCCATTCTGTGACTAAAGCAGCCTCTATTTAATAGCATAATAAACATTTGCACTTATTCTCATAGAAATCAGGCCTGATAAAGACACTTTTGCTGTGCATGCTCTCTGGTTTTTGTGGCACTGGCATCCCATTCTGTGACTAAAGCAGCCTCTATTTAATAGCATAATAAACATTTGCACTTATTCTCATAGAAATCAGGCCTGATAAAGACACTTTTGCTGTGCATGCTCTCTGGTTTTTGTGGCACTGGCATCCCATTCTGTGACTAAAGCAGCCTCTATTTAATAGCATAATAAACATTTGCACTTATTCTCATAGAAATCAGGCCTGATAAAGACACTTTTGCTGTGCATGCTCTCTGGTTTTTGTGGCACTGGCATCCCATTCTGTGACTAAAGCAGCCTCTATTTAATAGCATAATAAACATTTGCACTTATTCTCATAGAAATCAGGCCTGATAAAGACACTTTTGCTGTGCATGCTCTCTGGTTTTTGTGGCACTGGCATCCCATTCTGTGACTAAAGCAGCCTCTATTTAATAGCATAATAAACATTTGCACTTATTCTCATAGAAATCAGGCCTGATAAAGACACTTTTGCTGTGCATGCTCTCTGGTTTTTGTGGCACTGGCATCCCATTCTGTGACTAAAGCAGCCTCTATTTAATAGCATAATAAACATTTGCACTTATTCTCATAGAAATCAGGCCTGATAAAGACACTTTTGCTGTGCATGCTCTCTGGTTTTTGTGGCACTGGCATCCCATTCTGTGACTAAAGCAGCCTCTATTTAATAGCATAATAAACATTTGCACTTATTCTCATAGAAATCAGGCCTGATAAAGACACTTTTGCTGTGCATGCTCTCTGGTTTTTGTGGCACTGGCATCCCATTCTGTGACTAAAGCAGCCTCTATTTAATAGCATAATAAACATTTGCACTTATTCTCATAGAAATCAGGCCTGATAAAGACACTTTTGCTGTGCATGCTCTCTGGTTTTTGTGGCACTGGCATCCCATTCTGTGACTAAAGCAGCCTCTATTTAATAGCATAATAAACATTTGCACTTATTCTCATAGAAATCAGGCCTGATAAAGACACTTTTGCTGTGCATGCTCTCTGGTTTTTGTGGCACTGGCATCCCATTCTGTGACTAAAGCAGCCTCTATTTAATAGCATAATAAACATTTGCACTTATTCTCATAGAAATCAGGCCTGATAAAGACACTTTTGCTGTGCATGCTCTCTGGTTTTTGTGGCACTGGCATCCCATTCTGTGACTAAAGCAGCCTCTATTTAATAGCATAATAAACATTTGCACTTATTCTCATAGAAATCAGGCCTGATAAAGACACTTTTGCTGTGCATGCTCTCTGGTTTTTGTGGCACTGGCATCCCATTCTGTGACTAAAGCAGCCTCTATTTAATAGCATAATAAACATTTGCACTTATTCTCATAGAAATCAGGCCTGATAAAGACACTTTTGCTGTGCATGCTCTCTGGTTTTTGTGGCACTGGCATCCCATTCTGTGACTAAAGCAGCCTCTATTTAATAGCATAATAAACATTTGCACTTATTCTCATAGAAATCAGGCCTGATAAAGACACTTTTGCTGTGCATGCTCTCTGGTTTTTGTGGCACTGGCATCCCATTCTGTGACTAAAGCAGCCTCTATTTAATAGCATAATAAACATTTGCACTTATTCTCATAGAAATCAGGCCTGATAAAGACACTTTTGCTGTGCATGCTCTCTGGTTTTTGTGGCACTGGCATCCCATTCTGTGACTAAAGCAGCCTCTATTTAATAGCATAATAAACATTTGCACTTATTCTCATAGAAATCAGGCCTGATAAAGACACTTTTGCTGTGCATGCTCTCTGGTTTTTGTGGCACTGGCATCCCATTCTGTGACTAAAGCAGCCTCTATTTAATAGCATAATAAACATTTGCACTTATTCTCATAGAAATCAGGCCTGATAAAGACACTTTTGCTGTGCATGCTCTCTGGTTTTTGTGGCACTGGCATCCCATTCTGTGACTAAAGCAGCCTCTATTTAATAGCATAATAAACATTTGCACTTATTCTCATAGAAATCAGGCCTGATAAAGACACTTTTGCTGTGCATGCTCTCTGGTTTTTGTGGCACTGGCATCCCATTCTGTGACTAAAGCAGCCTCTATTTAATAGCATAATAAACATTTGCACTTATTCTCATAGAAATCAGGCCTGATAAAGACACTTTTGCTGTGCATGCTCTCTGGTTTTTGTGGCACTGGCATCCCATTCTGTGACTAAAGCAGCCTCTATTTAATAGCATAATAAACATTTGCACTTATTCTCATAGAAATCAGGCCTGATAAAGACACTTTTGCTGTGCATGCTCTCTGGTTTTTGTGGCACTGGCATCCCATTCTGTGACTAAAGCAGCCTCTATTTAATAGCATAATAAACATTTGCACTTATTCTCATAGAAATCAGGCCTGATAAAGACACTTTTGCTGTGCATGCTCTCTGGTTTTTGTGGCACTGGCATCCCATTCTGTGACTAAAGCAGCCTCTATTTAATAGCATAATAAACATTTGCACTTATTCTCATAGAAATCAGGCCTGATAAAGACACTTTTGCTGGCCAAAGCCCTACTGGACCCTGCCAGGTCGATTCCTGCCCGGGGCATCCCATTCTGTGACTACAGCAGCCTCTGTTTAAGACCATATAAGCATTTGCTCTTATCATATTTGAAATTAGCCTGATAAAGACACTTTTGCTGGCCAAAGCCCTACTGGACCCTGCCAGGTCCATTCCTGCCCAGGGCATCCCATTCTGTGACTAAAGCAGCCTCTGTTTAAGACCATATAAGCATTTGCTCTTATTATATTTATATTATAAGACACTTTTGCTGGGCATAGGCTTACTGCTGCCTGCCAGGTGCACTTCTGTTGAGGCATCCCATTCTGTAACATAGCATACCCCTCTTTATTTACACTAAGCAGCTCTCTTATTTACACTAAGCAGGCCTGTTGGAGGCTGAGTGTTACTGCTCACTTTTGGTGTGCATTATATTCTGTTTTATATAGACCCACTGCTGCCTGGGGGTTCTTAAAATATCACCTACTACCACGCCAGTTAGACTATGTCGGGCAGACAAGTGCCTGGAAGTGAAAAGAGGAGTGGCAGAGGCCAAGATTCCGCAGGCAGAGCTCGCATCAGACTGGGGGCCAGTAGCAGCAGGAGTCACGCTGAGAGACCTAATCTGCCAGTATCTGCTAGCGGTCGGGTCTCCACCAGTAACGCATCTGCCGTGGTAGATTGGCTGACGCGCTCATCAACAACATCATCACAACTTACATCTGAGACCCCCAGTCTAGGGTCGGTAGGTTCCTCTGACACAACCCTGAGTTGGCATGCCCCGAGAGCAGTCCCTGTCCTCCCATTGCCTCTGTCCTACGCCGTTCCCTCCCCCAGCGACGTATCCTATGCTTTGGGTTCAGCTCCACTCTTTAGTGAGGAGGACGATCAGATACAGGAGGACAGTCAGCAGCTACTGCCCAGCCAAGAAATGGAGGTGGCTTCTTTAGCTAGGCAGACAAATAGTGATGTGGACAGTGTCGTGGGTGCTGCGAGCGTTCCAGCTCCTGCGCCAGACACTGTTGACGAATCCACGAACATCAGTGACGTACAGCCACAACCCGGTGATGATGATGATGATGACGATGAAGCCGATCGCACTTGGGAGCCGGGTGATGAAGGGGCTTCATCGTCATCATCAGGAGAAGAGGGGCGCAGGTTGCCCCGGAGTCAGCAGCTGAGGCAGCAAGGTGGTAGCAGTCAGCATGGGGGCACAATTCCAAAGGCTGGAGCCGGCCGGGGCCGGGGCCGGGGTAGAGCACCTGCTGTGCGGCAGTCTACCTTATCGGGAGGTAGTGGAGCAGGGGTTCCTGGAGTTGGCAACAGCAGCAGTGAATCAGTGAGGCCAGGGGGTGGGAAAAGTAGCTACTCGGCAGTGTGGCAGTTTTTCCTGAGGCATCCGCAGGAGGGTAACATGGCCACATGCAAGATATGTAGGCAAAAGGTGAAGCGTGGCCAGGGTCCAAATGTTGGCACCACGGCCCTGCGTCAACATATGATGCGTCACCATAAAACGACCTGGGAGAACCGAGGCTCCCAAGGGGTGGTCCAGTCTGCTTCCTCACCAAGTGAGCTCCCAATTTCTGCCAGCCAAGGCTCCAGCACCTCAGCCGAAGGCAGCTGTGCGTCACACCCATCCTCTGTCGCTCCTGCTCCTCCTCCTCCTCCTCCAAGTCATGCATCCCGCCAGCAATCCATCAGCGAAGCCATGTCCAAGAGACAGCAGTATGCGCCCACTCATCCTACGGCGCAGAAGCTGAATGTGCTCCTGTCCAAGTTGCTGGTGCTGCAGTCGCTCCCTTTTCAGGTGGTGGAATCTGCACCTTTCAGAGAACTGATGGCTTGTGCCGAGCCGAGGTGGAGAGTCCCAAGCCGTCATTTCTTTGCCAAGAAGGCAGTACCAGCGCTGCACACTTTTGTTGAACAGAAGGTGGGCCAGTCCTTGAGCCTGTCGGTGTGTAGCAAAATACATGGCAGCGCCGACATCTGGAGCTGTAACTACGGTCAGGGGCAGTACATGTCGTTTACGGCCCACTGGGTGAATGTGGTCCCTTTGCAGCAGCAACTTGGACAGGTCACGCCGCTTCGGCCTCCGCGCTCTCTGCCCATTGGGCCTGTGACACCGTGCGACTCGGCCTCCTCATCCTCCGCCATCTCCTCACCCTCCACTGTAGGCTCAAGTCTCAGTGCCCCTCCAGTCTACCATGTGTGCAGGGCACGGAGGTGTCACGCAGTGCTTCACATGGTTTGTCTTGGCGAACGGAGTCACACAGGGGAGGAACTGCTTAAATGTATTCATCAGGAAATCCAAACATGGCTTACTCCGAGAAAACTTAAAATGGGAATCATGGTTACCGACAATGGGAAGAACATTTTGTCTGCGCTGCGCCAAGGAAGCCTGACCCATGCCCCCTGCATGGCTCACGTCTTCAATCTGGTTGTCAAGCGGTTTCTGAAGTGTTCCCCCCATCTGCAGGACATCCTAACAACTTCACGGAAACTTTGCATGCACTTCAGCCACTCCTACACCGCCAAACACACCCTTCTTGAGCTACAGCGTCAGAATGGTATCCCCCAACATAGTCTGATTTGCGATGTTTCCACCCGTTGGAATTCCACCCTTCACATGTTGGACCGATTATATGAACAGAGAAAAGCCATCACGGATTTCCTGATGATCCAAGCAGATAGGGGGACTCCCCTGTGTAACTTCAATGTCAACCAGTGGCAGCTCATACGTGACACCTGCCGTTTGCTCAGGCCCTTTGAGGAAGCCACTTTATTTGTCAGTCGGCAGGATTACGGGATGAACGACGTGATTCCACTGCTTCATGTACTACAGCACATGTTGGAAACCATGGCTGGTCAGGGCACTGGAGACATGGCGTTTACATCTTACGGCCACATGAACCCCGTTGGAGCTGAACTGGAGGAGGAGGAGGAGGAAGAGGAGGAGGAGGAGTTGCCCAGCGAAACACAGTTTAGGCTTGGCGAAATGGCTGGTTTATCTAGTCAGCGGACAGGAGAGGAGGAGCAGGAGCAGCCAGAGGAGCTAGAGGTTTTTGAGGAAGGAGAGACAGAGGACCCGGGCACACCGTGGCAGTATGCAGTGGAGATGGAGACAGGTAGTCCATCCGAGTCACTTGCGCAAATGGCACGAAGCATGCTCACATGCTTGCGTAGTGACCCCAGAATTGTTTCCATCTGTCGGCGGGATGACTTCTGGCTGTCCACCTTATTGGACCCTCGCTTCCGGCACAAAATGGGGGCATTTTTTAAACCCACCGAGAGGGAGGACAAACTCAACTACTACAAAGACATTCTACGTAGGCAGTTGGCCGATGCCTATCTGCGCCATGGTCCATACTCTCGCAGGTCTGACTCGAGGGGACCTCTGCGCTCACCTTCCACTGCCATGGCCGCTGGGGGGGTTGGCAGCAGCAGCAGCAGAAGCTCCATCAGCAGCAGCAGCCTCAGTCTTCAGTCGCTAATGAGTAGCTTTCTACACCCGCATAGTGAGGCTACTCATGAGCAGCAGGAAGACCTGGAGCAGGACCTGAACCAGCAGGTCATGTCATACTTTGACATGACCATGCCAACACACCTTGAGGATCCGCTGGACTTCTGGGCAGCCAAACTTGATTTGTGGCCGCAACTAGCAGAGTTTGCCCTGGAAAAGCTGTCCTGCCCGGCAAGTAGCGTGCCATCTGAGCGGGTGTTTAGTGCGGCGGGGGCCATAGTTACGGCGAGGAGAACTCGTCTGTCAACTAAAAATGTGGAGAGACTCACCTTTGTCAAAATGAATCAGGGATGGATCAGCCAGGATTTCCACCCACCAATGCCTGATGCATGCGACTAGATTCAGCATGGTGCCACGTTTTACACTTTACAAATGGTGCAAAACATATTTATGTCTTTAGGCCATTTTTTGGGCTCCTGCTGCTGCTACTGCCAACTTCTGCCAACTCCAGGGTGTGATTCATCCAATTTTTGGGCTCCTGAAGCCAACTCCAGTGTATATTTGGGCTCCTGCTGCTACTACTGCCAACTTCTGCCAACTCCAGGGTGTGATTCATCCAATTTTTGGGCTCCTGAAGCCAACTCCAGTGTATATTTGGGCTCCTGCTGCTGCTACTGCCAACTTCTGCCAACTCCAGGGTGTGATTCATCCAATTTTTGGGCTCCTGAAGCCAACTCCAGTGTATATTTGGGCTCCTGCTGCTACTACTGCCAACTTCTGCCAACTCCAGGGTGTGATTCATCCAATTTTTGGGCTCCTGAGGCCAACTCCAGTGTATATTTGGGCTCCTGCTGCTGCTGCTGCCAACTTCTGCCAACTCCAGGGTGTGATTCATCCAATTTTTGGGCTCCTGAAGCCAACTCCAGTGTATATTTGGGCTCCTGCTGCTACTACTGTCAACTCCTGCCAACTCCAGGGTGTGATTCATCCAATTTTTGGGCTCCTGAGGCCAACTCCAGTGTATATTTGGGCTCCTGCTGCTGCTGCTGCCAACTTCTGCCAACTCCAGGGTGTGATTCATCCAATTTTTGGGCTCCTGAGGCCAACTCCAGTGTATATTTGGGCTCCTGCTCCTGCTGCTGCCAACTTCTGCCAACTCCAGGGTGTGATTCATCCAATTTTTGGGCTCCTGAAGCCAACTCCAGTGTATATTTGGGCTCCTGCTGCTGCTGCTGCTGCCAACTTCTGCCAACTCCAGGGTGTGATTCATCCAATTTTTGGGCTCCTGAAGCCAACTCCAGTGTATATTTGGGCTCCTGCTGCTACTACTGCCAACTTCTGCCAACTCCAGGGTGTGATTCATCCAATTTTTGGGCTCCTGAGGCCAACTCCAGTGTATATTTGGGCTCCTGCTGCTGCTGCTGCCAACTTCTGCCAACTCCAGGGTGTGATTCATCCAATTTTTGGGCTCCTGAAGCCAACTCCAGTGTATATTTGGGCTCCTGCTGCTACTACTGTCAACTCCTGCCAACTCCAGGGTGTGATTCATCCAATTTTTGGGCTCCTGAGGCCAACTCCAGTGTATATTTGGGCTCCTGCTGCTGCTGCTGCCAACTTCTGCCAACTCCAGGGTGTGATTCATCCAATTTTTGGGCTCCTGAGGCCAACTCCAGTGTATATTTGGGCTCCTGCTCCTGCCGCTGCCAACTTCTGCCAACTCCAGGGTGTGATTCATCCAATTTTTGGGCTCCTGAAGCCAACTCCAGTGTATATTTGGGCTCCTGCTGCTGCTGCTGCTGCCAACTTCTGCCAACTCCAGGGTGTGATTCATCCAATTTTTGGGCTCCTGAAGCCAACTCCAGTGTATATTTGGGCTCCTGCTGCTACTACTGCCAACTTCTGCCAACTCCAGGGTGTGATTCATCCAATTTTTGGGCTCCTGAGGCCAACTCCAGTGTATATTTGGGCTCCTGCTGCTGCTGCTGCCAACTTCTGCCAACTCCAGGGTGTGATTCATCCAATTTTTGGGCTCCTGAAGCCAACTCCAGTGTATATTTGGGCTCCTGCTGCTACTACTGTCAACTCCTGCCAACTCCAGGGTGTGATTCATCCAATTTTTGGGCTCCTGAGGCCAACTCCAGTGTATATTTGGGCTCCTGCTGCTGCTGCTGCCAACTTCTGCCAACTCCAGGGTGTGATTCATCCAATTTTTGGGCTCCTGAGGCCAACTCCAGTGTATATTTGGGCTCCTGCTGCTGCTGCTGCCAACTTCTGCCAACTCCAGGGTGTGATTCATCCAATTTTTGGGCTCCTGAGGCCAACTCCAGTGTATATTTGGGCTCCTGCTCCTGCTGCTGCCAACTTCTGCCAACTCCAGGGTGTGATTCATCCAATTTTTGGGCTCCTGAAGCCAACTCCAGTGTATATTTGGGCTCCTGCTGCTGCTGCCAACTTCTGCCAACTCCAGGGTGTGATTCATCCAATTTTTGGGCTCCTGAGGCCAACTCCAGTGTATATTTGGGCTCCTTCTGCCCCTCATAGTGATGCCACTTCAACTCTCTGCAATTGTGCCGCTCTGCGATTCTATTAGCGATGCCTCTGATCTGCATGTGATATTTCTTCAAAGTATTATTTAACAAACCCAGCACGCATCCTGTGCGTGTTACAGCAAGGCTGAATGGTTTACAACCCTATTGAGGCTGTAGGAGGCTCAGAAATAGCCGTTTTTAATAGCGATTCGTCGCGAATTTATTCGGGTCGAAACGATTTTTGTCGGAAAATTCGGCGAATCAGTCGAATCGAATTTTTCAAAAGTTCGCTCATCTCTAATGCACATACCACAGCGGCGCAGAGCGCTGTGCTAGCCTGGCGCAGTCACGTGGGAGCGTGGTCAGTGGTGTATTTCTGGCCTTCCAAGGGGGTTTCAGACAGCGGACCACCCCCGATTGGTGTGCCCCACCAAAGTGGACCCAAACCCAGAATAGTCAAAATCCGGGGTGTGGGTCCACTTTAATCTGGTCTCAGTATAACTGTTTATGCCATTGTTCTGATGTCATGTATTGATTTGTGTTTGTTTTTCATTTCTCATAGGATTTCTGCATCAAGCAGTATGACTATGCCCGTGGGGGAAAAAAAAGAATAGCCATGGAGGTGAAGGCCACAGTGTCCCGGAGCTTCAACACCCAGCTCTCCGTCCGAGCAATACAACAAAAGTGGTCGGACTTCAAGCGCCGGGACCCTGAAGGCGTGTACCGCCTATATGATGCCTACGCATCAGGTAAGTTTAAGCTTATGCTATGTTTATACTTTTGTTTAAATAATCTGCTAAGCTGTGTCCATTTGTGGTCTTAATATTAATTATTTTCTTTCACCCCCTCAACACAGATAAGCGTCCTCCCCTGGGGAAACGTGGGAAGGGATTCCTCCCCCGAACCAGGCAGGCGGACTCGGGGGAGTCATCGGG